>OY986435.1:25097180-25204680 GCA_963920525.1 Dichetophora obliterata | reverse complement strand
GTATTTTTTAAAGCCACAAGAGAGACAGTTTCTAAAAATGCGCCTGCAACTTTTGTATCTAGTGTAGAAATTCAGTTTAACGAGTATTAATATTTCAGTCCGTGAAATTGTGGTTATTGTACATTTCGGGAAAGGGTTAGCTGAGTTATAACATTGATGTTCAGGTCTAAGTGATAGAAATAAAAAAGGCGCTTAATGTAAAAAAAAAATGTAGAAAGTTAAGTGTTTCCTTTTTAAGTTTAAGGACAACTTTTAACAACTTGATAAAATTTCAAAGTTAATTTTAATTTTGTATAACTCGAAGCTCGTATTCGCTACAAGCTGTATTTAGCTGCAAAATACGGCGCCTAGATTAATTTTAAATTCAAGGTCGCAGTAATGTAAGGTGTTAATAACTCAATCACCACCACTACGAACAACAACAGCTACAATTAACATTGTTGCACGCCTCTGTGGCAAAATTGTAAATATGTCAACTTCTTGCATTCATTTTTCAACCACTGCAGCAGCAACAACAGAAACACTAACAATAACAACTGGTGCCAACAACACATGCAGAAGTGTGAACAACATTAATTGAACAATTCGATCCAATTGCTAAGTATTAAATTACAAAATATGCTGTCATGTTGGCTGTCAACAAATAAGGGCTTCAACAATTCGCTATCTCCCTCTTACTCTATCGTTATTCTTTCTATACACGTACATATGTGTACATATGAAGTATCTTCGCTCCTGTGGCGTGCATTTTTTATGCGAAATCAACTTGGTAAAATGATTTTGTTTGTTCGAGTTTGACCTTAAATTCTAGCTTTTGGCAAAAGTTTTTTTTAAGGGCGGGGCATTTTTATGAATTTTTTCAATAATATGGTAAATATAAATTTATTTATTAATGAAATATATAATGAAGTCACATTCTAAGAGAGTTCTGTGAAATTTTTATTCAAAAATATGAAGAAATGAGGTGGTGACAGCAATTCTTAGTGGGCGTCTCAAGAAAATGGTGCTTTGCGGTGGACACGAGAGTTCATTACTGGATCATAGGAAATGAAAAAATTAACTAGGAGTAGCAGTGGCTTAGCAAACGCTTAAGCTGGCTACATATATTGGTACGTTTAAGATGCATTTAAGTTGGGTGGCTCGCTTCAATAAACTTTTCCCAAGACTATAACAGTAAAGATATTAGGGGTATTCATGGTTTAATGCGAAAAGTAGTTGCAACGATGTGAAAATGCAAGATTGCAAACTTTCGCATCACTCTAACAACAAACACATTAGGGGTATTCACGGATTGTTGCGAATTGCAAGAGTGTGAAAATGCAAGATAATTTGCACATTTTCGCGTGAACATCAATATTGCAACTTAATTATGCAATAAAATTAAATGTCGAACGAAACAGTAAATATATTGCCACCTTATTTTAAAATCACAAAAAGTAATTAAAATCGACGTACCAACTTAACCTTTTTAAAGTTTTACCCAGGTGGCAACTACGTTCGAAAACAACCAAAACACGAATCATCTGTTTAGCATCACTGCTTGTGCGTTCTCGCGATTGGTTTGAGCAGTGCATAGTTCAAGAAATGTTGCGAAATTGCTCCCAATGTGTTTGTTGTTAGAATGATGTGTTTGTTGTTGGAATTTTGTTGGAAAGTTCGCAATCATGCATTTTCGCATCGTCGCAACTGTGTTTCGCATTAACTGGTGAATACCCCTATTAGAATCAATTTTGCAACTCTTCTTGAATTACGCACTGCCCAAACACGCACAGTGATGCGAAACAGCAGATTCATGTTTTAATTGTTCTCAAACATAGTTGGCACCTAGGTAAAACTTTAAGAAGCTCAAGTTTGTACGTTGATTCTAACAACTTTTTGTGATTTTGAAATGTGGCAATATTTACTGTTCATTCGACATATCCATATATTAATACGCAAACACATTTCTTTAGCCCCCTTTTTACAGACTTTTAGACAACACATTTGAATGAAACTTATATCATTTGAAAGCTCTGGTTCATAGCAAGTGCACAATATAATTTGTATTCAATTTTTTTGTCATTAAGATAGGTAAAAATTAGAAATTAAAAACACTTTATCCTATATAAAAAAACAGCAACAAGAAACCAAGCCACACATTCTACTCACACATTCACTCTATTCAGAGTCGCGAGAGTGAAAAAAAACAGAGCTGTGTGGTTGTTGTAGCTTTTTCTTATCTCTCTTTTCGGACACATTCAACCAGAACTTCTGAGATAACCTATAATAAAGGGGGCTCTAAATAAAAGTATACGCTTTAATTTTGTCTGGTAGGATTAATAATAGAACCAGCTTATACACTTTACTCCTTAAGAGGTTAATTCGGAAGGTATATAAGCTCTGTTGAAAAAATTTTTGCTAAGCGGTTCTCCCAGTAAAGCTACGGAACGACAAAGATTGTTTTAATTTTTAAACGAGTATAATATAGGGCTTATATTATGTAAGATACACAAGCTTCAAGGCAGTTGGTCGAATTTCGACCGCAAGCGATTCTAGTAATTTTTATTGCATAATTAAGTTGCAATATTGATGTTCACACGCGTTAGTGCGCAAAATATCTTGCATTTTCACAGTTTTGCAATTCGCAAAAACCCGTGAATACCCCTATTATGTTATGTTGTCTCACAAAAATGGATATATTTAATTTTTTCATTGTTAGGGAGATGTGTGTAATGGATAAAATAAACCTATCTCATAAACGTTTTATTACAAAAATATTTGAATTTATTTAATTTATTAAATTCATTAATTTATTTAATTCTTGTATTTTGGTGCAGAATAATTGTGAAACTTGACCAAGATGCACACAGGAAATTTTTCCTTAAATCGGCCACTTTCGCAATAGTTATAGACAATTTCAACAACCTCACCGATGCACAGTGAATCGTGTAGAACATGCTAGCTGAAAAAAAAATTAATTTTCTCACTTTGAGAAAAAAACTGTACAAGTTGATGAATAATGATCTAAAAGAGATGGTATTAAAAAATATTTTTTTTGTCACTGTAAGATAAGTATTGAGTAATAATCAGTGTAAAAACGGTATTTAGTTTTAATAATTTTATTTTCATTTGGAATTAGTGGAGTTTTTAAAACGCAAGTACATTTTTCTACAATAGGGGTATTCACGATCCAGTGCATTTGGCTGTGCAAGTGCAAATTATATTATGCATATGCAACAAACTGTGAACGTACTTTTGAAGTGCACCGTGGCAACGTAATTGTAAATTTAAAAATCCTTTGAAACAACAGGAAAAATAGTTGATTCAAACACAGATGTGTGTTATTTTTTAAGTTAAAGCTAGTTATGCCAAGAACAAGCGTAAAAAAAAACAAATTTTGGAGGATTTAGTGGAAATTGCTTCACAAGAGATATTATCAAATGCCAGCTGTTTAATAAGCACATGCACAAAATCTGTTTATGTACCAGGGTTGACGCTGTGCATTTGTGGAAAATAGGAGCATGTGCATTAGGCCGGGTCGATTTGTGGGGAGGCAAAAAAATCGCCCATTGCTCAGTGTTAATCGTATTCTAGGTACCAAAATAAGAAAATTTGCCCGAGGAACTATACTTCTAAAACGAATTCTAATGTCCCAACTTTTGACTTTTGTCCCGTAGGGTCAAATTTTGAAAAATCCCTCTTTGACCCATTTAGAGTGCCCCAATCGAATCCAAATGTATGACCGACCCCCACTAACTTTGGAGGGCCGATCCACCCATGTCAGTGCCACACCCCCTGGAACCCCCTGGGGGTTTCCCATACAAACAAAGTTCCCCATACAAACAAATGACTGACCCCAATAACTTTGGAGGGCCGATCCACCCATGCCAAAGTTAGTGGGGGTCGGTCATACATTTGGACTCGATTGGGGTACTCTTAATGGGTCAAAGAGGGATTTTTCAAAATTTGACCCTACGGAAAAGTTGGGGCATTAGAATTCGTTTTAGAAGTATAGTTCCTCGGGCAAAGTTTCTTATTTTGATCCCTAGAATACGATTTTCACTGAGCAATGGGTGATTTTAAAACCCTAATGTGCATATATGTACATTTTGTTAGTGTAAAAAGCAAAAAACCATGAATATTTTGCTCATACTCAAATTCACAGCCAAATGCACTGGACCGTGAATACCCCTAATATTGTTATTTAAATATTTTCGATTGAATTTCAAGTGGAAGGTATGGGAATAATATATTGTGATGTTAAAAAAATTTACTCCCAATAAAAAAAATTAGTCTAGAATTAAAGAGCAAAACCTGTACCTATTATTTAATCAAAACTATTTTTCGGTAGACAACAATTACGAATGATTCTGGCCCTATTGTACTTGAGGAGCCTGAATTTAGTGACGGAAATTTTCCTTAAAATTTCCTTAACTCTTTTAACTTTGATTGTTGAAATCGGTTAAGAAATTTGGAAAGTTCTTAGAAAATCTATTTTTTTTTCTTCAGTAATACCCCACCTTATCAAGTACGTATCTACGGCGTTAGCTGTTGCATATGTAATTCCAATAATATTGCATGACGCTTTTGTGAATAAATGTGTGAATTTTACGTTAACACCACCCCCGATACTTTTTGAATACCACTGATTGAGCAGCTGAAAATTGTTAAAATTTTTCGCAGCAAAAAAGTAACTTTATAATAAAAGAAGGAAGTTGTTAAAAAATGAAGGGAGTTTTAAAGACGAAAATTAAAAGGGAAAATGTAAACAAAAAATTGACGTATTAAGAAATTTGAAAAAAAAACCAGATGTAAAGCATTTGCTACATCATAATATAAAAGGTGTGCTCACCAAAATCTACCCTTGTAAAAATGTATTTGCAACAATGCAATAAGATCGTGAATCACCCTACTAATTATAGTGATTAATTTATAATCGTAGCCTTATAAATTAATTGACAGCTGTTTATTTAACAATCAAAATCTTTTTGTATGTTTGTAAAATTAGGCTTTTTGATCAAATTTTCAAATGCAATTAAAACAATTTTAATTCATTTTTCTTTCATTCTTTTTAATTCAATCTTTTTATTTATAAACTTTAGATAGTGCCTGTATTTTTTTCTAATAAATATTTGTAACTTTGTAATGGTTAGTTTGTCAAACAGTGAATGTTTATATTGACTATACAGTAAACCTCTGCACAAATGCACTCGTTTTTTCTACAACAGTAGAGCCAACAGTGCCGAGCTCAGAACATAACATAACTCTGTTAAGTCAAGCAGAACATAACCAATTCATTAAACGACAAGAACCGAGCAGTGCAGAGCACTCGTCGTCTTCAAAACAGAACTTGTTCGCCGCTTGCTTTACCAGAACACGATGTTTTTCGTTCTATAGAACAAAATTGATTGATAACAGCGAGAAAAGCATCGATCACACCTAACGCAGCAGAACATTGGCAAAGATATTAAGGGCTATTAATTTCATGCAAATTTCATGCGTTCTGGGCATCTTAAAGCGCAAATGGTTAAGTTGTCTTTGCGATTCATGAAAATTAATTCTAAATGGCATTCAATAGTTAGTGCATATTTTTAAATATTTTGTAATAAATGCATGGTTTTGCATATTTTACAAAAAATGCTTATTTTTGCATATTAATTGCGTATATTTTTTATACAATAAATTCATGTGGTTTTTGCATATTTTGCTTTTTTTTGATTTGCAACCATTAAAATTCAATACGAAATATTTTGGAAAAAGATAACTTTGAATTATTAGGTACTTTTAGATGCACTTTACTTTTTTTTTATAAATTAATTTTATATGTACTTAAAAATTAATTGTTTTTTGTTTTTGTTAATTAAATGCAATATTGATTTTTTAACCGATAATAAAAAATAAAAAAAATATTTTTAATTGCATATTTTACCTTTTATTAGCGAGTATTTAAGTGTTTTAAGTGCATATTATATGCGCGTATTTTCGATTTTTATGTTCAAATCGTGATATTTTGCAAATTTAAGTATTATTTTATGTGATTTCGGAGGGTATTTTTTCCATCATTTTAACTCAATTTTTTTTGCAATACTTAAGGTACTAGAAAAATAACGCCAGTATTTTATGCCAGGGCCGTAGTCAGGATTTACCCATGGGAGGGAATCTTGATGAAATTTTTTTTCAAAATTAATTTATAGGTACAATTATTTGTTTCATTTAATTTTTACTTTAAGTTTGCAAAAACTATTACACCAGCCAATATATTTACGAAAAACATGAATTTTTGAGGTTTTTGCAAAATGGCTTAGCTCACTGGCGATTATCGTAAAACAAAAGATACAAAATTTGTTGATATTTCGTTGGATAATCTTAAAATTTTTGCTCCGCTACCGAACATGACACGATAGTGTTGATATATGGATTGAAGAGCTGATATTTTTTCTTAAATACAAAATGATATTTTTAATTTTATGATAGTAGTTCAGATTCTAGATCAATAATACTAAACACGTGCCAAAAACGTTAAACACCCTGTAAATTGAAAATGTTACAATATAGGAGGAAATTGAGTACAGATTTGAAACCAGGGTTAAACGGAAATATACGAATAAGAATGGGTTTACCAGATACGAAATTTGTATACTAGCATTATTTATCCAAACATATCTGAATATAAGACGACTGCTATTATTTTGTTCGCAACTGTATATAAAATATATAAAACTAAACGTAAAATTGAAATGAAACAAATAATTGTCCCTATATTTTAATTTTGAAAAAAAATTACTGACTAAGGCCCTGGCATAAAATACTGGCGTTATTTTTCAATTACCTTAAATATTTCTCCGAATATACCCTCCGAAATCACATTTTTCTAGTAGATCATTCAGTTTTACTAAGATATACCACCAAATAATAACAATGAAAAACATAAACATCATCGCAATAGACCAACAGCAACACCAATACTACCATAAACAACAACGCCAACAACAAACGTAATCACATCATTACTAGTAATCATATTTACAAATTAATCATCATTATAATCATCAACAGAAAAAACAACAATAACAACAATCCAACATCATAAGAATGCAAGAAACAATAATCAACAAAAACCACCACCAATAGTAAAAGTAAAACAACAAGAAAATATCCTCATAAACAACACAATAAAATTTAACTAATTTTTTTTGTTGTTACTTAAAATATATATTTATTTTTAATTCTTTAATAACTTTTATTGAATTAAATATTGTGAAAAATGAAAAAAAAAAATTAATTTCCATAGTAAATAAAAAAGTCTCTTATTATAATTTCAATAAATAATAAGAAAATCCCTTTTTTTTGGCTTTTTAGATGATTTTTACTTCACAAGGAAATGCAGAAACTATGAAACCTAAACAACACATCATAACTCCAAGCGTTCTGCTGTTCATAACATAACTTTCAAGTCATTTCGTTCTGCTGCTTTCTTCGCTGTCGACTCAAGCATAACATTGATTCGGTTTTCTTTTGTTCTTGTTCTGCTCACGCGGCGAGTGCTCTCTTTAGTGTAACATTTGTTCTAATTGAAGAAAGCCGAACATAACCAACGCTTGCTCCACAAATCAGTGTTCTGAAATGCATTTCAAGCGCACTCGTGCAGAGGTTTACTATACAGAGCGTCAACAGAAGTTTTTTTTTATCATATCTTAGACACAAGCCAAAGATATTTTCTTCGTTTGGACGTCGCCAATCAAATCATAAATACATATTTTTTTCTAAAATTACACCTTTTTTCTCATTTTATAAATCATTGGCTAGGAATTTTAATATTTTTAAAGAAAATTAATATAAAATCTTCAAAAAACATATCTGTTCAAAATACATTTCAAAATGACACCAGGTTTAACAGCGGGTATGTGAATAAAGATGCAAAAACTACGTCTACATATAAATATTAGCTGCGTTCCTTTCGCATTAATATAATCGCGATTACAAATTTTCTCAAAGGAACGGCAAGAAAAACGACTCGTAGACGGCACTACCGTTGCAGTCAAAATTAAATTCAAACAAGAAATCATGATACAATAACTATTAGGTGTCATGAGAATGTGTGTCGTTCAAAACTGTTGTGAACTATAATGGTAGCGATACCTTAGTGAACGATGTTTTTCTCTGAATGTGCTTTACTCTAAACTTCAGAAAAATTGTAAATTATTTAATTTAATTATTAATATTATGCAATTATATAAATAATTTAAGTGCAATTGTTGGCTCCGCTGAATGCGTCCAATGTGTGTGAAACACGCGGTTTGTTTTGTTTTCTTTTGTTTAACATTCGATGACCGCAGCTCGTCAGACAATAGATAGCTATCATGGCTACCTAATAGCCATTGTATCAAGCAAACAAATAATTCAAAAAATGAAATGACAGCTCATAAAAATATACAGGTGCGACACCTGTGTTTCAAGTTTTTTAAAGGCTATATCACAATTTTATATGGATAGCAAAAATAAACCTATTTGTTATAGGATTATTATTTTTGTTTTTGCTTTGCATGTAAATAAAAAAATAATCTGGAATATTTTGAAGCGAATGGAATGCAGCTATTATATGTTGGCGTCAATTCGACTTTAAGGAAGTGTTCTTGTTTGAATGCTTATACGTGCACTTTAAATATTATCAGCTAATTAAGACTTGCTATCCAATCAATTCTTTTTAATTCAATCAATTTGTTTTAGGCACAATTATACTCATATTAGTTAATTGAACCTTTTATTAGACAAAGTATCCATGCATATATTTTATGTCACCGACAAAATCCATTAACATTACATTGCAATGACAAAATAAATTATTTATTACTTTGCTTTTTAATAAACTTTGTTAAATTATACATAACATGCTGTATTTGAGTAAACAAGATCAGTGATCGATCAATCACATTACGGCAATTAATCTCGCTGTAAGCTTTTTCAATGAGACTCTAATTTGAATAAAATGGTTAAATGTTGAAAGATTGAAAAATACCTAGTTTTTTTGTCGTCTACTCAAGAACATTATTATTTCCTTGTCTTGGCGCATAACTCATGGTTTCTACAAAGGAGCCGCATAGTTTGACAAGTTGATCTCGTAGAGAAATTTTAAACATAAAAGCAAAAATGTGTTTTATGGCATCGTTTTTTTTTCATTAATTTTTATAAGCTAAACTCAATGATATTTTTTTTATACGCTTATTTATTTAATTGATAAAATACTAGCATAAACTGCGTGAGAAATATAATTTTAAGAATAGCAGAAATGGTTAAAAAAACTTTTTAAATTGAAGTAGATTTGGTCTAAAAGGCAAAACAATAACATTCAGAGACTAGCTAAAGCGAAATGAGAACTTTAGGTTCTTTAATTACAAAAATCATGATGTTGAGATACAAGTCTGAAACTTTACTAAAAACTTATTTGAAGTCACTTCAGCACAGAGGCGTAGACAAGGGTGGGGTTTTTGAGGTTCAAAACCACCCAGGGGGTAGAAATTTCAATAAAATTAATGCAATCAATTACTTCATTGAATCAATTTAATATGTTCTAATATACTGAAGTTGCGTTTAAGTGTAAAAGTCTTTCTTATGAGTTGAATCCTGTGAAACACAATAGTGAAAACCAATGCCCCGTGTATTATTGGATCAAACGTGATACATCCAAAATTACCATTACTATTGTCATCACTACCCTTGACATCGGCAGTTGTAAATGATGGTAGTGATGATAACAGTGAAACCAACAAGAATGACAACCTTTCTGATTTTCAAACTGAAAAACCTTTCTAGTTCGAACCGCCTAGAAAAATTTTAAAGAATACTTCAGCCGCCAACTGATTTTAATTTTCCCTCGAGCGGCTCTCGAAATTTGCATTTCAGCATACATGTTTTTGTCGCAGGAGTTGGTTTATAAAAACTCAACAAATACCATCAAGCAACCATAGTATTCACCTGATATGGCTCGGGCCGACTTTTTTCTCTTTCCAAAACTCAAATTATCACTTTGAGGCACCCGGGCTCAGTCGATAGAAGACATAAAAGAAAACTCTTGAATCAAATTCGAAAACTAATGTTTAAAGTCGGTTTTTTTGTAAAAATTTAATTATTTATTCAATGAACAGTTCTAATCTAATTACAGTAAATATTGTATTTTTTAATACAAAAATTTTGATAGATAGAAAAGATGATTAAAAAATTAAGATTTATAAAAACTATTTCCAAAACTGGAATTTTTTCGACCGTATTGTTAAGTTTTAATTTTAAAAACTTATTTTTAGTAAAAACTTTAGTTAGTAGTTTAGTTCTTAAAAACTAAGTTTAGAATAGGAAGTGAAAATCGAAAATTCGGCAAGTCAGGTTCAAAAAAATAAAAAGAAATTGTTCGCTAGATCATATTTCACGACCAGTAGCTCGGTTCTGTAATTTTCTCATCGTAGTTCTCACCAGATTTTCTCACTTTGAATGAGTGACGTCATTCTCACTTGCACTGTCTCTGTAATAAAATGAGAAAAATCGGTGACTCGTCTCGCTTGTTTTAATTTGGCTTTCAAAGGAACTCGATAGACGAAGTGTTTCTGTAAACTCGTTTCTATGCGACTCGAATCGATTGCAGTTCTCACTATGTTCTAACTTGGTGAGACAAATTTTTGCTTGCTTATGCAACATTCATAATCAAATAAATTATTGAATACATAAACTGAAATATTTCATAAATTAAATTTATTCTATGATAATATTTGTATCATTGCATTGAGCAACCGTATTAAAATAATACTCGGATTGCAATTTGTGGATAAGGTTTGTGTATTTAATATCAACATCACTAAGGGCCATTTTGTTCACAAAGGGCATAAATATGATTTAATTCGGGGATAACTATCTCTAGGTTAATTTTAAACCAAGCGTATAAATCGGGAGATAAAAAAGCGGTTCACATTTTATCCCGGCTTTATGATTAGAGCATAAATTCGCTCTCAGTTTATATCCATTTCCTTTGGAATGTTAGTAAGTTGCTCTTTGATTAAAAAATGTGTGGGGATTTTTGGTTTATTTTTGCGAATTTGAGGTTTAGAGTGAACACTAGGTAAAAATGGATCGCTGATTTTGCATCTGATGTCAGAATTTCAAAATTCTAAAATTTTTCTACACAGGGCTGCCAACTAAACATTTTTTTAAGAATTTAAACATGAAGAAACAGTATTGGGGGTTACTTCTTTCGAATCTGGTGTCAGAATTTTAAAATTCAAGATGGCAGATAGAGTTGCCACCTAATTTTTTTGTTTATTTATGCGAATTTAACTCTGGGAGAAACACTAGGTAAAATTGGGTCGCTGATTCCGAATCCGTTGTCACAATTTCAAAACTCGAAAATTTTTCTACACATAGGGTTGCCAACTGAAATGTTTTATTTTAAGAAATTTAAACATGTGGAAAGAGCATTGGGGGGTCGCTGATTTCGAATCTGAAGTCAGAATTTTAAAATTCATGATGGTGCATAGGGTTGCCACCTTAATTTTTTGTATTTTTATGAATTCGTGGCTGGCAAAAAAAATGGTACACCAAGAATGGGTCGCTGAATACGAATCCATGGTCAGAATTTCAAAATTAAAAAGTTTTGAAATAATAGGGTTGCCACCTAATAATATGTATTTTTAAGAATTTTAAACACAATTTAACAGTTTTAGGGAGTCACTGATTTCGAAGCTGAAGTCAGAATTTTAAAATTAAAAATGGTGGATAGGGTTGCCACCTTAATTTTTTTTTATTGTTATGAATTCGGGGCTGGCAAAAAAAAATGGTACACCAAAAATGAATCGCTGAATACGAATCCATGGTCAGAATTTAAATATCATAAAGTTTTGAAATAATAGGGTTGCCACCTAATAATATGTATTTTTAAGAATTTTAAACAGTATTTAAAAGTGTTAAGAAAACACTGATTTTGAATCTGAAAACAGAATTTTAAAATTAAAAATTGAGGATAGGGTTGCCACCTTAATTTTTTGTGTTGTTATGAATTCGGGGCTGGCAAGAAAATGGTATGCCAAAAATGGGTCGCTGAATCCGAATCCATGGTCAGAATTTCAAAATGATAACATTTTGAAATAATAGGGTTGCTTTTACTTTTGAAAATACATATTATTAGGTGGCCTACCTATTATTATAAAATTTTATCATTTTGAAATTCTGACCACGGATTCGGATTCAGCGACCCATTTTTACCGTTTAGTTTGCGCCAGCTCCGAATTCATAAAAATGAAAAAAATTAAGGTGGCAACCCTATTCACCATTTTGAATTTTAAAATTCTGACTTCAGATTCGAAATCAGTGACTTCCTAACACTGTTAAATGATGTTTAAAATGCTAAAAAATACGTATTATTAGGTGGCAACCCTATTATTTCAAAACTTTATCATTTTAAAATTCAAGCCACGGATTAGGATTCAGCGACCCATTTTTGGTATACCATTTTTTTTGGGAGCCCCGAATTCGTCAAAATTTAAAAAATTAAGGTGGCAGCCCTATCCACCATCTTGAATTTAAATATTTGGAGTTCAGATTCGAAATCAGTAACCCCATTACAGTTCCCTCATGTTTAAAATTTTTAAAAAAAAACATTTTTAGGTGGCAGCTCTATGTGTAGAAAAAGTTTCGAATTTTGAAATTCTGACAACGGATTTGGATTCAGCGACCCATTTTTACCCTTTAGTTCGCGCCAGCCCCGAATTCGTAAAAATAAAAAATTAAGGTGGCAACCTTATCCAACATCTTGAATTTTAAAATTCTGACACCAGATTCGAAATCAGTAGCCCCCAATACTGTTTCCCTATGTTTAAAAATCTGTATTTTCAATATTTTGACACCAAGTAAATAAAAAATATTAAAATGAGAGTTATGAGAGCGAATTAAAAATCTTAACTCACCAATTTTCACGAGTTAAATATTTCTGGGGTTAAGCTATCTCGCCACCATTTTTATCTCCAGCCTGAAGAGTTAAATGCTTAACTCACTGTGAACAAATGAAAAACTGGAAAAATCATGGAATTAACTCGGGGATAAATTTATCTCTCTGTGAACAAAATGGCCCTAAGTTTTAAAGTGTTTAACATCAAAATAAGTATTTATCAGTATAAATAATATCAATGTAAACGTGTATATCCGCCATTTTCATAAATATAGCACTTAAATTATTTATATTTGTTTTTTATTTACTGTTAATAGAAGAACCTCATCAAATTTCACACAAAGTTATCTGTCACTTGTTGCAATTTCATATATTCCCTTTCGCTTGTGTATCTTTTTCTTCACGGACCACTTTTTACTAAGGTGGATAAAAAAAAACAACCATTTTTTTCGACACTCATATTCTGGCAGCTGAATTCAAGTAGATCTTAAACCCAAAAGGATATCGAAATCGGTGGAACCGTCATTCAGCGGTTTTGATTTAAAAAATCACTTTTTCGCAAAAAATCACCGGTTTTTTCGCCGTAACTTTTTATCAGATTAAAATAAATACCTAAAAAATGGGTGCAAATGAAAGGTATCTGGGACACCAAAGTTGTAAATAGGAAGATTTTTAGATACAAGAAATTTTTTAGTGCAACAGTGTTCAGAATTCGGTCAACATTTTGGGTACTTTTCACTAAAATCGCTATAAATTTGCTGATCATTCGCTATAAATATGTTAATTTTTGATTGTTCACCACGAAAGGTGAAGCCTCTTCAAAGCCACACCATTTTAAAAATAGTAAATTTTCTAAAATTTACTGAAAGTTAGTGGATTTATAGATTTTTGTGAAAAAATACCATTTCAAAAATACTTTCCAAAAAAGTTTAAAAAAAAATTCCACTGTTTTGATTTTTTTATATATCAATAGATTACACCAAGTCTTTTTGAACAATACTTAATTTTTCCAAATTTTCTGAAAAATGGCAAATTTATAGTGATTTTAGTGAAAAATACCCAAAATGTTGACCGAATTCTGAACACTGTTGCACTAAAAAATTTCTTGAATCTAACCATCTTCCTATTTACAACCTTTGGGTTCAAGATACCTTTTATTTGCATCTAACTTTTGGGTAGTTATTTAAGATTGATAAAAACTTACGGCGAAAAACCGGTGATTTTTGGCGAAAAGTGATTTTTAAAATCAAAACCGCTGGATGACGGTTCCACCGACTTCGATATCCTTTCGGATTTAAGATCTACTTGAATCCAGCTCCCAGAATATGAGTGTAAAAAAAGTGTTTTTTTACCCCTGAACAAAACGATCCACCTTACTTTTTACTCGCTTATCAGATATAGAAACACTACACTGAACCACAAACTACATTCTTTGATTTTGGTCCAATGAACTGTGGTCATTGATTTCAATGAATTTTCTTCATACTTTAATGAATAGTTCATTAAACTTAGTGATTTTCAATGAATGGTTCCTTGAATATCAATGTACACTTCATTGAATTCATTGAACACGTTCATTAAAAAAATTGCCAAAATTAATGATTTTTACATTGAATTTAATGAAAAGTTCATTGAATTCAATGTATAGTGCATTGAATACAATGTATAGTTCATTGAATTTAATGTATAGTTCAATGAACCTTACATTGAATTCAATGTATAGTTCATTGAATTCAATGTATTATAGTTCAGAATCCAATGTATTATAGTTCATTGAATTCATTGAATAGTTCATTGAATTTAATGTATAGTTCATTGATTTTAATGTTTATTTCATTGCATTTAATGTATTTAGTTTATTGGATTCAATGTACAATTCATTGAATTCCATGTATATTTCATTAAATTTAATGTATTTAGTTCATTGGAATGCATGATCGATACATTAAATTCAACGAATTATTTGTTAATCCCTCTCTAAACATTTTTAAAATAAGGAAATAATTACAATTTAAACAATTTTTTTTTATTTTAAAGGGTCAATTAGTTTTTAAATTTATAAAAATATACGGCAATAAACTCCCACACGAGAGTGCATGCCGCAGGAAATTTTAATTGAAATAATTAAAAAATTTTAAAGCACACTCTAATAAAACTAGCAAATTAAAATTGTACACCATCCATGAACACATAAAATTGTTGGAATGAGGAGAATTTCTGCTCTCCAACAGCAAGGATTAATGGTTGAGCATTTTCGCCTTTAGTTTTTAAAAACTCAATATGCTCCTCGACTTCCTGGATGCTGCTTCCAACAAAAACGAATGCCTCTTGGGATCTGGTAATTGTATGCTTTAGGAAAGTTTTTATCCAAAGTTGTCCTTACTGCATACTTTTTAAGTGGGCATCAAATACCCATGAAGGCTCCAAAGAAGTTTCATAGCAGTACTGTCTGGAAAGATATTAATTGAAAAAAATAACTATTTATTTATTTAGCCTCGAGAACAATTAAGCTTACCACTGTAATTAGTGAAATCTTCAATTTCTGCCAACCTTGCCCGCACAGCTTTATCTTTTATGTAGTTTTCATCCTTTAAAAATGTAAACATTTTTTGAAAATGATGGCAGCAGTCACTTAAAATGCCAGATATATTTCCGAAAGCGACGGAGAAATCTTTATCAATCTAGAAGATATTATAAATGAATATAATATATTTATTTTTAATTTAATGAGATCTTTTTTCGTTCAATTATTTCACAGCTGTTGAATTGCGATTACGAATAGTTATTAGCAATTTTTTTTGTTTTTGTATCAAGACTACGCCCACCACGTAAATGTTTTTTAAAGGCTGAAAAATTACTAAATACTAGATTGCAAATTTCATTACTACAGCGTTAAACACTATAAGCAGATATGATATGATTTTTTTATATGAATTAATAGTAATTCAACACATTTAAATTTTCTTTTACATTCAAAGCAGAACATTTTCTTAAATTTTAATTTAATTTATTATCACCTTTTATCTAAAATTTACACACACAATTGCTACACGACTTCACAACTTCGCGTTTCACTTCAAACAAAGTTGGGAAGGGAATAAATTAATATACTTTGAATTTAATGAACTGAATACATTGAACTTAATGAACTATGCGTTGAATTTAATGAACTATACATTGAATTCAATGAACTATACATTGAATTTAATGAACTATACATTGAAATCAATGAACAATACATTGAATTCAATGAACTATACATTAAATTCAATGAACTATACATTAAATTCAATTAACTATACATAAAATTCTAAATGAACTGTACATTGAATTTAATGAACTATACATTGCATTTAATGACCTAAACATTGAATTCAATGAATTGTTCATTAAAAATCAATGAATGGTTCGTTAAAATTTGATTTACAACTGGAATCAATATACTTTTCATTGATATCAATGAAGCCTTGTCCCACTGTGTGACGGTTGATCTGCCTAATTTATCAAACGGCCCTCGCATTATTTATGTCGGTGGCTACTATTTTTTGCTATTTCATGATGCTTTTTGACTGGTTCTTCTTCTTCTTCTTCTTGTTAACTACGCGTCAATGTGCAGTGAATGCAGCAGCAAAAATGTCGGAAAAATTTATAGGATCAGTGATATTTAAGGCGTTATGGCGATAAATAATTAGATTAGATCAAAACAAGAATTATAGAAGAAACAGACGAGGAAGTGAAAGATACACAAAAAATGATGATGATAATGATGATGATGGTAAGAAAGAGTAAATGATTAATGCACAAGTGTCAGAACTTCTTGGCGTTGCATAAAAGTAGAGATGCAGAAGTTGCACGTTTTTGTAGAAGTGGAATTTTTTTATAAACAAATTTCAAGATTATTATCACTAAAAAGTGATTATTCTACAATGAAAATGAGCAGCTTTTCAATGAAAATTGGAACTTAATGCTGAAATATATTAAGGATATGTATGATTAACCTAGCACATAAAAATGTATAATATGTTTTCATAGGTTTGTGCCAACTTTTGCTCACTAGGCTTTTTGGATTATTTTTAGGCAATGTTCGACCCTTGTACGGGCGTGCGGCCCATGTTCGACCGCTGTTCGCCCGCAAATATTTTTACCCGGGAGTTGGTATTTTTACTCTGGTTCAATCAGCCATTTTTGGTTCATAAGATTTGAATAGAACAATAGAACCATTGAAAACAAATGTTTGTTAAAGTTAAATTAATTAACCATTATCAGTAGCAAAAAAAAACGTATTGAAATTTTCCACTAAATTATTAAAAATAATTTTTTCATATCCACATTGAGAAACTCTGTTGGAAAATAAAGCATGCATTATAATAACGAAGATGTTAAAAAAAAAATTACAATTTAATTTGTTTTAGCGGTTTGTCAACTCATTCTTTCAAAGCTTAAAAATAACAAATACAGGGTGTCCCAGATCAGCGTTTCAATCCGGCGCTGGTTGATTCCTTAGGCAAAGTAAAAAAAAAATTGTATGGCAGGGGGGTCCATTTCCCACCTCCCCCTGTTTCGAACTATACACGGAAGTATAGGAAAAAATTACATTTATAGGTGTCATCAGTTTTAATGCAATAACTTAAAAAGTATTACATATAGAAACTTTTTTGAAACGGTTTTTTAAGCTTTTGAATTAGTTAACTAATATCTGTTTAAGTTTTTTGGTATTTTGAACCATGGAATATTTCAAAGCAACTTTAATATGAAAAATATGTTTTTTATTTCCTTTTTTCTTTTCTGCTTTTCCGTTTCAAAAAGGTCCCTATCGGTAATACTTTTTAAGTTATTGCATTAAAACTGATGACACATATGAATGAAATTTTTTGCTACACTTCCGCTTATAGATAGAAACAGGGGGGAGATGGACCCCTCTGCCATACAATTTTTTTCTTGTCTTGTCCCAAGGAATCTACCAGCGCCGGATTGAAACGTTGATCTGGGACACCCAGTATAATTGACTACAAAAGAATTGATTTCAAGAACTCATACTATATGTGTAAGTCAAATAAATTGATTCAGATACTTGACATTATAAAAATGAAGTCTAACATATATTTAGCCCACGAACAATGTCAAATGGAATTCGGTAGTTATTTTAATTGATTTTCAATATTAACCCTATATCGTGCCGTGTTGCAGATCTGCAACATTTAGGAATTGCTCTAGAAAAGTAGCTCAAAGAGAAAAAATTAAGTCGGAATTCTTATAAATAACTCATAATCATTGTAAACAACTCCAGCTTTTCAATTAGAGAATAAGTCAATCAACAGTTATTTTTTATTTTTAGTTGCAACAGCGTGATTTTGAATTTGGCAGCAGTTTGTGTTTTGCAATATTTTTAATATATTTGTAAATGACTAAAACTGTAAATAGTGTTAATAATTAAAATAAAAGCTAAAGAGCTTTTTGTTGAGTTATTAAACTACATTTATCATGAATTACTATATTAAAAGCAATGTTATATTCCCTGAAATATGTTAATCTTTTAAACTGTAAAATTTTTTTTTGCAAATATATGTATAAATAAAGTATTAATTTTAAACCAAAAGTAGTTTTTCTTTATTTTTAAGACAGTTTAAGAGATTTTTGGGTAAGAGAAATTGAAATTGATGTTATTGCGCGATATAGGGTTAAAAGATATGAGAATTTTTTTATATAAAAATAACTCAAATATAAATTTTTATATAAAAAAATGTAATATTTTTTTTTAAATCTTTCCAATATTTTAATTTATCACTGGTTTCTGGATTGACTATTCTGTCACTTTGTTGACAACATTTCTCTGTTGCGATATTTTTGCCAGGATTCAAGTAGTGGTCAAAATTTGGCTGACGACCACCAAACAGTCACCATAGTCTCGAGAAATGGTTCCTTTTTGTCGCGCAAAAGATTGACATCTGACCTTAAAAGTCTTACACGCAGAGAAAAGACATGGTTGAGGTATGATTACTGCAATAATAATTTTTTTACTAAAATTATTGTATTATTTCTGCAAACACAAATTTTTGCCTTAATAAAGTCCTTATTTACTAATGGTAGTACCAAAAATAACATTATAGTTGAAATCATAACATCATTGAAATCGTCAACATACTATGATTGCCTCAACTATTAATTGCAACAAAAATGTTGTAGTTCTGTCAATCATAATAAATGTGAATATTATTATAGAGACAAACATATTAGAATTTTGAATGTTTGTCTGAACTATTCTTTGCTTGTTGGCAAACAAAGCAGAACATAACCAAAAATCGAAAGAATTTATTGTCTGAACAGTATGCAGGAAAACCTTTCACTTCATTCAGACATAATAAGTTTTATCGATTTCTGGCTATGTGCTGTTTCGTTTGTCAACTGTGCAATTATTGTGTTTTGTTTTAAATCGCCCTATCCTAAAAACAGCACGCAGAAAAGTGACATTTTCGACTTTAATTGTAGCAAATATGTTTTATTTACCGTAAACATATTTCGCAATTCTGACCATATTTTGTTTATCACAAATATGGCTATTTTTGTGACAATGCACTTAATGAACCATGTTTATGAATGGTATTAGTCAGGTGAGCGGTAGTAGCGGCTGTGGCTTACTGGTAAAGTGCGTGGCTCGTAAGCGAAAAAGCCGCGGTTCAAACCCCAGCTCGGACAGAACATTTTATTAAAAAAATTTTTCAATTGAATTAATAGGGGTATTCACGGGTTGTTGCGAATTGCAAGAGTGTGAAAGTGCAAGATAATTTGCGCACTAACGCGTGAACATCAATATTGCAACTTACCCACCAGGAAATGTTAGCATTCCCGGATGTTACCAGGAAACATTCCATGGAATGTAGGAAGCATTCCCCTTTGTTGCACACTCCATTGTTTTTTAACATAGCATGTCATTAGAGGGAAACATTCCTCCCCGCTGTGTTAATAAGTCATGTGGAAACATTTCTCTCCGCTGTCCTCAAAAGTGAATTGGAAGCAGTCCTCTCCCCTGTTTTAAGGATTAATGTGGAAACATTCCTCTCCCTTGTTATGAAAATGGATTCGGCCAGGATTCGAACCCGGGACCCCTGAGCGAGAGTCGAGCGCGCTACCACTAGACTATCGAATTCTACAATAAGTGGCTAGAAAACAATGATATTAATATTTTCTATTGTCATTGCTTGACAATAAATAAAAGTTTCCACATGCATTCTTAAAGAAGCGGTTTGGAAACAATATAAATACAAAACTACCCTTAAGCTTCCAAAAGATGCGGTGGGAAAACAATATAAATACAAAACTACCCTTAAGCTTTCAAAAGATACGGTGGGGAATGTTTTTTTATCACTTGGAAGCCTTCCGATTTTTCCTGGAGGGTAATTATGCAATAAAATTAAATGTCGAATGAACAGTAAATATATCGCCACCTTATTTCAAAATCATAAAAAGTTATTAAAATCTACGTACAAACTTAACCTTTTTAAAGTTTTACCCAGGCGCCAACTACGTTCGAAAACAACCAAAACATGAATCATCTGTTTAGCATCACTGCTTGTGCGTTCTCGCAATTGGTTTGAGCAGTGCGTAATTCAAGAAGAGTTGCAAAATTGCTTCCAATGTGTTAGTTGTTGGAATGATGCGAACGTTCACAATCTTGCATTTTCGCATCGTCGCAACTCCGTTTCGCATCAACCCGTGAATACCCCTAATATTTCTGTTCAGCCTAGTCAATGGCAAACCTTTGGAGATATCTTAATTAATAGCTGTAGAAATTGAAGTGCTTGAAAATAAATAATATTCAATAATATTCTGGATCCTAAAAATAAATTCATAATAAAGTTGTATCAATCATTCTATTTTTGACCCAATAAGAGAATAATGATTGTTTCAATAATATTTTGGTTCCTACAAAAAAGTTCCTTTTCTAAAAATGGTTGTTGTAATCATTTTTTCATGATCAAAGAAAATATTATATGTTTAAGAGCATGCTAGCAACAATCGTAATCCGAATAATACTATGATCCTCTTAAAACATGGTTGTTGCAACTATGTTTTTTCTCTGCGTGTAAAATAGACAAAAGTACAATTGACATTAAAAATAGATTAAATAAAAGGAAAGAGCATAAAAAAAGCTTCACAATGACGTATTACACCCTTTGCGTAATTTTTTACTGTTGAAAAATTTTTTTAAACAAATAAAATCCTAAAACCTGCATTAATTTGTAAACAACCCATATTCTCAGATACAAGATACAAAATAATAAAAATATCAAGCAAAACTTTCTTATTTTCATACAATTTAATACTTGTATCAAGCAAGAAATCAAAGCATTCAATACTGAGAAAATTAATTATTTGAATGAAACAATTTATTATGGATCAAGCAAATTTCTATCGCTTTCAGCAAATTGTTTACTTGGATCAAGCTTACTCTGCTCTTAATAAGAAAGTTTAGTTCAAGCAAAACATTCAAGCAAAACATTTTAGTATGAAGAATCAAGCAAATATCTTGATTCTTCAGGAAAATAAAATTTTCAAATCAAGCACACCATTCTAGTTGTAAGCAAATTGCTTACTTGAATCAAGCAAATTGTTCTCAATTCGAGAAAAATAAATTTATCAAATCAAATAAATTATTCTAGTTTTCAGCATATTGTTTACTTGAATCAAGCAAATTTTTCTCACTTTGCAAATATTAGACTTCAATCTGGAAAAAATATTCTGGAGTTCTAGGCAAATAATTCTTGAAATTTTTTTTATACCCCCACGTTTAAAAAACGGTATATTAACTTTGTCACTTCGTTTGTAACGCCGATAAGGAGGCGTGGCTGGTATAGAAAAGTATATATATTCTTGATCAGCATCACCTCCTGAGTCGATTTAGCCATGTACGTCTGTCCGTCTGACCGTCTGTGGTCACGATAACAGCGGTAATTGTTTAGCTATCGTAACGAAATTCAATATATAATCTTTTTATTCAAAAATGAAGGGCCAATGAATGAGCCAAATCGGATGAAAACCACGCCTACCTCCCATACGCAGTCACTTAACCAAAACGGTAAAATCCCTTTAAAATCCACAAAAATGAATATAATGACTTAAAATTTTGCACAGAGTCTTTAATATTTCTTATAAACTTTGAGTATGAAATTTGTAAAAATGGGATGAAAACCACGCCTACCTCCCATACAAAGTTCACCAAAATCGTAAAATCTCTGTCAATTAAACAAAAAGTAATCTAATGACTTCAAATTTTGCACAAGACCATTAACAGTTAATATAAATTTTAGGTATGAAATTTGGAAAAATCGTCGTCCGTGGGGGTATTTTACTTCGGCCCAGTCGACGATAATTCCTTACTAGTTTTTTTTTTTTAAAGATCAAAGAACTAAGCATACGCTTAATACAAACAACGTTTGAAATCCGTTTCAGCTGTTCCTGCCCTTTAATTCCACATTTTCCACAATTTAGCTGTGGATTTTTGTTTGAATAATTCTTAAATGTAGTAAGGAACAAAGAAAGCGAAAAGAACCATGCCCGAACCCTGATTCGAACCGCGGAACTCTGAGTTGATAGTCAAGCGCACTTTTCACTAGACTACAAAAGCTGATAAAATCATGTGTTTTAAATTTGCTCACTTCTAGCAAAATAATGCATGAATTTAGAAATTTACGCTTGAGTGTATACTAATAGCCTATTTGCTTCATTCAAGCATAGAATTCTTAATTTTTTCTCTCCGTGAAACTAGTTTCTTTTTTATAACTAAAAAAAACGAATTGGCCATTTCAGCCCTTGAAAGGACTTAAGGAAAGGACCTTAAGAGGACTTTATCTATCGATAAAGAGTGTTGTGTGTGTTATTAAATGTTTGAACACAAATGCTCGAGAACTGGACCTGTTTCATTGGAGTTTCAGCGCATTTTGCGATTTTAGGATGACATTTGCATTATCTCAGAAACTATAAAAGCTAGGGCCATGAAATTTTGTACAAATAAGTTTAAGCCTAAATTAAGTAATAGAACAAACACTTAGAATTCTAGGTTAACTGCATCGTCTACCTCCCATATAAACCATGCTTTTTTAATAAAAAAAAAACAAAAAATTGTTTATTTATGCATCGTCTACCTCCCATATAAACCATATTTTATTATAATAAAAAAACCCCGCTTAAAATTGTTTATTTATGTTTTAAAGAGTAAATTTAGTTTGTTTAACTTTACTTAAACATCATGCTAAAGATATTTCAAATCGAATGACTTTTAGATAAATCTCCTATAATATTAACAAATTAATGAAATTAAATTTTTTTTAAAAAATTTTTTTGCTTATACATAATACGGTCACAACTTGTTTTAAATTATGAATTCTATTTTATTTTTCTTTAAATTTAAGAGTACCTACAAATTGTCTAGGAAATCCGTGCATTTTTACGGCAAAATTTGGTTTTTAGACCTTTTTCAAATTAAGTGGTTTTTCTTAAGAGCAGCTAGATGCAGCAGGTTTTTACAGAAACACAAGGTAGTAGTACGATATTTTATGACAATTATAGACTCCGACTTTAATAATGCTTAATTAGCTAGATATTTTCTACTAAATTTTACTTAAATTATCGTTCCTTGCAAAATTTACAGTCATATTTCAACGATTTTTCTATTTTTATTTATTAACATTTTTTATTGTATTTTATATTAAATGCAATGGCGATTAAGACATAAAAAAGTCCAAAAAACAAAACTTTTAAATATACTTTATGCTCGAAGTTATTATTGCTTAAACTTGACTTTATTTTTTGGGTTTTAGTGAGTTTATTTTTGTTAAAAAAGTTTCAACTTTGACGAATTTTATAAAAATACATCAATACAAATCAATACATCAAGTTTTTAATACCACTTTCTTAAGACATGTTATTTAATCTGACGAATAAAAAATTTTTTATAAAATTTAACAAAAAAAAAAAACCCAAATGTCATCCTGAAATTAAAAAAAGTGCACTGTGCTGGGTATGTTTACAAGAAGCTGCTCAAACGGGAATTCAACCCTGGCTAAGGGCGCGTTTATAGTGGAAACTTGTTGCTTTGCCGAGCCGAACTGTAAGCGCGTAAAGCTAAAAGCTGCTGATAGTGCGTATAGTGCGCGCTTACTGCCGCTGACTTGTTGCAGCAGGCTTTTTACTATTTTGTGTTTTTTTTATAAGTTCCTTTTTTTGTTGTTTATTTTTGCAATTGAAGCATTAAAAAAAGTCACGTGCTTTTTGCTTTCCTTAAATCAGACAACAAGTGAAGATACGAAAATGAGAAAAAAAAATGCTGAAATATACTTTAAGCCACTGTAAGTCGCTTTAAGTCACTGGCTGTTTCAGCTTGTTTCGACTTTTTTGCGGGATATTTGCTTCCTATGGTGACACTTAGCTGACTAATACAGAGTTGTTGTTGCCTTCTTAAAAACTTACTTGATCTATAGCTCGCAATTAATTTCAAGTAACAATTTAATAGAACACAAATTAATTATATTAAAATATTTTATTGAAGTTTTCCTTGTTGCTTTTTCTTTTTTATGTTATTGCATGAAAATAATAAGTAAGCATCGTGTAAAAAAGTTTTAACTAGTGTCCGACCGAAACCGGAATTTTGGCCGAAACCGAAATCGAATATTCGGCCATTTTATAATATTCGGCCGAAACCGGAACCGGAACCGAAACCGAAACTGGTTGTTAATATGAAAATTTAAGTTCTTACAAATGATTGTTTTTATTAAAAGAAAACAAAAGTACTACTTATACAAAACAAGTACATATTATTTGAATATTGAAGTTTGTTATAAATAATTGAAGTTTACTATAATATTAAATGAGATAATTTTTTATTTTATTTTTTATTACACACTCAAAATAGTATGCACCTACAATGTACATTTTTTTTTTAACTACAATGCAAAGTATTTCTGTTTTTCTTAAAGGTTTAGTATAATAAAAATAGAAATATGTATTTCGTTTTCTTTTCCTTTATTCCACACACACAGAATTCGTTCGGAAGTTTAATTATCAATTTTTGGCTTAAGTTCCTATAAAACTTTAATGGTAATTGCAATAGAGATGATAATATCGAAAATGATAGTATGGAACGCATAAAATGAACCAAAATGTTTTGCGTTAACACGATAAATCAAATTATAGACGAATTCATCATTTTTGTTTTGTACAATGCGTTGTAAATATTTTTATTAAACCAAACTTGTATATTTGAATTAAATGACTGATGCAAGAAATTTTGGTATAAGTCAAGAATAGCGACAACTCTCTTTTTTAATATTTTTTGTTGGATTATACGGATTTTAACCTCCTAAATCCAAATCCAAGTTTCAGGCTGCTCGCAATTGGTTTAGAAGTTATATGCCTCCAAAGTTGCAAAATGGGCTACAAATCTTTTTTTATCGTTTTTTTTAGTGTTCCGCGTTATGGGTATCAAAAGAAAGGTAATACGAGTACCTATTCAACGAGGTATGTATCAAACATGAAAATCCATTCATAACTTTTTAAGATATACCTACTATATTTACAATTTGTCTGGAAAACTAGTGGCTTCCCTTTTACGAAAGCACAACACTAAAAATGTTTATATCTTTAAAAGTTAGGCATGTATTTTCATATTTGAACCTTTGAACCTTGTTGAAAAGGTATTTAAATAACCTTTCTTATGAACCCATAGAGTGTAGTTTTGTTGAAAACTTTAGAAAAATAGCAAGATTTGTTGGCTATTTTTCCAACTTTGGAGGCCTATAACTTCTAAGCCAATTGCGAGCGGCCTGCAATTTTTTCAGATTTGGAGTAATGAGGCCAAAATCCATATAATCTGCAAAAAATAGTTCAAAATTATAGTTGTCGCTATTCTTGAAATGTTCCGAAATTTTTACCAAAAGTTTCGGCCTCAATATGGCCGAATAACCGAAACTAGCCGAAACTGCCAAAAAGGGCCGAAACTGGCCGTAACCGAAACTGAAACCGAATATTCGGTCGGACACTGGTTTTAACACATGCAAATCATGCGAGCCAGCGAGAAAGCAAAAATCGGCATTCTAAAAACCAGCGTACAAGTCGCTTTAAGCTGCTTGTTCGGCTGGCACTATACGCGATTTGAGCTTATTTCATATGATTTTATGTGCAGCTTTTTCAGCTGCCCCTTTCAGTTTGGTTCGGCAAAGCAACAAGTCGTCACTATTAACGCGCCCTAATCCGGTTACTTTTCACGGTAAAGCCGGGCCGGTAAACCAGCTGTTTTTAAGAACTATTAAGATTTTGTTTTTTTCGATATAAACAAACTTTCGTAAAGTAAAAGAATTTTAAATATTTGTTTTTAGTACATTTTTCGAGTGTAGTTTTTACTTGAAGCTTTCTTATACATATATGATATTATGAAAGTGTCATTGAAATATTGCTTAAAAATGTTATGGAAATCCATTTTTATTGGCTTACAACGGTTTTTAAATTAAAAAAAAAATATTTTCAAGAATTTATTGCATTTTAACACGCAGCTTTCGAGAAATACTTACACCTAACTGACACATATCTTTACACATGTATGTATGTTGACAATTATATAATGTCCAAGTTGAATGCAACAACAAAAAGTTTAGTAGCACTTTTCTGCCCAACAAACAAGTATGTTTGGTTTATTTGTTTGCCAGTGGGCGCCATTTTTTTGTAATATTTTTTTTTAACTTCACACTTTGCAATACTTCCACTTTTTTTTAGCATCAACTTGACAATGTGTCGCATGGATGGATGCTTCTAAAAGTTGACCTAATTTTTGTGCAAAACTTTTTTAATAATATTTGGTAGACGTGTGTTGGCCATGCATTTCAACGTGCTTAAAGCATAAATATGTATTGAAGACAACCCCTCGAGCATTTGGATTTAATATATGGCATAACAACGACTGTTTTCCGTCCCTCTTTATCTTTGATATTTTTTTGTCTATATTGGCTTTAATGAAAAATCAACCCCGAGAATATATTAACTCAACTTTTCCTTTTACTTTTTTGTTGCCAAAAAAGTTTCAAAGTACCATAATCTAAGAGTTGTGCATGAAATCGATATTGTTTTAATGTATCTGGCTATAGCTACAGATATTTTTTACGTACTTTTGTAAAAAAAACATATTTTCTTTTTATGGCAAACCGTCATGTTCCATAATTCGGGGATTGTTATTTAAATAAGTATTGTGGTTTATGGCCCCATTCCATGAGATAAAGTTCTTGCTGGTAGTCTTGAAAATATAATAAAAATTTGTACGCTTTAAGCTCAGGCAAAGTATTCGCATGAAAAATGAAAGCGAGCTGCACAGCCAAGTTCTTGCCGCCGAAGGAATTTGTGAAAGATGCCCGGAAGATGAAGTTGTTCCTGCCTAAGTTTAAGTTTAAGTTTTATGTTTTTGCGTTATCTAATTTGTATTTCCTTAACCTATCTATCTTCTTTTTATTTCTATTTGCTTCCTTCATTCTATTTCCTTGCGTAATATTTACACTTAGTTCTTTTCTTATTTTAATTTATTTTAATTTTTTATTTCTTATATTAATAGTTAATAATAATTTTAACAACTGTGCTGCAAATACGCGTCTTTTAATCTCAAACCATATCCATTGTGAGTTCGAATAATAACGGTCGTTGTTGTTCTAGAGACAATCTCTATGCTTTAATTCGAATATTAAGCAGGCAAGCGACGGGACTACAGGTATGTCATATTAATGCTCAAAGTTTAAATAATAAAATTGATGAGTTTCGGTACACTTTTGAAAACTCAAACATGGATATAATTTGTGTATCTGAAACATGGTTTCAGCCTTCTGTTCAAGATAGTGTCTTTAGTGTAAAGGGTTATAGATCATTTCGTGCGTATCGAGAGTCTCATTGTATAGATAGTATTACATGCAACTTAATCAGTAAATCAAACTCTGAAGATAATATTGAATTCCTATTTGTTGACATAATCTATGAATCCAAAAAACTACTTGTCGGCACAGTTTATAGGCCAAATCGTTATGTCCATACAGAAAACTTAATGTTGAAAATTGAATCGGTGCTAAGCTCCTAAGCTGACATCATAATTTGTGGCGATTTTAATTGTGATTTATTGGTTGAAACTCATTTATCTGATGACATGTGTGCACTTGGTCTTACGTCGCCAAACTGCACCACACCCACACACTTTTCCAAAAATAGAAATTCGCTGCTAGACCTCTTTTTTGTCAGTGATAATGATAAAGTCTTACTTTATGACCAGTTATCTGCTCCTGTTTTTTCCAAGCATGACCTGATTTTTCTTTGCTATAATTTTCAGCTGCCAATACTAGAGCAAAAAATAACATACCGAGATTTTACAAATATAGATTTTAGCTCTCTTCAGACAGAGCTCAATCACGTCGACTGGACAGAAATTTATCGCATGATATCAGTAAATGGTAAGTTAGATTTCCTACAACGTAACGTCAATTCACTATTTGAAAAACATGTTCCTCTTAAAACTAAAGTTGTAAAGCACTATCTAAGGCCCTGGTTTTCCAGTATCCTTAAACCTTTAATGAAAAAACGTGACGCAGCGTATAATAAATGGAAACGTCTCAAAACACCCGAGCGTTATAATATTTTCCGAATATGCAGAAACAATGTAGTCAGGGCGGTGAAAATTGCCAAGTTAGCATATTATGAATCTAAATTTAGCTCTGCCATAGACAGCAGAACGAAGTGGAATATTATTCGGCAATTTGGAGTTGGTAGAAATTTTTCGCCTACAGACACTAGCGTAGACGTCGAGGCTCGGAATAACAAATTTATAGATATACCTATGCCAGCGCCCAGTGTCAACTGTTGTCGCATCTTTCAGAGATCTATCAACTCGTACTCGTACTCAGCTTTAAATTTTCAATGCGTTGAATATACAGAAGTACTGCGAAGTTGCTTAGAGATTAAATCTAATGCCGTCGGTTTCGATGAAATACATCCCAGGTTTTTTAAGTTACTTCTTCCTGCTCTAACCCCTTTTATTATTAACATTTTCAATACCATCATAACGAAATCAGAATTCGCTGCTGTTTGGAAAAAAGCTAAAATTATTCCTATCCCTAAAACTGGTAATGAATTCCGCCCCATAGCAATTTTATCATATCTATCAAAAGTTTTTGAAACGCTGATGTACAACCAAATAAACAAATTTCTTTTGGGCAATAAACTGCTAACTGACAGACAGTCAGGATTCCGACCTAAGCGCAGTTGCGTGACTGCTCTACTTGACGTCAGCGATGAAATTCGAAATAACCTCGATCGCAAAGAAATCACTTTCTTGGTTTTGCTAGATCATTCGAAAGCTTTCGACACGGTTGAACACCAAATTTTATGTTCGAAATTATTAAATGTGTTTAATTTTTCCGCCGATGAAACTCGACTAATGAGCTCATATCTCACAAACACATCACAAGCCGTAAATATAGGCAGCGTTACTTCTAATTTCTTACCTGTAATCCGTGGCGTTCCTCAAGGCTCTGTAATGGGCCCTCTTTTATTTTCGGTTTATATAAACGACTTACCAACTGTGTTGCAAAATTGTGGTATACAAATGTACGCTGATGATGTACAACTGTATACTAGCTGTCGCAAATGTGATATTACCACGTGTGTTGATAGTCTGAATGCTAATCTGTGTAAAATTTACGATTGGGCTTCCGCTAATGGCTTAAGCATAAACCCAAATAAGTCAAAATATTTAATTATAACTAGAAAACATAACTCTACTTTGCCCTTTCCGGACGTTACTATAAATGGGTCATGTATTGAAGTTGTAAAAACGGCAAAAATTTGGGTATTACCTTCAGCAGCACTTTAGATTGGACGAATCATGTCAACATCACTGTAGGAAAAGTTTATGGTATGCTCCGTAGCCTATGGGCCACACAGTTTGTCACCCCCTTTAACATAAGAATGTTATTAGCTGAAACGTATCTTGTACCCACCTTATTGTACGGATCCGAAATTTTTGCATTCTGTGATGCTGCTAGTAAGCGCAAGTTGAACGTTTCCTATAACAACATCGCTCGTTATGTCTTCGGACTTAAACGAACCGACCGTATATCCCAGTATGCAAAAAAAAATATTCAATTTGACTTTTGACAGTGTTTTGAACTTGAGTTTTGAACAGTGTTTTGAACTTGCGTTAGTCTTTCTGCACAAAATTATTTTTACCAAAGAGCCAGTTTACTTATATAGTAAACTAAAATTTTTAAGATCTCAGCGCGGAAACAACCTAGTCCAACCAAAACATGACTGCTTAGCGTCCGAACGTCAGTTCTTTGTTAATTCCATACGTCTTTGGAACTCACTCCCACCGCATCTACAGCGTATTTGCAATACAACCATATTTAAATTTAAATTATCAGATTATTTGTCTTCCTTCTAACCAAAACTTATATCTTTTTTTACTTGATTCGCTTTTCTATTATTTTTCTTCATTTATCTCTTCTCATTCGATTTCTTACCTAATTCATTCCTTTTTAACGTTATTTTTCTCTCTTAATTTAAAGCTATTTTATTTTGAATTTTTAGTTTTAAATTCTTATAATCGTTTTTTAAAAAGTGTTTTTGATCTCAATGTATTTAATTAATTAATTTTTGTTCAAGATTATGTTTAAGTGTTTAACATTAAAAATTTGTTGATTTATATCCACACATGTTATCGGTGCTTAACTATAAGTTTATTTCTAACAAGCGCTTATAAATAAATAATTAAATAAAAATAAAAAAGAAAATTTTGAATGATTGGAAGATTAGTACTTTAAATTTGTATGTACAATTGAAAATTTGTTTATTTTTGGCTTAGTACACTTGGGGCCAATTTTTCAGTGCGAGTTTAAACTCTAGTTAAATTAAACCGAGCTGAACTCACCAAAATGGGACGTTAACACTTGGTTTAGGCAAAAAAGCAACACATTATATGATAATTTAAGTCAATTTCACTTCAACGAATGCTAAAATATCTAGTTAAACCGAGTTTAAACGTCCAATTTTGGTGAGTTAGGCTCGGTTTAATTTGGCTAGAGTTTAAACTGGCACTGAAAAATTGGTCCTTAAAGATGTTTTCCCATTTTAATCGTCATACTTATGTTCAATTTTTTGAATGTAATTAAAATTTTGTAATTATTGCATAAAATAAACTGTTGGTTTTTTTTTTTTGGAAATACTAAAAATCATGTTTGATATGCTAATGGTAAGAGAATTTATTTCAAGTCTATATTTTTTCTTAGAATATCTGCTACAACAATTTAGAGGAGTTTCGTATTTCAATCGAACAATTATTAAATTTCTACTTTATTAGGAACTAATCTTATATTCAACGACTAACTGATGATTCATATTTCTGTGAAGTTGTGTCAAAATGCATGCATCCTTAGAACTCATAATACCTCTATTCACCCAAAAATATTAATTATATCAACTGTTGACAGTCGAAAGCAATTAATTTTCCAAAAAAAAGAAAAAACGCATCTAAATGGCAACAACTCAGCAGGAATAAATAATATTTATTTCTTTAAAAAAATACCCTAATAAAATATTGATATCATAAATAAAGACATCATTAATAAATTCGAATTTTATTCAACCACAAGAAAAAACAAAAACGCACAAAAAGGCATAGAAATGGCACACTTTGGAGCTAAGTCGCCACCAACGAAGTGGGACAGATGCTTTGTACATACAAAAGGCAGATGCTTATGCTGTTTTAAGAATATTGAAAAATCAACCCCAAAAAAAAATTATATTTATGCAGAGTATAACAAAATATAATTATTTCATAGCTTAAAAAAATTTCCATAATTATTATATTCTTATTAACTGAAATATATTTAGTAGTTTTTAAGAATTCTTTGGTTGTAAAAAAATTTTTTTTTTCTCAATTAATTTCACTAATTTTTTTCGAGTGTAATCAATACCATTTATTAAGCTGCAATTTTAGTTTGGCGCCGCTTGCTGCTGAAGCTTTTAAAATACCCCGAAAAAACCCCAATTCATCAAATGCAAAATATATGCGTACCATTTGGCGTGCAATATAAAAATGTCTACGCCTCTGTCTGTCTGTCTTTGTATCTGCGTGTGGCAACTGTTGAAATATTTATTTATTTTTGCCTCTTTCGTCGTTCTTATAAATTTGCAGTACTGCTAAAATGTCTTAATTTTGCTAAATTATGACTTAATTCACGCGTTTACACCTTGCAAGAACTAAGGGTATGCCTGAGGAAGGGCCTGAACATATAAGAGTTATATACGTTCTAATATGTTCTACAGTTTAGAGTTTTATTCATGCCTGCAATAAATTAGCAGCTCATTAAATTATATCTAATCCACTTTGCTTAGCTGTCCCTTAAATATTTTAGCAAAGTTTCTTATTTTGAAAAAAATATGTATGATAAATATTGTGTACGCGTGTAAATTTAAATAAAAGCGATACTGTTTAACTTCACCCCTATAGTTTGGAAATAATTTGTGATACGTCACGGAAGTGAACTATTAGTTTTTTGAAGGGAGATGAGTGGGTTTTTGTTTATATGATATATCGTTTAAGTTTTGTTGGAGTAACTGTTTGCTGTTTTATGTTTGTTAATTTGAGTCATATTTATTGCTTGAGCTCTTTATTCTAGTGAACTGAACTCCATAAAGATTTTATTATTATTATTATTATTATTATTATTTATTATGGTGTACATTAAGACTAAGTCTTTTATAGTACTACATTAAACATGAACATTGAATTTATAAAAAGTAACTTAAAACTAATATTACATTACAAATATTTCAATTAACAATAAAATTTTAAAGGAAATGCAAAAATATAAAAAATACAATATGAAACATTAAAAATTAAACAAATATTTGATTACAATAAAGGGTCTTATTGACTTTCAAGTAATACACACGGCAATTCAAAATAAGTAAATTATAAAGAGGAATATAGCTAAGATTAAAGCATAGATGAGATTAGAAAAATAGCATAAAATAGAATTATAGGTTTATTGATTTAAAGTTTTGTAATAATTAAAAATGGCATGTTTAAAGCTGGCTCGAGAAATTATTTGTTTAAGAGAGTTAGGTAGTGCATTCCAAGTTCTAATGGTGCTGATGAAGAAGAGTCTGCTACTATTTAGGTAGTTATGTCTAGAAACAATTAGGTTAGTTGACAGCTCAGACTGAAAAAATTGGAGTTTTAAAAAAAGATATTCTGGGCTATTGGTGTGGATAATTTTGTGTAAAAATATAGTGTTTCGAATGCTCAAATATTCAAATAAGCCACAGCCAAGAATGTTTTTACTTCTTAAAGAAATGTGATCATATCGGTTGACTCCATATACATACCTAGCCGCGTTATTAAATGCCACAAGAAGTTTATCCTGTGAGTTTGAATCAAGCTGACTATATTCGACGTCAAAAAATGCAATATGGGGCATTATTAATTGTACCACTAGTCTGCGACGAGTTTCAAGAGGTGTGAAGTTTGAAGAAGTGCGTAAGTAATGTAAAGTCCCATAAATTTTCCCTACAGTGTTGTTTATGTGGTCTATACAAGTAAGGTTAGAGTTAATTATGAATCCTAGATTTTTTGCTTTAAACAAAAATTCAAGTTGCTGAGCTCCATAAACAGGGGAGGGATATCAATGAAGCATGAGTTACTCCTAGCAATAGGAAGTACTTTAGATTTTAAGGGATTAATAAGAAGCAAGTTTTTATTAGCCCAATTATTCAGCGAGGTCAAGTCATAGTTCAGTCTATACGTCAAATCTTCTAAGAGGCCGGTAGGTCGCGATAGATAGAGTTGAACGTCGTCTGCGTAGGCGTGAACAGATGCGAATTTACAAACTGAAAAAATATCATTAATAAATATAGTGAAGAGGAGTGGACCCAGGATAGACCCTTGAGGAACTCCAGTATGAACTGCTCTAAGAGACGAATAAATATTTCCTACTTTAACCCGTTGCATCCTACCTTCTAAATAGTTAGATATTAGATTTACAGAACTAGAACTAAACTTAAAGAATTTTCTTAGCTTCTCACAAAGAAGTGAATGACTGACTGAATCAAACGCTTTAGAGAAGTCAATCAGGCACAGTAGAGTGAGATAGTTTTGATCATAATTAATTCTGATGTCATCAAAAATTTTAACTGCAGCAGCAGCACAACTGTGTCCAGTTCTAAAACCAGACTGCAGCGGTGATAGTAGCTTATTTGATTTTAGGTATTCAGAAACTTGGTTAGCCATCATACGTTCAAAGACTTTTCCAAGAGCAGGCAGTATACTTATAGGTCTGTAGTCATTTCGTACAGATGCAGAAGAAGATTTAGCTACAGGCAAAACCGTGGCAGCCTTCCATAACTCAGGAAATTGGGAGCATGTTAAACAATGGTTAATGATATGAGTAAGAGGCGATATTATAAAAGGCAATACTAATTTTATAAATTTTATGGGCATTCCAGCAATACCTACAGCATTTGAGTTGATATTCATTATGCATTTAGCAACGTAATCCTCACTTGCAGAAATAAATTCAAAGGAAGAAAACTGAGAGTTACTAATCAATACTGGCAACTCTACACTGTTAACACTGCTTGCTGAGACAGGATTTCCGCTTGCTAAGAAAAAGTTATTGAGCTCATCAGGATCTAAGTAACACTCACTGCTATTTTTGTTAAATACTCTATATCTTTTGATGTTCTGCCATAAATGTTTGGAGTTTAAGTTTGGGTTCAGCTTAGAATTATAGAAATTGATCTTTGCTTGTCTGATCATGACAGTAGCAGCATTTCGAGCTCTTCTAAAGTCATCCCAGTTTGCATTAGAAGGATTTATTTTCCATTTTGAATGTATTTTATTTCTTAGTCTAACAGCTGCTAATACACGATTTGTAAACCACGGACAACAATTATTTGAAACTTGAACAGTACGTAACGGAACATGGTGAGTAAATATAACATCTAACTTCTCCATAAAAACCTTAAGCTTCTCATTAACCGAGTCATAAAACCATCAATCATTCCATTGCATGGTAGTTAAGTTTTGAAATAAGGCAGAAAAATCTATTGATTTAAAGTCATGATAAGTAAAACTAGAAGGAGAGTTTCTACCTAGTCTAATATTGAGGCTACAAAAAAGTAAATCATGATCAGACAAGAAAGTTATCTGATCAAATTTGAGAAGTAGAGATATATCAGAGACTAAACAAACATCAAGAAGACTTGGTTCACAACCATGCATGTAACGGGTGGGAATGCAATTATTAATAATATTTAATCCACAGGTAGAAGATAGGTAATAAAAATTTTCACTAACAGAGTCATTTTGCAACATATTTACATTGAAATCACCACAGACAAAAAAGAAGTCATAATTAATAAGTTTACTGGTTAAATCTGAAAAAAATGGTTCTATGCTATAACAACGATGTGGATTATAAATACACGAAACTAATATTTTAGAATTATTATCAAAGATTTCTACATTGAGGAACTCACAGGCATCGTCAAACGGATTTTTATTGACAAATTTAACATTAAGATTGGACTTACAAAAAACAGCTACACCACCTCCTCTTCTAACACACCTGTCATTGCGCAAAATTTTATAACCATTTATATTATAGTGTGAGTCAGGAATTTCACACTTAAACCAGGTCTCTGAAACACAAATAACATCTACATACGAGTTCTCAAATATATGTCTAAAATTGTCAAGTTTTAAACCATTTAAGGTCCTAGCATTAAAATAAACTACATTTAAACCAATGCGTTGCTTACACAAAACATTGATGAGAATCTTATGATTACCCACAGCACCATTAGATAATGCATCAGAAGTTATCATAATTAACATTCCATGAACCAACTACAATCATTAGATAGTAAGATAGAATAAAAAATATTAAGTTAAAAATATAAAAAGAGAGAAAAGAAACCATAGATTTAGCTAGAAAAAGAGGGAAAAAATAAGGTGAATTATAATAACAGATTATTAACATTATCACAAACACTTTTAAATTAACCATTTAATACAACAATTTAAAATCCTAAGTTGAGGTTCCAGCGACGCAGTCAACGCTTTCTTTGCTGTTTACTAATTTGGCCTCACCATCACGAGACGTTCTCACAAATACTCGCCCACGCAAAGTAAAAACGGCAACAAGTATGATATGGAACTAAGTATTTTTTTATTAAACATTTTTACCTCCAAAAAAGGAAGATTTTGAACACAAATTTCTTCAAACATAGCCATTCGATATTATATTTCGTAAGGTCCCACTAAGCCTAACGAATTCACAGCGAGTCCACATTCTCGGAGATTTTAATCGTTACCGATTCTCATTTTCGAATATGCGAACGTGAGAAAATCACCATTCGTTAACGAGTCCGTTGAGGCCAAAACACATAGGAGGCATGCACGCTTCAAGTATCTGACATTTGAGATAGCATATTAATATTCATATGAAGTTGCCCACATCAAAAGCATGCATGCATGCATGATGCTTGAGGCATGCCTGAAGTATCTCAACTTTTAACTTTTTGCAGGCATTAAAGATTTAGCATCAGTTAGCTTTGCTTGAAAAAGCTATATTACCAAATACAATTGCATTTATTGATTGCAGGATTATTTTAAATTAAATTAAATGTGTTTCTTCGACTTTTTGTCAAACATTTTTATTTAGTTTCAACATTTTTGGCATTTTTTACATAGCCGATAAATGCTTGCTATGTGTTTTAATGAAGCAAGCTTGACAGACATGATGCATGCTTGAGGCATGTATGCTTTCTATTTGTTTTGGCCTTTAACGAGTCAGAGAGATTCGTTAACGAGTCAGAGAATACGATTCGTTAACGAGTCCGAGAATACGATTCGTTAACGAGTCCGAGAAAACGATTCGTTAACGAGTCCGAGAATGCAATTCGTTAACGAGTCCGAGAATGCAATTCGTTAACGAGTCCGAGAATGCAATTCGTTAACGATTCCGAGAATACGATTCGTTAACGAATCCGAAAATACGATGAATACGATTCGAGAACGATTCGTTAATTAAAAATATCAAACCCTTCTCGAACTACCTAAAACATATGATATTTGCCAACAACTCTTTTGCAAAAAATAACCAATTTTTTAAGATTTTAAAACAGCATCTTATGAGAATTATGATTTTTTTACTAGCGAAAAACTGCAAACATTATTATTATTAATATTAAATTAAATTGAAAAACTACCACAATCTAGAGATTTGAACCTCGGCCGCGTGATTGTAACTCCATGAGATTTTCCATTCGACCATCGCAGTTGTTAAGTAGTCGTCGCTTAATTTTCATCATTAAGAATGAGAGCTAGCCTATGGTCGTGGTTTCAAGCCCCGACTGGGACAAAATTTTTTTTTGTTATGCTGTTTTAAAATATAGGTTTTTTTATACATACTAAAAAATTTCGAAAATAAATTCACACCGGTGAGAGGATATTTACATTTTTTACACCGAACGGTGTTAATTTACACCGCCTATTTGGTGTGAAATGACGAATTTATCCGATCGGTGTGAAATAAGAAAGGCAAAGAAGAAGAGCATTATACAAATCACATTCTCATTGATAAACAAATTAAAAGTTGAATTTTATTTCAAATTCTCAATTTTATTTGTTCAATGTTTTTTTGTAAATCTTGATTAAAGATTCTAATGTAATTTTTGGCACCACGAAATGGACTCATCAAAAAATAAATAAGCGCCAAAAAATGTCCATACATTTTTGGGTGTTCCTTCATAAGAAATATCTCCCAATTTTCGGAGACTATCTCATAAATTTTGGGAAATATTTAATTTTTTTGTTTGGGTCTTATTTCATTATGAAATAAAGCCAAATGAAATAAGCTCCAATCAAGTTTTATTTGGAGCTTATCTCATTTGATAGTTAATAGATTTAATGACAATTTAATAAAAATTTTAAAAAACATCCTTTCGATGTTAAAAATTACACCATTTAATGTTGAAAAAAAATTATAATTTTGCGTATTATAAATAAACACCTAACAGGATACAAAACAAACATTATATCTGATATTTACTTTTTTACACCGTTCGGTGTGAAAAAAATATGCTCTTTCGGATACTAAATTCTAACACTTTGACACGGTGTTTTTTAACAAATATTAAAATTATATAAAAAGACTTAGAAATTTTTAATACGTCAGTTAAAATAAAAAAAAATTTCATAGTTTTTATATGAAAAAATTCGAAGTCTTTTTATTTAAGTTTGTATAAAGATATTTATGCAAATTTTTTTTTTCATATATGGGTAGCTCTCAAAAAAAAATTTACAGTGACCAAAAAATTAAAACTTATAAAAAATTTACTATTTTATGATATTATTTAAGAGAAACATTTTAACTTTATTAGTTTCAGTACTTTCTACATAAATTCATTGGCAATGATGATCAAATCGTCTGCACTGTTTCACAAATGTAATTTTCTTTTTCGTAAATGTTTCGTAAATGTTTCATAAGCTTTTTTGTTTTAGTAAAAAGTCATTGGCTAGAGATAATGAAAAAAGATTGATTGAAGAAAAAAATATATAAGGTCCCTTCGCCAAATAAGGCCCAAGCCTTAATAAGGCCCGATTGCTAATACGCACATTTATTGCATTCCCTGCAAAATGATTTTTTGCACGTTTTAACATTTTCATATCTGCATCACGATGCAAAAAAAAATTACTTCGATTGAGCATCTGTGAAGCGAGTGACAGTCGAACGAAGTCAGCGGTAGCGTCAACAACGTGGTTGATGTAATATTGTGCTCGCAGTAAAAGTCCGTTATTTTACGAATTAACTATTGCCTATGTCCAGCTTTGAATTAAAAATCAAGAGAGGTATTTTAACGAAAACAAAAAGGTTAATTGATCAAATCTAACTGTGGTGTATTTCGAGAAAAACTTGATCAATGAAATTATATTGAGAACGCCTAAAAAGGCCCAAACATTTTTTCTTTCCGGCTTTCTTTTTCCGATCTCATTGTCCACACCTAAATCTACCTGGCAGAAGAAAACTACGAAAAAGAAAGCCCTCAACTATAAGGGTCAGCAAATTACCAAAATTTTCTTTTAAAAGCCAGAGTTACTTTATTTTAATTTTCAAAATGAACTTTTGGCAATAAAAGTATTTTTTCGAAAAAGTTTTTATAAAAAAAGCTATAAATAGCATTTATGTTTAGTATTGTAAACTAACATTTGTAATAACAATACGTGTTCTTATTTTATTATTTTCTGACTGTTTTGTTATGTTTCTAAAACCGTTATATATTGGGCCTTATTTAGACATGGTGGTCCTAATATGGCAAAAATCAGACCTTTTTAAAACCTTCTGAGCTGGATATATTTTTTACTTTTTCATGCTTCATTTTTATGTTTTTGAAAAAAGAATTGAATAAACATAAATACAAAATTGCAAAAATAAGTTTAAAAAAACCCGTTTCTTTTCTGTCTGGTAAAAACGGTTAGGTTGGCCTTATTTGGGTAACTTACCTTATTAAATTCGATTTTTAATTACTTAATTACATAATTACTTAACTATCTAATGACTAAAATACCCAATTAAACTGCAATGGAAATTTTAGTAACGTAACGCAAGTAACGTAACGCCAGATCAAAAATCCTGATAAAAAAAAAGACCAGAAAAGATTTTCAAATTTGATTACTTCGAAAATAAATTTATGTTATTTAAAAACCTTATAAAAAAAGTTTTATACAAAAAGTCTTGCCCACTTCAGAGTGTTTTGCGAATTTTGTGATCCAAGTCAGAAATCACTTACATTTTTGTAACGTAACACCAGCACATATTTTTGCTTATATCTTAAGATCCTCAGAGTTAATTGTTGTCATTGTTTTAACTTAATATAGTGCTACTTAGTTACTACGCAAATATAAAAAACTTTTTAAAAATTTGAATTTTTCATTTAATTTTTTAATATTCATTCGTACAAATCGTCCGTAACGCCAGTTTGGAAATTCCCATATCATACTCTTGAGCTTTTATTTTAATGTTTATCATTTTCACTGAAAAATTTTTCAAGTCTTTCTTAGGATCAGTCACTTACAAAAATTTATGGATCCGAGATCTCGTGTTCGTTGCGAGCTCGTTTACGAGTCCGAGGTTGCGAGTCCGTTTACGAATCGTTCTTCGTTTAGTGTTGATTGGGGTTATAAGGAAATTTGTAATGGCAATGGTCATGGTCATGGTCATGGTAATGGTAATGGTAATGGTAATGGTAATGGTAATGGTAATGGTAATGGTAATGGTAATGGTAATGGTAATGGTAATGGTAATGGTAATGGTAATGGTAATGGTAATGGTAATGGTAATGGTAATGGTAATGGTAATGGTAATGGTAATGGTAATGGTAATGGTAATGGTAATGGTAATGGTAATGGTAATGGTAATGGTAATGGTAATGGTAATGGTAATGGTAATGGTAATGGTAATGGTAATGGTAATGGTAATGGTAATGGTAATGGTAATGGTAATGGTAATGGTAATGGTAATGGTAATGGTAATGGTAATGGTAATGGTAATGGTAATGGTAATGGTAATGGTAATGGTAATGGTAATGGTAATGGTAATGGTAATGGTAATGGTAATGGTAATGGTAATGGTAATGGTAATGGTAATGGTAATGGTAATGGTAATGGTAATGGTAATGGTAATGGTAATGGTAATGGTAATGGTAATGGTAATGGTAATGGTAATGGTAATGGTAATGGTAATGGTAATGGTAATGGTAATGGTAATGGTAATGGTAATGGTAATGGTAATGGTAATGGTAATGGTAATGGTAATGGTAATGGTAATGGTAATGGTAATGGTAATGGTAATGGTAATGGTAATGGTAATGGTAATGGTAATGGTAATGGTAATGGTAATGGTAATGGTAATGGTAATGGTAATGGTAATGGTAATGGTAATGGTAATGGTAATGGTAATGGTAATGGTAATGGTAATGGTAATGGTAATGGTAATGGTAATGGTAATGGTAATGGTAATGGTAATGGTAATGGTAATGGTAATGGTAATGGTAATGGTAATGGTAATGGTAATGGTAATGGTAATGGTGATAGTGATGGTAATGGTAATGGTTACTAGTAATTGATATAAGGCAAGTTTTATTCGAGAATTAGAAAGAAGTTATTGGTAAATATTACTAGGTAATTGAGTATTGGTAATTAGTAACGGTATTTGGTACAGAGATTGAGAGGTGAATTGGGAAGAGAGAAAACTAAAATGTTATATTGCTAATGTAATGTCATTTACAGCTGCGAGCAAAATAATAGCAGTGCATCGGTAGAGGTAAAAATAACAGTAATAAAAAATAGTTTAAAGCATTTTCAGAAAACTTTTATTTAAAAACTACTTGACCCAACTTAAATACAAACTTTTATAAATAAATTATTTTTGTTCACTTTATTATTTTTTTAAATTATTTCAATATACGATTTAGTACGCAAAATTAGCGAGCAAAAAAATAGCAGTTCCTTCTTGGCTTTACGTTTTAAGGTAATTAACATTTAAAAAGAAAGCTGATTCTCAATTTTTTAACAAATTTTCCTTAATATTTAGTGGCATTTCCTTTATTTTTTATAACAGCAGAACATCTGTCCCTCATTGAGTCAACAAGGCGTTGACATCTTTCCAAGGGAATATTGTACCAGGCCTTTTGTACTACTTTCCACAGTTCCTTATTATTTTTGGGCTTTTCCATCCATACTGCTTTTTTTAGATCTGTCCACAAGTTTTCAATAGGATTGAGGTCAGGCGACTGCGCTGGCCACTCCATAACCTCAATCTTATTCTCGCGAAACCACTGCTTAGCAACTTTACTTGTATGTTTTGGGTCGTTGTCTTGTTGCATAACCCATTTCAACGGCATTTCGTATTCAACATAAGGCAGCATATTATTGGGGGTTGGAATTAATTTTAAAGGTTTTTTTTCGGTTTTTGAGCATTTATTTAGAAACAACGGTACAATGTATATTATTCAAAGTATTGTCCATCGTTAGCTACAACATTTTCCCATCTTTCTGGCAGCATATGGATTCCGCGCCGGAAGAACGATTCGTCTTTTGAGGCAATCCACGAATCGACCCATTTTTTGGTATCCTCGTAAGAAGTGAAGCGCTGCTCAGCCAAGCCATGCGTCATCGATCTGAATAGGTGGTAGTCGGAAGGGGCTATGTCTGGGCTATAAGGCGGGTGGGGTAGCACATCCCAATTCAGCGCCTCCAACGTTTCCTTGACGGTTCTTGCAACATGTGGCCGTGCGTTGTCATGTTGAAAAACCACTTTGTCGTGTCTTTTGGCATATTCCGGCCGTTTAACCTTTAATGCTCGGCTCAATTGCATCAATTGTTGTTGGTAGCGTTCCCCAGTGATGGTTTCGTTAGGTTTTAGCAGCTCATAGTACACGACACCCTTCTGATCCCACCAAATACACAGCATAAGCTTGGCGCCATGAATATTCGGCTTGGCCCTCGATGTTGATGCATGGCCGGGTGGTCCCCACGATTTTTTTCGCTTAGGATTATCGTAATGGATCCACTTTTCATCGCCAGTGACAATACGATGCAAAAAACTCTTCCTTTTATGCCGTTGAAGCAGTTGTTCGCACATGCAAAATCACCGTTCAACGTCTCTCGGCTTCAACTGGTACGGCACCCAATTTCCTTGCTTTTGAATCATTCCCATGGCCTTAAAGCGTTTGCCGACCGTTGATAAGTCGACTCCCAATGATTCTGACAATTCTTGAAGGGTTTGACACGGGTCTTCACCGAGCAAAGAATCCAATTCCTCATCTTCAAACTTTTTCGGCTGGCTCGGACGCTCTTTGTCTTCCGTATCAAAATCACCACTTTTAAACCGACGGAACCAGTACTCACAAGTAGAAATCGATGGAGCATAGTCCCCGTAAGCCTCAGTAAGCGTGCGTTGTGCTTCAACCGCTTTTTTCTTCAAATGGAAGCACAAAAGTAAACCTTCCCGCAAATTGCGTTTTGTTGGAACGAAAGTCGACATGTTCACAGAGAAAAAAATATATGTTGTTTACACTTCAGTGGAATGACACATACTGAAAAATGAAGCTTAGACAATGTGATTTGAAATGAATATAGTCACAGGTGTGCCCGATGCGATCTATTGATAGTTACGCCATCTCTTAGAAAACCTTTAAAACTAATTCCAACCCCCAATATTTTGCAATATATTTACGTACAAATGTTGGTCCATAATTTTTTCAATCAAACGTATTGGACCAACGCCGTGAAAAGAAAAACCTGCCCATACCATAATAGACGATCCTCCATGTTTAAATGTTTTTGTAGTATACCTAGGATCGTATTCCGTGTTAGGTGGTCGTCTCACATATTGTCTTGAGCCTTTTCCACCGTAAAGAACAATTTTGCTCTCATCAGTCCAGAAAATATGTCTCCACTTTTGAAGCGGCCAGACGTGCTCATTTGCAAACTTTAATCTCTTCTCTATGTGTGTTTTCTTCAAAAGTGGAACCTTCCGAGGACTTCGGGCAAATAATTTATTGTCTCGTAAACATCTTCTAACAGAAAGCCACTATGTTTTTAACGTTGACCCCTGCCGCGAAGGCTTAATTCAACGGTGCTCCAATGCTTGGGACAAATATGAAGCGTCGGTCAACGCCCCTTCGGAATTCAAGAAAGACCATTTTTGAAAGGTTCCTCTAATTACATGCCACAGAACCCCAGCACTGATGTCAAAAAGACACTATACATGACCGTGACTCATTCAGTCACTCGAATTTAAACATGACTTGGTTATTTTAATAACCATGGGTCATCTCAGTATACTATACCAAGTAATACAACCCTTTATTTGATCCGCACAAAATCATCCCATTCATATCAGAGGTCATCACTCTCTGACACGAAAAATTAAGGCGGCAACTAGGCCTGTCACTCATGCAATCAAATTCCTCAATCTCAAATGGTCACAACTCAGACTATTTAGGTTTCCCCGTCGCCTGTACTCAAATTCCAAAGGTAACAGTATATTGATCCGGTAGTTGCTTACCTTCCTAACATTTACTGTTTGAAATTGGCGAGATTCAATCTACCATCATTCTCTTAGTAATTTAAGGGAATCACCAACCCGAGTTCAACTAAAGTGTAACTCACACCGGCCTTCCTGGCCTAACCACAGTCAGAGCGAATTTAAAACCCACGTGGGCCTAACCCATATGATAGTCAAAACCCGGGCAAAAGGCTCCACCTGACAAGGCTCTTCAACATTCCGTCTACAGACCAAAAGTTCTTAGAACATTTATATTTGACTGTGACACCTTCAGCCACTCGAATTGTACTTGGCAAGGTTAAAAAATAACCATAGGTTTCCCAGTAAAACCGGGTAAACCTCAATTCTACTTATGCAACGTCGTTTTCCTAAATTAAGACTAATAAAAGCCTTAACAGAAAACTAAGAAGCATGAGCCGTTGTATACAAATTTGCTTATACAACGGTCCGAAGGTTAAATGTTTCCTACATAATAACCTTTATTCTAAGATAGGTCTGCAGAACGACAATAGATCAGGTCTCCTCATCATTGATGGATGACTATCCCCGCTCTTCAAGTTATGTTGGATTGATCGTCCATCGAAAGCATATTACAACTACGGTGTTATGATAACTTAATATCAAAACAATGCTTTCTCCAAGAATTTGGCAGCAACATCCAAGGCTCTAGGTAAACCTTTTCTTTTACAGTTATCAGACGAACATTCAGGAGCCGTGCCTCCAGAAAGAACTCATTATGAGATCAGTTCATGGGCCGTGCCCCATGAACTGCCCATCCAATAACCAACCCTCACCCTTCCATTCCTGGCTTGGGACAGGCAGATTCCCCGAAGGTCCTCTGGCGGGTTTACATCTTCTAACAGTGTGAACTCCACATGGTAATTTTAAATCATCTTTAATCTGCGTAGCTGCTGCTGATGGATTATTTTTGCAAGCCCTTATAACGCGCCTTGCAAGAACTGTCGACAAAATTTTTTTTGCGACCACGTGTTTCAGTTTTATTTTGATGCTTTAAAGCATTGGCTATCATTTTTGCAGAGCAATTTAGTAAATTCTGCACTTCTTTATACGTTTTTCCATCACTTATTAACTTTTTATCAAACCACGCTTCTCATCCGTACAATGTTTTCCACGGCCCACTTAAAAAATAAATATTATTATCAAATCTTTTTATATTACATTAAAATTCATTAGAAAAAGCTGCTGCTTACTTTTGACTGTATAATTAGTTTATTTATTTATGTAATGCTAATCAATTGAAATAACTGCTATTATTTTGCTCGTGTCGAATCACAACCAGCTCCACAAAATTAATAAAAATTAATTATGCAAATAATTTTACCGTTATTCGAATATGTCGGAAGAAAAAACAAGTGTTGACAAGTGATTGTGAAAAAAGGGGGCGAAAAAAGTAAAAATTAGTAGACTTACAAAAGACAATATAAAAGAATGTAGAGCACTGCTATTATATTGCTCGCAACTGTATGTAAATTTTGTTTATTGGTAATTAGTAATTGGCTATTGGTTATTGATAACTGACAATTGGTCATTGGCAATTTGTAAATTATTAAGGACATTGGTAATTGGCAACTGGTATTCATTTAGTAATTACTAGTCATCGGAAATGGGTAATTTGGCAGTTGGAAATTGCAATTGGTAATCGGTAATTTGCAGCTGTTTATTGGTATTTGGCAAATGCGTAATTAGTGATTAGTAATAGGTAATTGGTAAGTGGGTAAGTGGTGATTGGGTTATAGGTAAGTGGACAAGTAATGATTGGGCAAATGGTAATTTTCAATTGATAAATGGATAGAAGTTAATTGACATTTGCGCATTTGGAAATTGATTGGTAATTGATTATTGGTAACTAGTTAATATTTATTGGGTAATTGATAATTAATTGGTAATTATTTACAATAAGTTGGTAATCCGGAATGGGTGACTTGTAATTGGTTATTGCGTATTGGTAATTGGGTGGATACAAATTTGTGATTTTTATTGATTTTTCAAATATTACAATATTTCTCACATAAATATTTGTCGCAGTCGAACTTCCCTTCATCGAATCCGAAAAGGTCCAGAAAATCGAATCGTTATACGAGTATACGTATAGAAAATTCGTTAAACAGAAATGATAAAAATCGACATTTTGTTGCTACATTTCCGATTTTATCAGATACTTTCAAAACAGATTTGTTCTGAGATTTATTGTTTTTTCATGCAGTTGTCATTTTCAACGTTTGGGGAATTCCTTAAATATGTTTTACTTTTTCTCAGCAAAAAAATTTGTTGCATGGAGTTCAAAAACGCATTAGAAGATAATTTACGTATAGCTGTAAAAATTGTTCGTTATATAGAAAAACTCACTAAGCGTAAATTTGTTTTAAGGAGATGAAAACTCATTCTTTGCACGAAAAAGCTGTGCTCAAGAAATCAATTCATGCACAATTCGAAGAATTTAGTTGTATGAAGTTTTGTTACAGGGAAGTTCTACTGTTTTTCCTTATAAACTTTTTCGTATATAATTATTTTAGTGTAAACTTTAAAAATTTGTATAGTTGTTCATCTATCTCCCTTATTTGCATATAATGCAAAGTTATCTAATTTATCAGAGTGCAAATCAAAAATGTTGTCTAACAGTGTAGCACGTTATCAGCTTATCAGTAGAGCAATAAATAAGATGTGCTCAAAATGTGTTTACATACATACATACATTACATTCAGCGCTGATAACATAACATAGCAGAGTATAGAATTGTGTTAAAAATATTATTAATAAGCGCTGCACTGTTAAGATTGCGCAACAGCGTTCTGTTTAGATTTAATAACAGAGATTGTGAGATGGAGAGCGTAAACTAAATGGTTTCATTGCTAATGCAATGTTAATTTAATAACATGTGCTTAACCCTGTAAGTGGCAGCAGTTGAAGCAGTATAAATATTTGCAAAAAGCTGTAAGATAAGAAGCGCTTCTTAGTTTTTGCAAAGTACAGATTAACAAAAAAATGTAGGAAGAGCTAATACCAGTATCTAAAATATGCTATCATCGGTTGCGAAAAATGTTAGAACAACTTGTTGTTAGTATATATGTTTTTAATAAAAATAACAACAAAGTAATAAAGATAAACATGAGTTTGAACACATTAATAAAATTTTTCAAGTGTTAGGCGTAAACTGTAAGTAAATAAAAGTAAATCAAATAAAAAAATGTACTACAACAGCTGCTGCTTTTATGTTGGTAAAAAACGCGAACGACAAACAAAAGAACACTTTAGCAATTGCTTAGATACATTTCTAAGCATATCATATCTGTGGGTTTTTGTATAACTATCTGAAGTTTCGGCTTAAATTAAAACGCTTCCAAGCAGCAGCACAACAACAAGATATAAATAGTATCACACTTGTTATCATTGAATGGAGTCTTATCAAATTCTACACAATTTGCCTTGTCTTGTGTTCGTTTACAGTCTAAAAGTTTTTTTGGGCTACGCATTTTTTATTGATTAGAAATTTTTGTAATTAGTGTAGAACAGAATATTAAAAACGAAATTATTTTCGCAAACCTTATCAGTTTATTCGCACCATACGTTATTTCTTTGCTAATTTTTTGAGCTGTGTAGACACTAGAAAAAGGTTAAAGTTTACTTATTTGATGAATTTATTACACAAATTAAAAAAAAAATATAAAAAAATTCAACCTCAGATAGTCAAAAATAAAGCAAAATAAAAATATTTAGTTGAAAACTAAAGAGCTTTTATATGAATTCTAGGTCAAACAGATTAATGCAGCTGATTTAAATTCAGAAATTGTAATTTTAAATTCAACCTTTTAATCACTGAAGGTATGCACTAAGTATATGCATATTAAATTACATAAGAATTATTTTTATTAAAAATACTTATTCTTTTGTTCGTAATAATAAATAGTTTACTATGTACGTAACAAAAGCTCAAAAATTTTTGTGAAATTTTTTTTTATGCTTGGTTGAAAAGGAAATATTTATTCCTTTATAAAGATTTATATAAAAGTGTAAAAAATGGAAAGCTTGTAATGCTTTCTCTTAATAGATTTTTTTGATTTTCATTGCACATAAAATTATTTATGTAATGGCTTAGAAATTTTTGCAAAGACTTTTTTGTTGGAATATACAAGCAATTGCTCGTGTGACAGAAAAATTTAAGAAAGCATTATTTTTTGTTACTCCAGATAAGATTTTGTTTATTTTTCTTAACAAATGGTAAAATGATTTGGAATATAAGATCAACCTAAACTAATTTTAAGTACTAAATTATGTTGAAAACAACTTAAATAGACTTAGATGTCGTTTTTATTAGTATGATAGTGAAGATAATGATGATATCTTTATCGCTGTGACTTCAAGAGACAAACAATGATAAAAAATAACTTCAATTTAAGAAATCAAGATTAGATTTGTGCTGTTCAATCCTAAAATAATACTTATGCTTGCATCCAAATTCTTAATTTTGTCTTTACGATAGAGTTGTTTAGTCTTAACTTTTAACCAATTGTGCTTCCTTATAACAAATTTGTTTAAATACATGTTATAACAATGAAGTTTAGCTATTACAACTTTTTCTTTAAAAAATGTTTTTTTGATAGTACAAAAATTGAGGCAATTATTTTCTTAAAACTGTGTAATTATTAAGTACATGATTCTATGTACCTAAGATTTTTATGGATTTTACATATGTTTTGCTTTTCTACTAAAATTTTTTAGTATTGAAAAAAACTACCGTTTTGATTAAGATGGTTAAACTAAAAAAATACCAGAATTATTTGTATAGTTGATTTGCCTTGAACATTTACTTAAATTTAATTTTTAAATCAATTTTACAATCTAACAACAATACGGAATAAATATTGAAGTTTTTAGATATTTCATATATTCTATTATAATTTGTTAAAAATATCGTTTCTAAAGGTCACCACAACCGAAGCTTTAAAAATAGCTTTTAAAGCTAATTGTTTAAAAGGCTTCTTATGGCTTTATGCATTTAGATTTTTTGTGTAGGTGACTATGTAATAAAAAATTATTTTAATTAATTTAAGAATATGCCAAGTCAATTAAATTTTGTTTTTAATCAAGCATTAAAAGCTACGAATAAGAAAAGAATCTTATTTTTAGTATTTATTTCTTATATTTGCGATTTCTTCATTCTGGCATAAATTCAAGGAATTAATTTATTCATTCAAATAATTTATTCAAGTAGCTGGAACGAAACAAGTAAGACTTTATATATAAGGATTGTGCTTTCGTAAAAAGTTAAAAAACATGTATATATTTTTGAAAGTGTGATATAATTATGTCCTTCATGACTGCTATACAAGGCCGAAATATATATAAAATAAAAAATAAATTTATAAAAGATATAAAAAATAAAATTATCTACACGCATCAAGCACATTGTCACTACTAGAAAATTTTTTTTTTTCTAACAAGAAAATTATTTTTTTTGTCTAACTGTGACGTCCACCAAAATTGTTAAACTTTATGTTTAATGATTAAAATTGTCCCTGATGATGACTTGTGGTGGAGTTCGAAATATTGGACACAATACAACCAAGAATAAAAAACAAACATAAGACGGTTTTTTTAATCAAAAAGTGACCTTGAGGCCGAATTAAGTTCAAAATCAAATTAATTTTTTGTAATAAGAAAACTTGCCTAATTTTGAGAATGTTATCTACTTGAGTCAAGTAAGATATTCTCGCTTCGAGAAAATAATTGAGTAGAATCAAGAAATTATATGCTGAGACGAAAAAGTTTTTCTTAACCCTTAACTGGTACACCTCAAAAAAATCGCACTAAGAGTACATCTGATCGTAGGGACCACACCAACTTCAAATGCTGAAAAAACACAAATTTAGCTTGAAATGAATGATGTTTTTTTAAGAAACGTCTTAAATAAACCTTTTTTTTCCTATTTACAAAGTATTTTGAGATTTATTTTGAATAATTGAATTAAATTGAATTGCATTTTGAATTGAATAATAAGATAAATATACTCTTTTGTTTTTTCGTTCTGGTCCTACAGAGCAGATGGTTAATGACGTTCATTTTATATTTTACTTTATATATAATAAAAAAAATAATACTTAAATTAAGGGCCGGTTTCACAATCAAAACTTAAGTTTTAAGCCATACTTAAGTTTAAGGTTAATCTAAAAATTTGGCGTCTTAAGTTCGACTTTGGTGAAAAAGTTGATTCGAAGTAAAGCAAATGGCTCTAAGAATTTTATGCATAAGTGAGAATATGATAGCCTTTTTGCTTTGTTAAAGCATCGAACGCTTGATTTTGACTCTCCGTGTTTAAAGATAGCTTTAAGCAGTATTTTTATCTGAATTATTTAAATGTTTCAAACACTAAGATGCTCATCAATATAACATAGTCAAAGTCTTGCCAAATGCAATGCAAAATTTTCCATTTTTCACCACAAATATGTAAAATATTTTGTCAAAAGTTTTGGTTTTATATTTTTGGTTTATTTAAGTTTCGTATATACATAATATTTTATAAAATATGTGCTAGGTATATTAATGGAAAATTAAATATTATTAAAGGGCTTTAATATGCTTGAACAGGATAAGCCACATAAGTAAGAAAATCTAAATTATCAGTTTAAAGTTTTGAAAACCTGAATTTATATATGAAATAATGTTGTTTTACAAATTTACTTTTCGAAGTGGGTCCTTAATATTTTGGTATCGTTTGGTAATCTTATCCTAAGTGGGATTTCGTATTATATTACATTAAAGAGCAGACGTTATAAATAAATTTTTTTTGCTTTGGTCTTTTACATAATGGGCACCGAAAAAATTTCGTCTATTTTATAAAGTATTTGGGAACCATTCGTAAAAGTTTCATTGTTTAATTCCATTTCTTCATAAAAAAATAAATTTTATCAAAGCTCTGAAGTCGATTATTTAAATTTTTTGGTATGTTTCATAACAGGTTTATGCTATAAGTTCTTCAATTATTTTATTAAATTTTTTTTGTTAATCAACTTAAAGATTTTCATGAAAATTTTTTAAAGAAATTTTCACATATTTTTTTTGCACATTTTTGTAAATTTATGCTAAGATTGCTTGTAAATTTTTTTATTAAAACTAGCATCTTTTGTGTAGAATATCAGGTGAACCCTGTAGTTTTTATGGTATTTATGAAGGTTTTGCTATTGTGATGACGTCACTACTTTATGGGAGATAGGCGAATTTAGTGTTTTTATTTTATCAAATTCCAAACATAAAGTGCATATTTGAGATTAAAACTTGTTTTGCAAAGTTTGAAGGCATATCATTTTTTGGAGTACACTGAGAAAAAAAAACATAATTTTAAATTAAAAAAAAAAACATTTTAAAATAGAAATTTAACTCATTTGCATTTCTACAAAACAAAATTTAAGATAAGCGTTTTCTATAGACTCATTTCTGTTTTTTGTATAATTTTCTCTTATTATTTCCCTCCAATAACGAAAAATACATCGCTATCAGAGATTGAATTAAAAAATTTTGTGCAGTAGAATTATTGAAAATTATTGCCAGACAACTGAGACCCGGATTGTACATTTGATTGTTTGAAAATATTTTTGAATTAGTCTTACAAATATTGAACATAAGATGAAATAAAAACTAATTAATTATTTTGATATTTAAAATATTTCAAGCCGCAATAAAACGCAACCTTCATTAAATGAAGTCAAAAAATTTGTTATTCGGGGGGTCCCAGGGGTCGCTAATCACGAATCTGACTTCGAAAACTCGAAAAAGTTAAAAAAATGGCATCGAAAAATGGCGGGTTAATTTATTTGTTTTTAATTTAAAACATTTAGTTTTAAACATTAAAGTTTTTGCATTAAATTCTTCGTTTAAATAAATGTGTTTAAAGTTAAAATTTTACATTGTTTTGAAAACAAAAACTTTTGTTTTAAATTAAACTTTAAACACATTTGTATTTAACTTAAATGAAATTGTTTCAAACTCTATTTCAAAAACAAATTCGTTTGATATGAACACAATTTCACTTAATTTTAACACATATTTCCCTCAGTGTATTTATTTAGAGAGATTTCAGTGTTTGCATTCAATTTTCAAGTAATTAGTTTAATTTTTGTGGAATTTGAAGAGATTTTGCCGTTTTCATAAAACCACTTGGTATGATAGATAGGCGTGGTTTTTACTCGATTTAGGAAAATGTCATACTCAGAGTGCATATTTTAGGTTACAGATTTTGTGTAAAATTGTGAAGTCTGTAACGTAACTTGTGTGAAATTAAAAGAAATTTTACTGTGCTCATGAAGTCACTTTGTATTGGAGGTGAGCGAGATTTTTGTCCAATTTGGCTCATTTTCTAACTTTTCGAAAAAAAAGCTTATATGTATATTGAACAGATGGATATGGCTAAATCGATTCAAGAGATGATGCTGGTCAAGAATATATATACAGTATATATTATACACGGTTAGAAATCTTGTACTCAAATTGAAACTTTTCTCAACTACATAGAAGTCAACACCAGCTTTGGTTTCAAACATAGTATTTGCAAAATACTAAAAAAGGTTTTAATACGGCTTTGGTTTAAAATTTAGTACAAGCTTGGATTAAAAATTACAAAAAAAAAAGAAACTCCGCGATAATCGATCACACGACATTCAGTTTGCAAACTCACTACTCTAACCACTGGGCTATTGCCGCACACTTAAAAAGCGCGATAAACAAACATATGAACCGAGTCGCCTACTATGGAGTTGCAGCATTGCCAGGCTAACTTTTTACGGGTCTTAATCCAAATTTAGTATCTAAATGTACTAGAAATTAATATAAATTGTATTAAAAAACGGCCAAAATTGAAACCAAAGAGCTAAAATTTTAACCAAATAGCTAAAATGGATGATGTAATATTTCTTTTGGTTTAAATTTTAGCACAGGAGATTTTTTAAATATGAGTTAGTATTTGAAAAGTTTAAATTTTAAACGGCAAGGTTTAAACCTCTATAACAGAGAAAAAAAATGTTAAAATGAATATTGTGAGAGCATTGAGAGTTGAACTCAATCAGGGTTGATAAATGACTTTTTCATTTTGGTTTACAAATTTAGAAAAAATTGTACTAAATGAAAAAAAAGTATGGAATAAATTTTGTTTGCTCTACGCATTGCTATCGCTGATAAGGAGGCGTGGGAGGTATAGAAAAATATATATAGTCTTGATCAGCATCACCTGAGCCGATTTCGCTAGGTCAGTCTGTCTACACGACTACAGCCGCAATTTTAAGGCTATCGTATTGAAATTGTATATGTGCTTATATTGAAAAAAAAAACAAAGATCAAGTTCAAGAACTAGCAAAATAGGATGAAAACCACGCCTTCTTTATCAAACAATAAAATTTCTAAAAATGCCACAAAAATTTTGCAGTTACTTGGTATTGTGTACATAAGCTTTGAAGTTAAATATTCACCATATATTTCAAACCTGTTAAAATCGTATAAAAACAACGCCAACCTCCCATACAACGGTATTTCATCAAATCTTTAAAATATCTAAAAATGACACAAAAATTAGTGCATGATTAAAAATTTGCCCATAAGCTTTGGCGCCAAAAATTCAAAATATAATGGAAATTTTTAAAATCGACAAAAAAAAACAACGCATCAACCTCCTATACAAAGTGACTTTAACAAAATGGTAAAATCTCTGAAAATTTCACAAAAACTAATGTAATTAATTGAAATTTTGGTCTCAAATATTCACCAAATATTTTAAATTTGTCAAAATAATATAGAAACCACGCTTACCTCCTAAAAAAAGTAACTATATGAAAACGGTTAAGTCTCTGAAAATTCCGCAAAAATTAATTTAATAAATTAAAATTATGAACATATGCTGAGAATATAAAAAATCACTTTGAGTTTGGAATTTGGCAAAACTTCATAAAAACTTGACCGATCTCCCATGCAAAGTGACGTCATCAAAGTAGCATAACTTTCATAAATTCCACAAAAATGTGTGTATTAACAGCATATCTAACACAAAATCTTCTATATCTTAAATGTGTTCTTCATTTGAGTTTTCGCAAAATTGGTTGAACACCACAACCGTAATCTTTACGAAGTGAAATCATCAAACTTTAAAAACATGCATAACTAAGAATAAACTGCGGGGGATATTCGACCCAGTCGAAAATAGTTATTTTTCATTTAAATAAGTCAAATTTATTTAAATAGATAGTTTAAGATAGTTTTCATTTAAATTAAAGTGAACGTGTTTTTAACAATTTAGTTCATAAACCTTTTAAAAAAATTACAAAGGTTTTTGTATATTTTTAATTAATCACAAAGTTTTTTATAAACACAACAAGGAACACAAGTGGTCTTATAATATTCATAAAATGAAATCTATCAAAATCTATAAAAAAAATCATATAAACATAAAGTTTAGAGGCCTTTATATAATTTAAAAACAAAAATTTCTAAAAATGTGCGAATTTCTTTCGTGGCCTTTATATAGAAAGCCTACTAACATTTTTTTAAATCAGGCTCTTCGTAGATGCCTTTAGGTCATCCACCCGAAATCTGACACAATCCCGCCCAAAAAAAATTTTAAATGTTAGTCAGGGCCTTTCAATGTTAAGGCAACGAAAAAAATTAATGGGCAAATCTTTCAGTCAAGCAATTCTTCACTTTCAGTCATATTTTAGAAATTTTTTCATTTGATATATTACTTTTGATATCAATATTGTGGCATTTAGTTCACTAGATTTTAAAAAATACTTTGCTTAAAATAAATTAAATAAATTGCTGCAATCTGCAGTCTGTTTCTGTAATTGGTTTTTATTAAACTTTGACAATAAAATATTCTTTTAACATTTGCTGTCGAATGAGAAATTGAAAGAATTTCTTTACCCTTCATAAGGCAGAGATGATATTTTACCACTAAAATTGTCGGTGTAACACGCTGTGAGAATATGTTATTTATATTGCATACTTGAAATGTACTACTTATATTGAAGGGAAAAATATTCCCTCTGCCTTATAAAGGGTTAAGCATTTTTATATATATTGGAGAAAATCGACTCTTTAAAATCATTTTTGTGTATTTTACAGAGTATCAAAATTCAGAACTAGATAAATTTTTAATTCTTTTAAATCGTTTGCTTACTTAGTGTTCTAAATTCTGTGTTTTTTATAGAGTGAAATAAAATGTACCGAAAACGCTTTGGTAGTAGGAAAGTAGGAAAAATGTACCAAAAAAGTACAATTGCACCGAAAATATCAACCCTGATCTCAATTTGAATTTGAAAATTTGATCTCAATTTGAAAAACATGGCAGCAAAACATGATGAATGGCAACAAAAGTTAAAAAATGGTGACAAAAGTTGAAAAATTTTAACGAAAGTTGCCATTTTATGAGTATAGTAAATACTCGTAAAATGCAAAGTTTAATTAAATTTTTTTCATTTTCCGATTGTAACGGTCCTGAATTACACTTTATATAATTTTCTAGTTCAATTCAATAAATAAAACTATAAAATTTTGAAGTGAAAAATCTGTCACATAACGTATATCACGTAACGTATCATACAATGGTTTGTAAAAAAACAGTTAAAAAATATTCTCTAACGAAACAATTATGAATATGGGCATTTCCAAACTGGCGTTACGGACGATTTGTACGAATAAATATTAAAAAAATAGAATGAAGAAGTCTCATTTTTAAAAAGTCTTTTTTTATATTTGCGTAGTAATTAAGAAGCACTACATTAAGTTAAAACAATGACAACAATAATAGGATCTAAAGATATAAGCAAAAGTATGTGCTGGCGTTATTACAAAAAACGGAAGTGATTTCGGACGTGGATTACAAAATTTGCAAAACTCTTTGAATTGGGCGAGATTTTTTGTATAAAACTTTTTTTAGAAGGTTTTAAAATAACATGAGTTTATTTTCCAAGTGATCAAATTTAAAAATCTTTTCTGGTTTTTGTTTTATTAGGATTTTTGATCTGGCGTTACGTTACTAAAATTTCTATTGCAGTTTAATTGGGTATTTAAGTAATTAGGTAGATAAGTAATTATATAATTAAGTAATAAAAAACAAATTGAAAATATTGTCCTCAACCATTGGCTCAACCATTTTTTTCATTATCTCTTGCCAATGCCTTCCATTTTTACTAAAAAAAAAAGCTTACGAAACATTTACGAAAAAGAAAAACTACATTTCTGAAAAAGTGCAGACGATTTGATCATCATGGCTAGTGAATGTATGTAGAAATTGCTGAAACTAATAAAATTAAAATGTTTTTCTTAAATGAAATAATAAAATAATAAGTTTATAATAACTTTTACTTTCTTGGTCACGGTAGACTTTTTTCTGGAAATGCCCATATGTAGCAACATTATTCCAGCTTATATTAAAAACACCTTCATAAAAAAACTCGTGCACACTTCTCAGATTTTTTCGTTTATATTGATGCAGGCAAAAATCACTTCTATTTTGTGTCACGTCACGTATCATTTTTGGTGGCTTCTATCTAAGAGCTGAACTTTTGACATTTCTTAGCTTTTACACCTTCTATAGTGCGCACCTTCTATTCAACTATTAAAAAATCAAAATGAGAAAACTGCAAGTTTTATTTTTCTTTGTTTTTCCACTCATTAAAGTCGTACGACTGTCACGTGCGTAGCTACGGAAATGCCCATATGTGACAATAAATTTCAATTGAAAAAATATATTTAAAAACCACAATAAAACTGATATTTTCTTATACTTATGTACATATTACAACTTTTAATATGTTAGAAATTTAGAGAAATATAATTCAAACTTTATATGCATATGCGTTTATTTTAAGTACAAAAGTTGTATTAAATTTTTGTTTTCATATTAAAACCTACACCTGTTCTTAGTGTAGCAACAAAAATCATTAAAATCCTTCCATTAATTTATTTGTCATTTTAACAAAGAATATTTTCTTAAGTGTACTCAAGTGTTAAAATGTAAACCCTTTTAAATTAAAACGCCAATTATTTGTCTTGCCGCATCATTCAATTATTTACTTTCTCTCTCGTCACACGCTCCAGTCCTGCAAGCGAGAGATTACGTTAAACAGTGTAAACAGCAAAAAAACGGAAACGGAAGCTATTCAAAAGCCATTTAATTAACCGCCACATTGTCAAGTTGGAGAGAGTGCAGTAAAATAAAACAACTCTGCGCGGAAATCTTCTCACTTTTCCACACTGTTGCACTGCGCTGTTACGTTAACATTTTCATTTAGCTCTGCTTGTCTTCTGTTAACACAGTTTCCCAGCTCAGCAGAGCAGAGTAGAGCACAACACAGACAAACACACCAAACACACTTCTTCACCAACGTTCGCTGCTGTCAACTCGGCTGAGGTCGCGACTGCAGCGCACGAAACTGAATGAAATTGAATGAAAAACTTTTATCAGTCAGTGCGGAGCACGCACCCGAATGACAACGTTTTGCGCACAATAAACGAACAGCGAGTTATTTCTTGACCAAGTAAACAGTGAATAAGTGCAAAACGAATAATTTAAAATTCAACATATTTTGTTCGAATTCATTTCGTGTGCTACGAATTTCGGCTTGATTTTGAATATTGAGGAATTTGTTACAATTTTATGGTTTTCGGTTTTGTATTTTAAACGCGTCGGAGAGAGATTTTTTTCAAAGTTAGTGTGTGTTTTGGTTTTTGATGCCGGCATCGTGGATCGAGTCGAGAAGAAGCACGATCGATCTATCTGTGCGACCGTCGTTCAATCGTCAGTCAATCAGTGTTCGGACGCGTTTTCGTGAATTTATTCAGTGTCGCTGCTCTTGCTGCAAAGTGCCGCAAGCGGCTCGATTTGTTAATTTAGGCAAAAATATTTGAAAAAAAAAATTAATTCGATTAACAAAATTGTAGCAAATTAAAAGCGACAAGAGCAAAAAATGTTCTGACGACGGCTTTGACGATAAAGATTGAAAACGAAATTAAATTAATTGAAAAACTACGGCAACTTTTCCGGTTTACGCAATGTACAAATTTTATGCTTGCAAAATAAATAGAAAAAAATAAATAATATTTATTAAAAATCTGTGAAAAGTGTAAGAAATTAAATTTTTTTCGTGAGAAAAAATTGAAATGATTTTTTTCCAAATAATCTGGCATTTGATAAAAAGTGTGCAGGCAAACCTAGTGAACTACACTTTAAGCAAAAGGTAAAAAAAATTGTGCAACTAAAGTAAAATTCAGCAGGAAAAAATTTTATGTTATTTATTATGCAAAACTAAGTTACATAATTTTGAAAAATTTTTATGGGCGACGAGAAAAATTTGTGTGCATAAAAAATAGGCAGTTGTATACAATAACATTGGGAGAGCAAAAAAAAAGTAACAAAAAAAAAAAAATTTGAGTATTGAGTTTTGAAAATTTTTTGATTTATGTAGGTATGCATAAAAAAAAACACTAAAAGTTATAAAACTTTTTTAATGCGATAAATATGATTGTTTCTATGAAAATTATTTGCTGTAAGTAAGTTTTTTTGGATTAATTTATTGGTAATTTGCAAGTTAAAAATTTCAAATATTTTAAAGAGTGCAATAAATGGCACCGATTATAGACCGATTACCTCATTTCGACCTATTTTTTATTTAAGGAGGGCGATACAAGTTATTACAGTTTGTGTCAACAATTTCATTTGTGCATAAAAAAATTATTGTTGCTTAAAAATTTACAAAAAATTTTGTAAATGCACTTTTAAATTACTTTACTAAATCTTAAAATTGGTAGAAGGGAAGAAAAATTCTTAGTAGAAGGGAAGAAAAATTCGAACAAATTAGTTCAGAATTAAAAAAAAATTTATATAAATGCACTTTTAAACTATTTTACACTATTTCTAAGCAGAAAGGGAGAAAAGTGTACAAATTTTCTAATTAAATAATTTTTTTAAAAACATAATTTTTTGATAGAGCTTAAATTTGGTGCATACAGATAAATGTAAAAATGCACTTTTTACCAATTGTGACTAAGATATAGGCTTAGTAGAAGGGAAGAAAAATTCGAACAAATTGGTTCAAAATTAAAAAAAAAAATTATATAAATGCACTTTTAAACTATTTTATACTATTTCTAAGCAGAAAGGGAGAAAAGTGTAAAAATTTTCAAACTAAAAAATTTTTATTAAAATTGAATTTTTTGATAGAGCTTAAATTTGGTACATATAAATAAATGTAAAAATGCACTTTTTGCCAATTGTGACTAAGATATAGGCTTAGTAGAAGGGAAGAAAAATTCGAACAAATTGGTTCAAAATTAAAAAAAAAAATTATATAAATGCACTTTTAAACTATTTTATACTATTTCTAAGCAGAAAGGGAGAAAAGTGTAACAATTTTCAAACTAAAAAATTTTTATTAAAATTGAATTTTTTGATAGAGCTTAAATTTGGTACATATAAATAAATGTAAAAATGCACTTTTTACCAATTGTGACTAAGATATAGGCTTAGTAGAAGGGAAGAAAAATTCGAACAAATTGGTTCAAAATTAAAAAAACAATTTATATAAATGCACTTTTAAACTATTTTATACTATTTCTAAGCAGAAAGGGAGAAAAGTGTAAAAATTTTCAAACTAAAAAATTTTTATTAAAATTGAATTTTTTGATAGAGCTTAAATTTGGTACATATAAATAAATGTAAAAATGCACTTTTTGCCAATTGTGACTAAGATATAGGCTTAGTAGAAGGGAAGAAAAATTCGAACAAATTGGTTCAAAATTAAGAAAAAATTTATATAAATGCACTTTTAAACTATTTTATACTATTTTTAAGCAAAGTGTAAAAATTTTCTAATTAAATAATTTTTATTTAAAATTTAATTTTTTGATAGAGCTTAAATTTGGCTTAAAAGTACTTAAAAATAAATGTATAAATGCACATTTTAACAATTGTGACTAAGATATAGTCTTAGTAGAAAGGAACAAACATTCTAACAAATTGTTTAAAATTAAAAAAAAGTGTATTACAAAATTTTTTTGCAAGCAGAGAGGGAAAAAAGTATAAACATTTTCAAACGAAATAATTTTTATTAAAATTTAATGTTTTTATGAGATTCTTGAAAAAAAGTACTAAAAGAAAAAGTTATAAATCGTCATATGAAATCAAATAAGCCATAAGTTACAATTAAAAAATTTTACAGGAGTAGAAAAAACTTTCTAAATTTCTCAAGCGCTTGCACTGAAGACTTTTAGAATTTTCTTAATAAAAACGTCGTTTTTAGTTGTAGGATTTTCAAATTGTGCAGCAACGTGTATTTTGATACGATGCATCATAATCAATCAAAAAGTCGATTTTAAATTTTTTAGTAACTTAAAGCTTTTTTGATTTCATATGACGAAATGCACTTTTAAGTTATTAGAAACATACCATATCCTAGTAGAAAGGAAGAGAAGTTTAAACATTTTTACACAAAATATTTAAGTTTTTGATAGAGAGTCTTAAAAAATTCCATAATGTTTTTTTAAATGCACTTTTAAGCTATTGTTTTCTTAAATATTTATTTAAAAAATTTTATTATTGCACTTTTAAATTATTTACTAAAATTTTAATAAAAAATTGTATAAATGCACTTTAAATTATTGTACTTTATCTTAGCAGAAAGGGAAAATAGTTAGAAATAGGTTTGTCAAAATGTAAACTTTTTATAGAGATTATAAAATGTTATCAGTAAAACTCTATGCATAAATTGAGGTCGAATACTGAATTCTGAGGCTGTGCGACCTATAACTCCAAAGGTATTTGATATCGTAAATTTGGGTTGTATGGAAGGTACCACGCCCCCGTGCCTAACGCCTATAAAATGCTACCAATAAAACTGCAAGTGGGCATTTCCACTACCATTTCTACCATTTCCATTTCTAATTACTTAAATACATAATTACTTAACTACCTAATTACTTAATTACCCAATTTAACTGCAATGGAAATTTAAGTAACGCAACGCCAGATCAAAAAGCCTAATGAAAAAAAAAAACCAGAGAAAATTTTTGAATTTTTTCACTTGGAATATACACTTATGTTATTTCAAAACCTTTTAAAAAAAGCTGTATACAAAAAGTCATGCCCAATTCAGAGTGTTTTGCAAATTTTGTAATCCAAGCCAAAAATCACTTCCGGTTTTTGTAACGTAGTGCCAGCCCATATTTTTGCTTATATCTTTAAATCCTTTGGGTTTCTTGTTGTCATTGTTTTTACTTTATGTAGTGCTACTTTATTACTACGAAAATTTAAAAAAACCTTTTTAAAAATTAGACAATTTCGTTATTTTTTTTAATATTTCTTCGTACAAATCGTTCTTAACGCCAGTTTGGAAATGCCCATATCATATAATTGAGTTTTGTGCTTGGTTTTTGAAACGAAATGCCATGAGAGCTAGTCTTCAAAGACCATTTGAAAACTAATTAACAAATGCGAGAGAGCTTTACGAATGGGCTATAACAAAGGAGTCAACAATATGTTATCAGTTTTGCTCAAAAGAGTCTTTTGAAAGAGTGTTGAAGCTGAGTTGATGTCAAAATTCTAAAATGTTCAAGCTATAACTGGCACACAAAAGTTACTCAGTTTTATTCCCATCAATAATAGGGAGATTAAAACTCAACGATATTCAGCTTCAGAGGATTTTTTAATATATCAGCTGATCAATTCATCGTAACTTTTTTGTTTTGAGACCAATTTTAAACCTTTTTGGAACAAAATCAGTAAGAATTTAATAATCTTCAATATGACAATCTTGAAATAAAATATTGTTCACCTTTTTACAAATAAAAGTAAAAAAAAAAAATTAAAAATATTTACCAGTTTTCTCTACCAAGGTCAAGTGTAAGGTCATCAAAACGTATGAATAAAAAGTTGGTCCTTATAAGACAAACCATTTTGCAGAACCATTTTTGCAAATATCTTTACCGTTATGAAATTTATAGGCGATAAAATGCCTCAAAATGATAAGGTATGTGCACAAAAATTGAAATATCGAAAAAACATATAAAAGCTCTATCATAAAATTGTGTTTGACTTAAAAGCAACATTATTCTTCAAATTTAAAAAAAAAAAATCGAAAAAAAATTATGCGTCTTTTGAGAAATTAGCAAATACATTTTTTTTATATATGTTGGCAACCCTAACATCCAAAATTTTAAAGTTATATATTTTTACAAGAAACTATTTTCTAATACCTTTATAAAGGTACCTCATTTATAAAAATTGGATTAAAACTGACGTAGATACAATTAATTGAAAATTTTCCGATTCTGGCGTTTTCGGTCGATTTGCAGAATTGAAAGGCCAATAACTTTTTAACGAATGACGATAAAAAAAAATAAATGAACTTATGTTCTTAGAATTTTAATAGGAACCTATAGCCGAAAAAGAAGACAAATCGAAAGCCATAAGGTCAATTTTTGAAAAAAAGTGTTGCGCTATGCGTGGAATGGGCGTTTTAATGTTTATCATTTTCACTAAAAAATTTTTCAAGTCTTTCCTAGGATAAGTCACTTAGAAAAATTTATGGATCCGAGATCTCGTGTTCGTTGCAAGCTCGTTTACGAGTCCGAGATTGCGACTCCGAGATCTTATACTCGTTAACGAGCTCGTTTACGAACCGTTCTTCGTTTAGTGTTTATTGGGGTTATAAGAAAATTTGTAATGTTAAATGGTAAACGGTAATGGTAATGGAAATGGAAATGGAAATGGTAATAGTAATGGTAATGGTAATGGTAATGGTAATGGTAATGGTAATGGTAATGGTAATGGTAATGGTAATGGTAATGGTAATGGTAATGGTAATGGTAATGGTAATGGTAATGGTAATGGTAATGGTAATGGTAATGGTAATGGTAATGGTAATGGTAATGGTAATGGTAATGGTAATGGTAATGGTAATGGTAATGGTAATGGTAATGGTAATGGTAATGGTAATGGTAATGGTAATGGTAATGGTAATGGTAATGGTAATGGTAATGGTAATGGTAATGGTAATGGTAATGGTAATGGTAATGGTAATGGTAATGGTAATGGTAATGGAAATGGTAATGGTAATGGTAATGGTAATGGTAATGGTAATGGTAATGGTAATGGTTATGGTAATGGTAATGGTAATGGTAATGGTAATGGTAATGGTAATGGTAATGGTAATGGTAATGGTAATGGTAATGGTAATGGTAATGGTAATGGTAATGGTAATGGTAATGGTAATGGTAATGGTAATGGTAATGGTAATGGTAATGGTAATGGTAATGGTAATGGTAATGGTAATGGTAATGGTAATGGTAATGGTAATGGTAATGGTAATGGTAATGGTAATGGTAATGGTAATGGTAATGGTAATGGTAATGGTAATGGTAATGGTAATGGTAATGGTAATGGTAATGGTAATGGTAATGGTAATGGTAATGGTAATGGTAATGTTAATGGTAATGTTAATGGTAATGGTAATGGTAATGGTAATGGTAATGGTAATGGTAATGGTAATGGTAATGGTAATGGTAATGGTAATGGTTATGGTAATGGTAATGGTAATGGTAATGGTAATGGTAATGGTAATGGTAATGGTAATGGTAATGGTAATGGTAATGGTAATGGTAATGGTAATGGTAATGGTAATGGTAATGGTAATGGTAATGGTAATGGTAATGGTAATGGTAATGGTAATGGTAATGGTAATGGTAATGGTAATGGTAATGGTAATGGTAATGGTAATGGTAATGGTAAATGGTAAATGGTAATGGTAATGGTAATGGTAATGGTAATGGAAATGGAAATGGTAATAGTAATGGTAATGGTAATGGTAATGGTTATGATAATGGTAATGATAATGATAATGATAATAATAATAATAATAATGATAATGATGATGATAATACTAATGATGATGATAATAATAATGATAATGATAATGATGATGATGATCATTATGATAATGATAATGATAATGATGATAATGAAACTGAAAATGATAGTGATAATGATAACAGTAAAAATAAAGATTAAGATAATGATAATGAAAATGATAATGATAATGATAATGATAATGATAATGATGATGATAATGAAACTGAAAATGATAGTGATAATGATAACAGTAAAAATAAAGATAATGATAATGATAATGATAATGATAATTATGATAATGGTAATAGTAATGGTAATGGTTATAGTTATGGTAATGATAATGATAGAAAGGTCGAATACTGAATTCTGAGTTTGTGTGGCCTATAACTCCAAAGCTATTCAATATCGCAAATTTGGGTTGCATGGGAAGTGCAATGCGTCATTTTGTCATTCAAAAGCCATCCTTGGTATGTGTTTAGTTGAAATATGAGCTACATTAAAAACTTTAGTCTTCTACGGGTAAAACCGTCTGATATACAGCATTTTTAATGATTTGTGGACGGTAAAAGTAGGCGTGACAACATTTATATAAATAGTGACCGACTCTTAAACCCATAGTACTTATATATCAAGTTTCTCTTTCAAAACATCTCAGGAATTAAAATGATTTCTGAAAAGTGGGCGCAGTGGGTGCTACCACGCCCATTTTTTCAAATTTGTGTAGAGTAAGCAAATGAGCTAAATTACCAAATTTTAGTATTATACGATCAAAACCGTTTAATATATTGATGTTCTATTGATGTTCTATTGATTTTTGGGAGATAAAATTGGGCGTGGTAACAATTATATATATATATAGCAACCGTCATTTAGAGCATCTTCGTAGTAAATTTCACTATCAAAACGTGTATAACTCAGGAATTAGCATGATTTCGAAAAAGTGGGCGTAAATGTAGTGCAACCACTCCCATTTTCTTACAGTTGCCGACAGTCACCATCTAAACAAAATAACTACAATAAATTTCATATTTTTAGGAAGAACACATTTTAGTGTGGCGACCGTAGCCTAGTGGGTAGAGTGCGTGGCCCCTAAGCTAAAGAACCGCGGTAGCCCGGGTTCAATTCCAGCTCAGACAGAAAGTTTTTTCAATTGAATTAATTTTTCTGTTCGGTCGTCCCCTCTCTGCAGACAATGGCAAACCTCAAAGAGTAAAAATTTCCATGGAAAGCTTCTTGAAAACAAAAGCCGTTCGGAGTCGGCATAAAACTCGTAGGTCCTGTTCTCGGTCATTTGTAGAAGCCAGGTCAAAGATCTTCCAAGGGCTGAAATAAATAGTTTATTTATTTTTTTATATTTTAGAAGAAAGGAAGAAAAGTTTAAAAATGGTTTTAACCCTTTCAATGCTGAACTAAGAACAAGATAATTTTTTTGAGGTAATATTTATATCGTTTAGGTCCTAAAAAGATGAAAAAACATACCTTTGATTTTTACCTGAGCTGCTTACGTTTTGCAAGCTTGTACAAATAAAAAATATTATTTTGCACTTGAAGGTTTGTCAACCCTTTAGATATTTGTTTTTTAAGCCCTCTTAATAATTTTTTTTTATTAAAAAAACAAAAAAGCATAAATTTAATTTTTGTCCGTTTGATTTTTTCTTATAAAATAGGCCGACAAAAATTTTTAATGTCAAATATCTCTCAAAATTTATTTTTCATAGCACCAAATAGTTTGGTTTAAAGAAAAGCTTTGCAAAATAAATATAAAAATCACTTTCTGACGTGTCCAACGTTTTTAATAGAGATTATTGAAGAAATTTTTAAGTGGTTTGTTGTTTTTTAACTTAAAAAGTTTTGTTTTTTTTTAAACATAAATCTTAACTAAAGTTTTGACTACTGCTATAGAAATTCCTCGCGGTCTGGCTCGTATTTTAGGGAAAACAAAGTTGTTTTTTTGGCTTGTAACAACAACAAATATAAAAACAATTAATTCTGAATCATTCTGTTTTAATTGTTTTGAATTAATTGAATCGTAAGCGTTGAAAACTTAAATTATTGCCAAATTTTAAAGAAATGATTACAGCCAAATTATTTTTGGCTAATAGTTGTGTTCTTTTTTTTTGCAAACATACCTCAAAATAAACTGTGTGAATAAAATTTGAATGAAAACCGAATACTATTTTAAGCAAAGAAGGGAAATTTTAAGCAAATATATTATCATTTTTGAGTGCTGCAACAAGATTAAGAAGAAAACATTTAAGGAATGGCACAAAAATAGGTAGATAAATATTTTCTATAAAATATTTCTCTAATTTTTTGAGAAATTTTTTTTTTTTGTTAATTTAGCAATCAAATACAAAACCTTTTGCTTTTTAAAATATCATATTGAGTTTTGTCTATAAAACTACATAATGAACTATAGTTATAACTATAATTCAAGTTTTGTGTAATTCTTACAGAACCTAACGCTTCCGATAGACTTGGCTAACTACTGGGAAATTTTTATTTTTATAAATTTTACGAAAGTGCATATTTTTCGTTCTGGTTATAGATCGATATCTTTCTTTTTGAACCATCTATTCGAACCATGCAGATTTATCATAATAAAGAATTTCTCGTTATTTTCCTGTTACTAAATTTTACGTTATCCAAAATGAGCATAATTTTTAGCAAAAAAGTTTGGGAATTTTCATGACATCCGGAAATTCAAATGCTCTCAATGCTTCTGTATTAAATACTTATGGCCTTGCTTTGCAAAATGAAAGCAAACTTGCCATTTGAGTTTTGTTATCTGACAATGGCATTTCCAAATAAACTCTAGCAAATTCATTCACTCTCATACAAAAGTAATTTTTGAAACTATTTTAGGTTAAAAGTACTTTTCGCATTCTTTAGATCAGTTTCGGAAAGAATACTTTATTTATAATAGCATTCTAATTTTTTCTTGATTTTAGAATCCAAACAAGTTGGTTAAAATTTGTTTGAACCTTATTATAACTCAAGTTTTTAGGTTACTTTAGTTCTAAGCCCATTAAAATTATTTTCTTATAAATCATTGGTGTGTAAAAAAAAACACCACATCAATATGTCTTATCTTTATAGTACTTCTGTACCTGTAAAAAATATTTTGTAAAAATATTTCCGATTGTTAAAATCTTACAAAAATAATTATTTGCGGCTCACTTTTATGATTAAAAAATCACCTGTCACTTCAGTTTTTAAATCATAATTTAATTTTCTACTGCCATTAGTTTACGTTATCATGTTTGTGTGCATGTATTTGAGAATTTTTTTTTAAATTTTTAGTTGATTATCAAGAGCAATTACTTAATATTTTGTTCAAAAAGCAAACAAAGTAATCAAAATTTGTAATCTGTAAATTACCGTAATCAATTTAATTTAATAAATTTTTGAACTGTTTGAGAAGCGATTAATTAAATTTCAATATATTATTAAGAGCAAACAAACAAATATACTGGTACTATAATCAACAAATGTCAAATATGTTGTTGAGAATAATATGGCGATTATCATCAACTTGAGCAAATTTTTAAAAAAGACTCGACCGACACTTTAATTTCTTTAATGAAAGTTTTTTATGCCTAAAAAATCTGACAGAAACTACTATGTATTGTGTACGTTTTTTAAAATGAAATTTTATACCAAGTACTAAAAATTATTAAGGCACAAACGACAAGTTCATTCTAGCCCTTGGAAGGTCATTGACCGATATTCTTATTATCTTATTATCATAAATTAGCACTGGTATTTTCGGTGCTTTTGATAATATTTCGCTATTACTACTCTAATTCACTATCACTAATATGTAAATTCAAGGTTTGCAATTTTTTAGAGGGGCGTTTAGTAGTTGTTTTTGGTTAGCTAAATTTGTATGTTCGCACTTTTGCTTAATCAAATTCATTGCTTTGGCCTGAAATGTCAATGAACTGCTTAAATCTCTTTAAAGTAGAGAGTTGAGCGTACAATTTTATTGAATTAAATTTTTGTGTCATATTTGTATGTATGTGAAAACAGAAACTATTTGTGAAAACTATATATTTCTATTCTATACAGTGATGCCTATAAAAATAAAATCAAAAAACACGAACTCACCAAGAATAAAATTGCGTAACATTGACAAAAAAGTACCAAAAACAACATAATTTTTACTCCGAATTTCGCGGTGCTTTTCAAAGTGTATCCTGAAAAGTTATTCGTGCATGGAAAAAAGTTAAAAGAAAGTTTGACCTTACAATATAAGCATGCGGGATATAAAATAGTTTACACTTTGTTTTTTTTTTATAAATTTAAAAGCAAATTATTTTTTAAAAAGTGAAACATTTTGCAAAAAAAAAATATAAAATTTTGTTACTTAAAAAAATTAAACTTTTTGTGTTACGATTTGAATTAATTTTTAGTTTTGCTTTTTTCTGAGAAAATATTACAATGCTTACAAAATTAAAAATAACTTTTCAATTCATCCATAAAAATTCATCCAAATCCTTAGACTAATAAAGGATTTAAGGCGAAGAAGCAATTTAATGAATTCAGAACCTTAAAAAGAATATCAGAAAAAATTGTTTGAAAATTTTAGCATAGCTTTGGAACACAACTCAAAAAAAAAATTATTATTCAGAATGACTCAGAAAGGGTTAATTTTTAAGTGCCAAAAACGTTATTTCTACCCGAAAAGGTTCATAAATGAAACCAAAGATATAGCTTTAGGTAACTGCATACTTTTCTAGCATTCACTTAATTTCTTAAAAAATATTATTCATATATAAAATTTTTCATTGCTCAATTAATTTCCTTGAACTTTTTTTTTGGAAATGATAAACCTTTTTTCCATTATATACATACAAGAGTAGATTTAACAATTTTTTGTTTGATAGAAAGTATAAGATATTTTTACAAAATATTTTTATAATTTGCTTTAATATTCGTATTTGTATTAAGTGTTTATATACTTTCGAGGGGTTTTACCCCCGGAAATCCCCCTTGGCTACCGGCCTACTCTGCGAATCCTTGAGTGGTACACTCTGATTAATATATTCTACTCTCTATGTACATTTTTTGGCATACAATTTGTTAGTTACATAAACAGACAGAAAAAAACACTTACTGCTTTATTCTGTATCACGAATAAGCACTCCAACGATAAGTTAGACACGAGAAGCAATACAATTTTGTATGGTAGAAAGTATTGCTTCTCGTGTCTTTCTCATCGTTGGTGTGCTTCTTCGTAATACAGAATAATGTAGTTAATTTTCAATTATTTCGCCCTAAATCAATCAATCATGTGAGTCATCGTTTTGCACACATGTTTAACCAAATTGCATCAACCCAGTGGGTATTTTGGCTAGTGTTACGCAAAAGAAGGCATGCTAGTAGTGCTTTTATTGGCGTCACTATACCTTCCATGATTGCTGTATTGATGAGTGCTCCTGTAAGGCCTACCTTTTGAAGGTTTGGAGTCTTTTAATATTATCTTTAAATATTATCTAATATTGTCTGTTAATACAATTTTTTTAAAAAGTTTAGAAAGTCTTCGAAATCTAACACATTACATATCATATTATATGAAAAATTTTGTATGGAAGAATTCTAAGTCTTTTCTATTATTTTTTTATGAAGAAATTTTACAAAAAAATTAAAAAAAATTTTTTAAATTAACAGAATAATTTTTAAAAAAATTTAGATTTAAAAAAAAAAACAAAAAATTTTTTTTGTTCCTAGCTGGATGACATTTGCATTATCTCAGGAACTATAAAAGCTAGGGCCATGAAATTTTGTATAAACGAGTTTTCACCTAAATTAAGTAACAGCACAAAATGGGAATTCTTAGTCAACTGCATCGCCTACCTCCCATACAAACCATATTTTTTTTAATAAAAAAAAAACCCGCATAAAATTGATTATTTATGTTTTTAAAGAGTAAAATAGTTTATTTAACTTCACTTAAACATTATGCTAAACATATTTCAAATCGGATAACTTTTAGACACATCTCCTATAAAACAATATTACTTAATTAACGAAATTAAAAAAAAATTTTTTTTAAAAAATATTTGCTAATACAAAATACGGTCACAACTTGTTTTAAATTATGAGTTCTATTTAATTTTTCTTTAAATTTAGCGTACAAATTGTCTTAGAAATCAGTGAATTTTAGGGCAAAATTTGATTTTTAAGACTTTTTTCAAATAAAGTATTTTTTCTTGCAGCAGATTTTTACAGAAACAAAAGGTAGAAGTATGATATTTTATGATAGTTATAGCCTTTGAGTTTAATAATGTTTAATTAGCTAGATATTTTCTACTAAATTTTACTTAAGTTTTCATTCCTTGAAAAAATTACAGTCATATTTCAACGATTTTAATATTTTTATTTATTAATAGTTTTTATTGTATTGCTACTAAATTCAATGGTGATAAAGACATAAAAAAAGTCCAAAGAATAAAACTTTGCAATATTCTTTGTGCGCGAAGTTATTATTGTTTAAACTTGACTTTATTTTTTTGGGTTTTATTGAGCTTATTTTTGTTAAAAAGTTTCAACTTTAACGAATTTTATAAAAAACAACCAAACAATATATCAAGTTTTAATATTATATTCCTAATACAAGTCTAATAATCTGACGAATAAAAATATTTTTTATAAGATTTAACAAAAAAAAAAAAACCCAAATGTCATCCTAAAATAAAAAAAGCGCACTGTGCGTCAGTGAGGCTTCATGCAAAATTTTACCTAAATCAGATAAGGTCATTCGTAATTTTTATTTTCCGGAAAGCTTACTTTCATTTGTAATGATCAAGGATCGGTTTTTGATGACCTAAAAAACTTAAAAAATGACAAAAATGATAAAAATGACTTAAAAACTGCAGAAAATGACCTAAAAACTGACAAAAACTACCTAAAAAACGCAAAAAATTGCATAAAAAATAAAAAAAAATTTGAACTTAAAAATAAAACATTACTAAATAAAAATTTATTTTATACTAGCATATCCTGAGTTGTTATCTAACACTTGTTTCATTTTTCTACATAACCCTTTTGTCAGTTTCACCACTCGCAGAGCTTTTTTTTCATCGAAGTCTCTAAACAAAGCTACTCCTTTGTCAAAGGGTAATGTTTTTGATTGAAGGAACTCTAGTGTTAAAGGAATATGTTTAAAAATTTTACAATTTGACCTTTTTAGTACAAAAAAAAACAAAAAAATTATTTAAAAATTACACTTAAATGACCTAAAAAACTGAAAAATGCTCTAAAAATTAAAAACGTCCAAAAATGACAATAAAATAACTAAAAAATCTCTAAAAATTACCAAAAAATGTCCTAAATCTAGTAAAAATTACCAAAAAACCAAAAACGATAAAAAATGACGAAAAAATGTCCTAAAAACTTTTCAAATTTATAATTTAGGAAACATAAAAAAAAAACGTTTTAAATAAGCAGGAAATGTCTTAGAAGCAGCAGAAAAAAGATGACATGTCATCGAAATCCTAGCCCTGGTAAGGATGCAAAATAAGCTATGGGTTGTTAACAATTGCATTAGACGAGTGGATAAGATGTCGGAACGCCACATGAGAAGACGTTGGTTCAAATCTCGAACTTGTCACTAGTTTTTTATTTCAAGTTGATATGTATATTGCTTTTCTTTCTAACGTGCATTCTCAAAAAGGGCTTCTGGCAGGCTTCTTTAGAGTCGCGAGAGAGGAAGGCCTAAAAAATTTTCTCTTTTCATATAAAGAAGTTAATGGGCTTGGATATGAGTGGGGAAGGACTAAAAAATCCATATGATGGCCTGCTAAAAGCGCTTCGAAGTCCTGCTTTTGCTCACTGGGAAGAACCTGCAAGTTGGCAACATGGTAAAGATACTGTCATTACCTCCCAGTAGAAATGTGTATCATCCTATGAGCGATCTGGTAGTGCTCCTTATTGATCCAAGCTAGGTGTATTTTGTGTTCTCTTTTAACATTGCATGTCCTAGGAAGGGTAGCGCTCCCTTCAACATCCCAGAGGAGCTCAAAAGGAGCGATCAATAAATGATCCAAATGGATCAGCAAAGGAACATTTAAAATACTTTTTTTGTAAAAGATCAAAGAATTAAGGTATGCGCCTTATACAAGCAAGGTTTGGTCTTTGACCTGAAAGGAAAGGGATAGATTAGTTAGAGGAATGGATTTGAACCATAAGTGAATTATTGATAAGGCAAAACAAACGTGAAAGACAATGCTTTGAATTACTTTTAACCGAGGCTAGCGGTATGCGCCTTAAACTCGGCAAGCATTTCCAGCACTTAGTTGTGTTCCTGTCCTTTTATTCCACATTTTCCAAAATTTAGTTGTTGATTTTTAGTATTCTATAATTCTTTAATGTAAGAAAGAACAAAGAAGGTGAAAAGAACGGCTCTGTGAAATAAGGCCCCAGGAAATAAAGCTCCAGAACAAAAACGAAATAAGGCCCCAAATATGGGGCTTTATTTCATTATGAAATAACACCCTACGAAATAAAACCCCAATTTGACGAAATAAAGCCCCAACTTAAAATGAAATAAGGCCCCAAAATTGGGGCTATACTTCATTATGGAACAAGTTCTTATGAAATAAAGGAACAATTGAAGAATAATGAAAACTCGAATTTTAAAATTTTAAATCATATGTTTTAAAGCCTTCCAAGTCCATTTCTGAAAAAAATTTCTCTCAAGTGGCTTAGAAATTATAGGGGTTCAAAATTGCAAAAAATTGCAATTTCAAGTATGTATGTTTATATGAAAACGACCAAATTTTTTTAATGTGAAATAAAATGTACAAAAAATGTTTACTTTTTAAAAGGTGATCTATTAAATGAGATATCAATAAATGAAATCCTTTGAGTACTTTAAGAAATACGAAGTATAACTCGTGGCTCCAAATGTGAAAATTTGTTTTTCTATTTATGAATATATACATGTTGCTGGAAGTCCAAATAAATTATAGTTTTAATAGGCGGCCTTCGGCCGCGGCTCAGGGATGACAACCCTCAGTAAGTCAAACACCGTCTACGCTGTCTACAGTACTCCTGGACATAATTCTCTTTATAATGAAACAAAATTTGTGTAAGCAGTGCGTAAAACAATATATCTTTAAAAGTAATTCATGGATTTTTATGATAAATGGCTCTTTGAAAAGGTAACAGAATAGCCTTTAACCCATACTTATTAGTTTTGTATGAAAATAAAAAAATTATCACAAGTTTTTCAATCCAATTTTTACAATTTTGGAACCCTATAATTTCCAAACCACTTGAAAGTGGCCTGAAATTTAAAATGAAATGTCAAATTGTAAAATTTGAGTTTTCACATTCTTCAACTATGCCCGAAATAAACTCCAACAAGGCCCCATACTTTAATATGCCAGTTTCTTAAAAGGCTGCGCAAAAATGCACCCAAAAATAAAATGCCTCAAATCTTAAAAAGTAAACCTAATATTAAGGAAAAAGCACCCCAAAATTTATGAAGAATGACCCCACAATAAATAAAAACACCCTTAAATTGCTATTATATTTATTTGTAAACATGAATGAATTAATATCTTCAAGAATTCATTTCCCCTGTACGAAATATTTTTATAAATTTGTAATCCAAATCGTTTGAGCTTAGATGATATAATTATAGTTTTGTAATTCTATCTTAATTTACAAATATGTAATTATAAAGAAAACTTTGTTAGTTCTCTTATATCTTGTACCTGAAGTTTAATTTCAATAGAGTCCTATTTAAGTTCAAAGAGTTGTTTTCCCACTCCTAAGAGATCTTGTGAAGTGCGAACGTCGCAAAAATTTCCTTCCGACAAAAGGCTAAATCTTGCTTTACAGGTCTCTTGCTGACATTCATATTTTGTTATAGTTTTATAAGTGGAATTTTTCCAATTTATATCATTTTTTGATCGAGGACATAGAGAAGTTCACTGATCCTTCCTTTGCCACGAAATTTTTCACAATTAATTTAATTTTTAATTTTTTATTATGGCCTCAAAAATATCAACACTTAACATATTTTTAAAAAAATTTTCAGTTGAGAAATTTTTAATTGATTTTAAATAACAAAAATCGAAAAGTTGTTACAACAACCGTATCCAAGTCTGACCCTCAAGGAGTGTGGAAATTTTTGGTGGCTATTTTACAATAGGATAAAAACCTAATTTAAAAAATTTAATAAGGCCACAAAAATCGAAAAAACACCCCAAATATCCATGCTTTTAATTCCTAAAATAATTTTTGGGTCCTTATTTCATTTTACTCTTGAGGCCTTATTCATTATAAAACAAAGCCCCATTTGTTCAAAAATGAAATAAAGCCCCAAAATAGGAAATAACATCCCAATTATTTGTCTTGTTGTTTTGCATGGAATTGTGTGGGGCCTTATTTCATTTGTAGTTTGGGGCAGTGTTGCCATGAAAAAAAATTTTACAGCGTAACTTTTGCACTCTGCTCGTCGGATTTCTCGTCGGATTTGTGAAACTCTGAAAACAAGAACTAAGAAATTTCAGTCGGATTGTACAGCAAAGAAGACAAATAAAATATTGCATTTTAGTAGACGTATGACGTATATTTAAGGTTTATTTATTTAAATAAGTAACATTTTTTTCAAAAGTCAATTCAATAATCATTATAAATAAAGAAAATGTATTATAATAAATTACATTTTGAAAATATTTTTGAACACATAAACGAAGCGTAAAAATCAAATTAAATACATTTGCAACACAGTTTGGTTTAATGTATATCTCTTAAATCTGTAAAAATGAAATGCATAGAGCTTTAATACATAATTTTACAATTTTAACTCAATAAATGTAAAGCTTTTGCTTCAAGTAAATTAACGAAAAGCTGTTGTTGTTTTAAGCTAGCAAAACTACCAAAAAATTGGATTTTAGTGAAAAAATGTGTAAAAAAATATAATTTTTTCGAAGTCATATATACATTGCTTTATTAAATTTGTTTATCAATTCTTTATCAATTTCAAGACTAAAACAGTTATAAGATTTCATACGCAGATAATCTTTTGTATGCAGAGTTCCTTCCATTGTATCTAACTCTAATCTATTGCGAACTTTAGTTTTATTATTATTTATTTGGCTAAAAGTTCGCTCAATGTTAGCTGAGGAATTCGGTAAGCTCAAGAATTCAAAAATAAATTTTCCCATTGTTGGAAATGCAGAAGTACCATCGCATCTTTTTATTTTAAAGTTGCCATCAATTTTATTATATTTTATTTTATGTATATAAAATATATGCAAAATCGGACGCCGGATCTACTTTTTCTGAAATCGTAACATTTTGAAAAATTTTGGTTAAATATCGGAACGTCGGATTCAAGTATTAAAATCGTAACATATCCGATATATCGGACCATATGGCAACGCTGGTTTGGGGCCTTATTTCCTGGGGCCTTATTTCATACAGCCGAAAAGAACCATGCCCGAACCCGGAATCGAACTTAGGACCTCTGGGTTGATAGTCTAGCGCACTCTCCACTAGACTACAAAGGTCGTTTTTTCACAGAAAATAATGATTGAGTTTCCTTAAACGCACATGCCTCACTTTATGTTCTTTTTTTCCATTGATTGCTCGCCTATTGACCTTATAAAACAGTAAAGAAGCACACAGGCACAACCCAGATGAAAAACAAAGCAGGCCTGCCGATGGAAGGAATGTGATAGTTTATAATTTTAATGCTAGGTTAAGAAGTCTTTTTTCTTAAATTTTAAAAACCTCCTTTTTACTTCTAAGTGAGGTGCATTAGCAAAGGTATCATGTTTACTAATGCAAAATTCCGGTTTATTTTAAGGGAACTTTAAGGGAACTCAACAACTCAATATTTTCATGATTGTTGTAATTCGCCCACACTTTGTGTTTTCGTCGAAGCACTTTTGATAGCAACAGTGTTGTTATGTATATTACTTCAACAAAATCACAACAGAGCGGAACGGAATCACAACAGCTCAGTTAGCTAGAGCTTTATTTTTTATTCATGTATTTTGGAATCTTGAGTAGTGAGTTCAAATCCCATCAGAGACTTACTATTTTTTTCTTGATGCCTTTTATTTTTGTTTTGTTTTTTTTTAGTTTGTTCTGTTTTTTTCAGTGATTTCGTTCTGTATTTTGCATTAATTGCTTCTAATAACAAAGTGAACACGTTAGTTTTCTTACTCTGTGCTCGTACGTTTATTCTTAATGAAGCAAATTCAGCGACGATTAGTTAACAGCTGCGATGGTCGAATGGATAATCATATGCACTTACACTCACGCGGCCAAGGTTCAAGTCTCCGGATAATAGTAATTTTTCAGTTGCCGGCAACATTAGTTGAAAATTCAGCAGACATGCTCGCCTCCACACCCGCTTATATCTTTTTTTCTATAGGCATGTCCTGGTCGGCATGTCTGTCAAATTAACTGCCGTAGCAGCAATGCTGCATACATATCATGGTATGAATGCAGCATTAACGCCGAGAGATGCATGCAGTATTGCTGCTAGGGCAGTTCATCTGGCTGCCATGTATACCTTCTGCATTCATATCATAATATGCATGTTGCATTGCTGCTACGGCAGTTCATATGGCAGACATGCCTACCTAGGACATGCCTATACAAAAAAGATATAAGCGAGTATGGAGGCGATCATGTCTCCTGACCATCCGAGGCATGTTGTCGGCAGACATACAGCAGGGGTCCTTTTCCAACTGGGAAGTGCTCACTTTTTAATCCAATAAAACAGCAAAAGAGCGCTCTCTTGTTGCTCCTCAAGGGAGCGATCGCATATTTTTTTACTGGGCTACATCACATTCATACAGTTACAAATGCACACGTCTATAGTGTAAAAATGTATGCAGCAAACGTGGATTAGTAATACTATTATGGCCATTCATAGATTTTACGTGCTGTATGTAATGTAATTTTTTTCAGAAAATTGCTTGAATTTTTATTAGTTGGCAAAATTTTCATTAATAGGGCCAACAACAATAAAAATAAAAAACAAACAAAATAGAATCAAATCAATCAATGATCGTTCGCATTTTTACACAGCAACACATTTATATACAAAGCACGATGTATCTCTACTAGTTAAATAGTGTTAAAATAGCTATCTTTTGTGTGTTTTCGGTGAGGGATTTGGTAAAAAAAATTTAAGTGTCTGACAATAAAAAAGGTGGCGATCTTTTCTTGCGATCATTAACTAGTAGTTGTACGAGGTGATGAAAGCGACTGATCGCTCAGTCAGTTGATGATTAATTTGGTAACATTTTTTTTGTCTATTTTTTTAATCAACAGCTTAGGCTAGAGTAACTCGAATATCATCTTTTGGGTGGCAAATGCGTGATAGAAACAAAACCTTAGTATAATTTTTCTTTTATTTTTGTCAACTTATTTTTTATTAAATTTTAACCGTGGAATCGCTTTGACGCTTAGACCCCTTTTCCACACGGCAATTTTTCTTGCCGGCAAGTCGAGTTTGTTGGCAATCGGAACGAGACGAAAGGGGACGAGTACAGACTTGCTCGTACCGGCAAGTTTTCTTTTGTGCTGTTCTTTCTTTGATGCTTCTTTTTATTGTTATTCGTCAACTTAAGATGCGTGCGCATTAGTGTAAAACCATATATAGATAAATTTAGCATTGCCTTCGTGTGTTTGTGTTGAAAATGAGCTTTTCAGATCCATTATATAGTTTTTTAAAACAGTTTTACTTCTTTTTGTAAATATTATTGAATCTTAAATGTTATTGAACCTTAACAAAAACTATTTCACAACACAAATGTCAGACAAGTAAAATCGGAATTGCTCAAGAACTCTTGCTGAGTGGAAACGCAAATGGCAAGTCCAAAAGAGAATCGAAAACTTGCCGGCAAGAAAAATTGCCGTGTGGAAAAGGGGACTCAGGAGTCGATGGCTCGAGCTCTGGCGGGCAGTTGTTGCTTTGACTCTCTCTCTCTCTCTCTCTATCTCTCTCTCTTCAGTGTCTGTTGTCTAACGATGAAAATTTATTTCATTTCTAGCGCGTTTGTATTACGTGCAAGTATCTTATAGCTTTTTATTTTTTAGTTAATTTTGAACATCATGGATTTCTCTAGGTTTCTGTATCTCTAACTTTGTGTATCTGTAACTCACTAATTGATTTGTTGCATTTTTGTGATAGTGTGGTTTGGTTGTTATTGCTGTTGTTGTTTTTGTTGTTACAATTCGCTTTCAACTCCGCTCTAGCATCAGTGTACTAAATATTTAAAATAACTGAACAATTGTTTCCGGTAAAAATCGTATTTCTTGTTGTATTAAACAACAATTCGTTTGATTTGTTTCTTATTTTTTTTCCTTCGTCTTAAGCTGCTTCGCACAACTTTATCGATGAGATACTTTATTGAGTCGCTTAATTTGAAGTTGCCCTCGTGTTACTTTGGTGTGCTTTTTAGCTACACTCTCAATTATAAACAGTAGCCGTTGAAAAAACATGTCTGATATATAAACAATTGACAAACAAAAAACAAGCAAACCTTAAGAAAGAAAAAAAAAAAAAAATTAAAAAACGCCCGCTAATGCAATTGAATATTTTTTATATCTACTAGATAAACAAATTTTGTGGAGTTTCAAAGCATAACTTCGGCGGGTGTTTTTTAACAACTCAAGTGTTGTTAATTTTTTTTAAATGTTTATGTTTGACGTCAACTCTTGTTGCTGCTGGCTAGTTCCTAGCTGCGTGAGAGTATCTAAAACCACACAGCAATTTATGTTTACGAGTTATGAGTTTGCATCGGCCAAGTCATAAAATTTTAAGTTTTTTTTTTGTGAATTTTAACTCTTCTTTTAATAAATTATTTGAAATATTCGCAGCGGTGCCTATTAATTCTTTTGTTGTAGGCATTTATTTCAGGTTTTATGTGTTGAAAACTGTATTAAAAGAACGTAAAAATTAGTCACGCATATAAAAGCTTGTTTTTTTTTTAACAACCTCTTAGATTTTTTTTGGGTTTGGGAAAAAATGTGCGATTCTCTTCTCTATCAAAGCACTATAACAAAAAAAAAGCAGCTGCTGATGACTGCTTTTTTACATAACTCGAAAAACTTTGCCTAGCTGCGTTCTTATCTGTGGAACATTAAATAAAATCGATCTAAAGTGTCTAGAAACTCAGGTGTTGAGGTGCGATTCCGGTGCGCAAGCAATTAGAACAACACCTATGCAAAAAAGCCTTCTTTTTATAGTCTGGCATTGCTTTTGGCAGCACTGCCTCATGTTAAGTGCGTGTGTGTGTGTGTGTGTGTGTGTGTGTGTGTGTGTGTGTGTGTGTGTGTGTGTGTGTGTGTGTGTGTGTGTGTGTGTGCAGCAAAGCATAAGACTTAGGTTTATTTTTTAATTTTTTATCTCAAAAATTTTGAGATATTACGTAAAATTTTTCAATTATCAAAATTTGTCAAGTATAACAAGTGAAAAATGTACGCACAATTTAATAGCTTGAAATATTTCAGCAAAACCACAACAACTGCTACAAAAAAAAAATAATAGAAAAAACCAACCAGCAACAACAATTAACCCAAACAAATAATCATTTGGCTTGAACCGAACAATAAACGAATTTTTAGCATGTTGACATTTTTGTCGTGAGTTTTTTTTATTGTCTCTTTTTATTTTTGTTATATTTTCAAGTTGGTCATTTGCCAAAATTTTTACATTTGTAAGTGGACAAGGGATTCCCTTTTCGCTTTACATTCCCCCAAAATTCATGTTCATCCTTGTTACTTCATCGCGTTTTAGACGCGTCAGCTAGCAGTTTTATTTTCAGAGTCGGCACAGTTTATCGGTAATCTTTAAAATGCATTTTGTTTGTTTTTTGTGTCTTTTTTAATGTTTTCACTTTCATTGCTTTTTGTTTTTACTAACTATGCTTTTTCTGCGCTTCAGTCAGTGTAATTATATTGCCGTCACTGTGTCGCACAACGCGCCCACTGTGCGTTTATGGCGTGTGTCTGTGCGTTTCCGTGCATTCCCTACAAATTACTGTTGCATAAAAATCACATGGTTTTATTTTGAAGTATCGCTAGTTTTAGGTTTCTATCCTACTAAAATTAAAACTTTGTTTTTTTATTTAGTTTTAATTTATTTTTATTCTTTTGAGTATTTTTAAGTGTTCGGCGCAATCATTATTGTGTGTACGTTTCGGCTCTAATTGTTTATTTTGGTCTCTGAATGCTCTAAATTATTTCGATTTAACTCTAACCTAGAGAACTACATTAAATACAAATTTTGTATAATTAACAAACATAGTGCTCACGTTAAAATTAAGAATGTCAAAGCAAAAGTCAAGAAAATTATTTTGAAGAATTTTCAATAACAATAAAAAAAATGTTACAAAACTTCTAAAAATAATTGTATTTAGCAATTTGGCTTTGTTAAATGCTTAAAAAGATTGAAAATTAAACCAATACCAACTACCATTACATTGCAGTCAATAACTTAAGTATTAATTGTTAAGTATTAAGCATAAAATATAAAGTAGAATAAAGAATAAATTATAAATTATAAATTATAAATTATAAATTATAAATTATAAATTATAAATTATAAATTATAAATTATAAATTATAAATTATAAATTATAAATTATAAATTATAAATTATAAATTATAAATTATAAATTATAAATTATAAATTATAAATTATAAATTATAAATTATAAATTATAAATTATAAATTATAAATTATAAATTATAAATTATAAATTATAAATTATAAATTATAAATTATAAATTATAAATTATAAATTACAAATTATAAATTATAAATTATAAATTATAAATTAAAAATTAAAAATTATAAATTATAAATTATAAATTATAAATTATAAATTATAAATTATAAATTATAAATTATAAATTATAAATTATAAATTATAAATTATAAATTATAAATTATAAATTATAAATTATAAATTATAAATTATAAATTATAAATTATAAATTATAAATTATAAATTATAAATTATAAATTATAAATTATAAATTATAAATTATAAATTATAAATTATAAATTATAAATTATAAATTATAAATTATAAATTATAAATTATAAATTATAAATTATAAATTATAAATTATAAATTATAAATTATAAATTATAAATTATAAATTATAAATTATAAATTATAAATTATAAATTATAAATTATAAATTATAAATTATAAATTATAAATTATAAATTATAAATTATAAATTATAAATTATAAATTATAAATTATAAATTATAAATTATAAATTATAAATTATAAATTATAAATTATAAATTATAAATTATAAATTATAAATTATAAATTATAAATTATAAATTATAAATTATAAATTATAAATTATAAATTATAAATTATAAATTATAAATTATAAATTATAAATTATAAATTATAAATTATAAATTATAAATTATAAATTATAAATTATAAATTATAAATTATAAATTATAAATTATAAATTATAAATTATAAATTATAAATTATAAATTATAAATTATAAATTATAAATTATAAATTATAAATTATAAATTATAAATTATAAATTATAAATTATAAATTATAAATTATAAATTATAAATTATAAATTATAAATTATAAATTATGAATTATAAATTATAAATTATAAATTATAAATTATAAATTATAAACTATAAATTATAAATTATAAATTATAAATTATAAATTATAAATTATAAATTATAAATTATAAATTATAAATTATAAATTATAAATTATAAATTATAAATTATAAATTATAAATTATAAATTATAAATTATAAATTATAAATTATAAATTATAAATTATAAATTATAAATTATAAATTATAAATTATAAATTATAAATTATAAATTATAAATTATAAATTATAAATTATAAATTATAAATTATAAATTATAAATTATAAATTATAAATTATAAATTATAAATTATAAATTATAAATTATAAATTATAAATTATAAATTATAAATTATAAATTATAAATTATAAATTATAAATTATAAATTATAAATTATAAATTATAAATTATAAATTATAAATTATAAATTATAAATTATAAATTATAAATTATAAATTATAAATTATAAATTATAAATTATAAATTATAAATTATAAATTATAAATTATAAATTATAAATTATAAATTATAAATTATAAATTATAAATTATAAATTATAAATTATAAATTATAAATTATAAATTATAAATTATAAATTATAAATTATAAATTATAAATTATAAATTATAAATTATAAATTATAAATTATAAATTATAAATTATAAATTATAAATTATAAATTATAAATTATAAATTATAAATTATAAATTATAAATTATAAATTATAAATTATAAATTATAAATTATAAATTATAAATTATAAATTATAAATTATAAATTATAAATTATAAATTATAAATTATAAATTATAAATTATAAATTATAAATTATAAATTATAAATTATAAATTATAAATTATAAATTATGTATAAGGTATAAGGTATAAAGTATAAAGCATAAAATATAAAGTTTAAATTACAATGTACAAAGTATGTATAACGTATAAAGTCTCTTAACATAGAAAAGGCAAGCACACTGCACCGTGTCCAATATCTCTCAAACTGTTCAGCCTGAAAGTATGCACATTTTAATACATAAAAGGCAAGCATGCTGCTCCGCACACAGTATTTCTGAAATTGTAATTTTTTTTGACAGTAAAGTAATTTTACAAGACACACTGTTCTCAAAAATGTTCAGCCTGAAAGTATGCACAGAAAATATATTTGATACTTATCAGTGAAAAATATTGGGTTTTTACAATAGTACGCTTTTGATCTAACTACCTCTTTTTTTCATCGTTTTATAAAAAGGTTATGACGAATGAAATGAAATTCTTTTGAATCAATTTACCAAAAAATATGATTGTATCAGCTGCAAAAACACACCTGAGATGCTACGTATATGAAGGTTGCTAGGCCAATTTATAAAGTTGTGTATGAATATGATTGTTACCAAACTCGACTCTTTGCACTTTTACACGTGAACTAATTTTTCAACACTGCTGTAATACGTAAAGTGTTATTTAAAGTGGTATATTTGTATTTTGCAAAAATTAAGCTTTAAAAAGAGAAAAAAGTGCTTTCGGCAAAAAGGAAGGCTCCAAAAAGGAAGTGTGCGGAGGACCTGTCGTAGGACAGGCTTTTATACAAGTTACATAATATCTATATCTATATCTATATCTATATCTTTATCTCTATATCTATATCTATATCTATATCTATATCTATATCTATATCTATATCTATATCTATATCTATATCTATATCTATATCTATATCTATATCTATATCTATATCTATATCTATATCTATATCTATATCTATATCTATATCTATATCTATATCTATATCTATATCTATATCTATATCTATATCTATATCTATATCTTTATCTATATCTATATCTATATCTATATCTATATCTATATCTATATCTATATCTATATCTATATCTATATCTATATCTATATCTATATCTATATCTATATCTATATCTATATCTATATCTATATCTATATCTATATCTATATCTATATCTATATCTATATCTATATCTATATCTATATCTATATCTATATCTATATCTATATCTATATCTATATCTATATCTATATCTATATCTATATCTATATCTATATCTATATCTATATCTATATCTATATCTATATCTATATCTATATCTATATCTATATCTATATCTATATCTATATCTATATCTATATCTATATCTATATCTATATCTATATCTATATCTATATCTATATCTATATCTATATCTATATCTATATCTATATCTATATCTATATCTATATCTATATCTATATCTATATCTATATCTATATCTATATCTATATCTATATCTATATCTATATCTATATCTATATCTATATCTATATCTATATCTATATCTATATCTATATCTATATCTATATCTATATCTATATCTATATCTATATCTATATCTATATCTATATCTATATCTATATCTATATCTATATCTATATCTATATCTATATCTATATCTATATCTATATCTATATCTATATCTATATCTATATCTATATCTATATCTATATCTATATCTATATCTATATCTATATCTATATCTATATCTATATCTATATCTATATCTATATCTATATCTATATCTATATCTATATCTATATCTATATCTATATCTATATCTATATCTATATCTATATCTATATCTATATCTATATCTATATCTATATCTATATCTATATCTATATCTATATCTATATCTATATCTATATCTATATCTATATCTATATCTATATCTATATCTATATCTATATCTATATCTATATCTATATCTATATCTATATCTATATCTATATCTATATCTATATCTATCCATGCTATTATATAAAAATTGAAGTATGAGAAAAGTTCGAAAGTATCGAAAGTTTGAAAATATCATATTTGTGTTACAGATTTATTGAGGGCTACTTTTGTTTCGAACTTTAAATAATTAGTTTATCAAACCGACTTCAAAAAGGAGGAGGTTCTCAAGTTGGTTGGGTTTTTCTTTTAAAATGTATGTACATCGATAACTCCTAAAGTACTTGCCCGATTGCCACAATTTTTTGTCAACAGATAGAGATATAAGACGCGGAGTTGCCCGTCTTGGTGTTCCACACAGGGGCGTGGCAATATAAGAAAAACTTTGTATATCGACTAATATTAACACTAGAGTATTGAAATTTAGTACAAGGGTAGGCTCTTTTATTAAAAGTTTTGTTCCAAAAAGTGGGCGTTATTCTATATAGGGCGTGGCAATATTAGAAAAACGCTGTTACTCAAATAATATTGACACTAGGGTGCTGACGTTAGGTACACGGGTAGGCATAATTATGAAAATTTACTGTGAATGAAGTGGGCATTGTTGGACAAAAGGGCGTGGCAATATAAGAAAAATACTGTATCTGAGTTAATATTGACACTAGATTACCAGAAATTGGTACAGGGGTTACAACAATTATTACAAATGTACGGTCAAGAAAGTGGGCGTTATTGGACAAAAAGGCGTAGAAATATAAGAAAAATATTGTTTCTCAGTTAATGTTGTCACTAGGGTACGAAAATTCGTTACAAGAATGGGAAAAATTGTTATCATATTCTCTAAAAAGGAAGAAATAAAAACTTTTTAACAAAAAAATAAAACCAACTTCAAAACCACTAAAAGTAAAAATAATTTTAAATTACTTTTCACATTAATTCTTGGTAAAATTTGATAATTTATTTTTATATAGTATTAAATTGGAAATTTTATTATTATAATTTTTTTCTCTATTTTGTATGTATTATTATCATAAATGTATAATTTTTTGCCATGAATAAAAAACCTTTAAAGTCGGCGCTTATATAATCAGACTTTTATAAAATAAACGCTCCGGCTTTAAAGGTTTTTATTCATGAAGAAATTAATATATTTATGATAATAATACAAAATAGAAAAAATATAATATCCAATTTAATACTATGTATAAATAAATTATCAAATTTGATAAAGAATTAATGTGAAAAGTAATTTAAAATTATATTTTACTTTGTAGTGGTTTTGAAGTTGGTTTTTTTTTTGTTAAAAAGTTTTTATTTTCTCACTTGTTTGTGCTGCGAGAGTTGCAATAAACTCCATGCGGCTCAGCTCAATTATATTTTTTGATCAGCTATCATAGCGCAACAAAAAAGAAAAACAGATTAGCCTCGAGCACGGCAAAAAGTGAGAAATATATAAATGAAATGCTTTAAAACAAATTAGAAGAAAAGTTTTTTATTTTGACATGTATTGTCTTAAAGAGACTGATAAAAAACTTCCATGGCGAAGTGGCGGCCTGCTAGTATCTAATAAAATTACTTTTTGCTTAAAGTTTTTGTTGAATTTGCTTGCTAATTAACTTGATTATCTTTTATAAAGACCATTTTGCATTGTTTATCTTTATTTTAGTCATTAACAGATTTCTTGAATTTGGAAAAAAAATGAAGTTTGCCAATTGTCATTACAAAGGAAAAAAAAAAAAAATAAAAAATACTGGGTAAAAAAAACAGTTTTTACAATTTCTTTAATTAGTAATACCAATAGTTTTTATAAATCCGTTCATCTTTATTTTGATTTGGAAAAGGTAATAAATACCGCAAGACCATAAGTAATCTCTAATGAAATAGCAAACATTAATAACTATGAGAACCTGTGTTAAAATGTCAAACTCAATGAAGCAAAGACCTGCAGAAACTAGTTTAAGCTTACTGAGAAAAAGAGATTTATTCATAGCCAAAATTTGCATTAAAAAATAATGAAAAAAAACTTCAACAAAAAAAAGTTGGTTTATTTTCTAGTTTAACAAGTTTATCTTTTGACTTGCTTTGTTGTGTGTAAAACTAAGGAAATAAATTTTTTCATTGTACAACTAAGAGATTGGGAAAGAGTAATTAATGCAAATTTTCGATTTAAGTATTTTTTTATGATGCATTAAGAGACAATAAAAGATGGAATTTTAAATAAAATATGTTCGAATTAAAATTGTGCTACGGTTAAAAAAAGTGTGTTTAGGCTTAGGTAATAAAAAGCAAAAAATATTATTAAGTTAGTTGGTTGAAAATACTGTGTTTAGGATCAACTTGCATGAATTTAAAAGTAATGTGAAAAATATTCTCTCACAACGTCAGAGGTTCAATACACTTTAATTCAAAAACAATTTAATTTGTTTGCCTTAATTCAAAATCACGATTTTAACATTAATGCGAGTAAAAACCATTCAATAATATTGTTTGCAGCTATTGAAAACAAACGACAAATACTTCAAGATTCCTCCACAATTGCATTTTCATCAAAATATCAGCTGGAATATTGTGACAGCATTATCTATATTGAAAACCAAAATATCACGAACTTTCCATAAATCTCTTTTGAAATTACAATTTCACGTTAGCTCAATCAAATGTTTGGTGACAGAAATTTTAATTTTTTTTTACAATCATGACACAAAATCTGATTTTAAAGTAAAATTTCAATTTCACAAGTATCTTGAAATTTTGTTACGTTTATTTTTGCCAATTTTTTCGCCAAAATTTTGTGGTATGGCAATTTATTTATTATTTATAGTAAAACTTTGACACAAACTACATTTTGCAAAAATCAGTTATTGAGCTCAATACTTTTTGGCTTTCTCTGCCAATTGATAAATGATATTATACGGATCATTGAACCCAGCTTGTTATAAATATGAAACATTAATTTTGAAATAACTATTTGGCATTTTTCTCAACCATAAGAAATAAACCTCCGTCAAATAAACTTTCGCTATCATTTTTTTGGTTTGTCTAACTTAATCTTTTATTTGGACTATTTTTAAAAATTCATATGCTGATTTTTTGTTGAAAATTCATATATATTCTGAAGTTTATTATGTCTGTGTTCTTAATGATTCGGGTAGGCAGTAACCAGGTGGATGGATGATGGTTCGCTACATCGGCAACAACCGCGTCACGTACGCGACAGACAGTACATTCACGCGATTAGAAAAAAAAATTTCCTCAAACATGCGCCAAAAAGCACTTAATTTTGTTGTTTTTCATTAGAATTTTTATTGCTGTAACCGAATTTTATTTTTGGCACTACTTGTTCAAGACAATTTGGCAGCACTTCGTAGAAAATTTAAATGTAGGTTTTATGAATCGGTTACACACAGCTTTTGCCAGTCAATGAGCTGAAATAGAAGGCATTTTATTGGATTTGATGTATTTTTATCTCTTTATCTTGGCAGTTTTTTAACAAATAAAAATTAATTATTAGTACTGGCCATCACTGTTTATCACACTGTTATAAGCTTCTTGTCTGTTGCTCATAAATTTAAGGTATTTCTTATTTTGAATAGCATTAAATTGTTTTCAAAAAACCCGTACAGTTTTACATATTTTTCAATTTTTGCAAGGAATAACAATTTTTGGGACTTGTTGTTTTTTATTGCAATTACGTAATACAAAAATCACAATGTGAGTGCAAAAACGACATAAGTTCTTCAAAACCACGAGTCTGATACGGTAAAAGTTTCAACACCTAAGAACTTTTACGAAATTGATGTATGCTATGACTGAGGCTGTAATTTTTGTATATTTTATTCTCTATATTCTAATTGTTGACCTAGTTTTGGGATTTTTTGGAAACGCTTTGTTTAAGTGTAGTCTGAGCCGAGTAAAAATAAAAACTTTTTTAGTTAAGGCCAAACAGCGGCTGAATAAGGATTAATTTTTAATATTTTTCTCGGTCGTACAAGGGTCATACAAGAGTCGTTTTTTACCCAAACAGTGGCCGAACAAGGGTCGTACAGGAATCATATAGCGGCAAACGTAAGTAACGGTGTTATCAGCATCGTAGAGTGGAGGACTTGTTTTTATTTTCGCAAACACTTATTGTGTAAGCGGTTCGGCAAATTTTTTGTACATGTGTGGTTTTTGATTAGTTTGGCTTGTAGTTCAGCCCTGAACGCTATAAAGAAACTATGCAGTATCATGGTTCGCAGGATTTACGATTATAGGCAACAAAATCAAAATTTCCTTACAGTCACGTAACTTAAATTCAAAACACAAAAGTTTTGGTCTGAAATTAAGTCACAAACACTTCAAATGAAGTGAATTCAATGCCAAGTGAAGTACAAATTTAAAAAAAATAGAAAATCTACAAATTATTGGATATTAATTTTCACTATTTAAGGGTTCTGAGTTTAAACGAATACGCTACATAAAACTTAAGCTAAAAAAAAGGGTTAAGCAAATTAAACGCGCATATACACCTAATCCTGTTTTTGCACGGTACATACGTTCCAGAAAATATCGTGTAAAAAAAAAACAAAACGTGAAAATAACGTGTAAAAACAGGATAAGTTTATTTCTGTCGACCGTGTTATTTCAAAATCGTGTAAAAAAAGACCGTGCAAAAACAGGATTAGGTGTATGTTTATTTTATTAAGTGCTTTTATATTTACTTTATTAAATCTATCAAATTTATTAATCAAAAGTAAGCTACAAAATAAATTTAAAACATTGTTTAAACGAAGACAACCTCGTGAATTTATTAAATTAAATTTTTAAAATTTATTATAATTATTTTTGCGTAAAAAAGATCATCACCGAAACCAAGGAAAGTCTTGGTCAATACTATGTGCACTCAATTTCAATGGTTAAGAAGTTGCTTAATGAATTTCTTTGTGATCGCACCAGCATAAGTGACGCTGGTCACTCCAAGTGGACGCCCCAAAGAAGCGTTGCTAATACCATAGCGTTACTATTGCCATAACGATTGCTATAATAATAACATCCACCATTGCCATTACTATAACCATTACTATAGCCATTATCATTACCATTGCTATTAAAATAACAAATACCTAATCTAAATATAAAAACCATTACCATAATCATAACCATTTCCATAACCATTACCATAACCATTACCATAACCATTTCCTTAACCATTGCCATAACCATTACAATAACCATTACCATAACCATTACCAGACCCAAAACCATTACCATTACCATAACCATAACCATTACCATAAACATTACCATAACCATTACCATAACCATTACCACAACCATTACCATAACCATTACTATAACCATTACCATAACCATTACCATAACCACTACCATAACCATTACCATAACCATAACCATTACCATTACCATTACCATTACCATTACCATTACCATTACCATTACCATTACCATTACCATTACCATAACCATAACCATAACCATTAACATAACCGTTGCCGTAACCATTACCATAACCATTACCATTACTATTACCATTACACCATTACCATTACCATTACGATTACCATTACGATTACGATTCCGATTACCATTACCATAACCATAACCATAACCATTACCATTACCATTACCATTACCATTACCATTACCATTACCATTACCATTCCCATTACCATTACCAAAACAATAACCATAGCCATAACCATTGCCATTACCATAACCGTTACCATAACCATTACCATAAACATTACCATTACTATTGCCATTACTATTATCATAACCATTACCATAACCGTTACCATAACCATTATCATTACTATAACCATAACCATTACCATTGCTATTGTAATTACCATTACCATTACGATTACCATTACCATTACCATTACCATTACGATTACCATTACCATTACCATTACCATTACCATTACCATTACCATTACCATTACCATTACCATTACCATTACCATTACCATTACCATTACCATTACCATTACCATTACCATTACCATTACCATTACCATTACCATTACCATAACCGTTAAAATTACCATAAACATTTCCATTACCAATACCATTACCATTACTATTACCATAACCATTACCATAACCGTTACCATAACCGTTACCATAACCATTACCATTACCATAACCATAAACAGTATCATTATCATTACCATTACCATTACCATTGCCATTACCATTACCATTACCATTACCATTACCATTACCATTACCATTACCATTACCATTACCATTACCATTATCATTACCATTACCATTACCATTACCATTACCATTACCATTACCATTACCATTACCATTACCATTACCATTACCATTACCATTACCATTACCATTACCATTACCATTACCATTACCATTAGCATTACTATTACCATAACCATGACCATAACCGTTACCATAACCGTTACCATAACCATTACCATTACCATTACCATAACCATAACCATAACCATAACCATAACCATAACCATAACCATAACCATAACCATAACCATAACCATAACCATAACCATAACCATAACCATAACCATAACCATAACCATAACCATAACCATAACCATAAATATGATCATTACCATTACCATTACCATTACCATTGCCATTGCCATTACCATTACCATTACCATTGCCATTACCATTATCATTAACTATTACCATTACCATACCCAGTACCATTACCATAACCATTACTATTACTATTACCATTACCATTACGATTACCATTACCATTACCACTACCACTACCATTACCATTACCATAACCAGTACCAGTATCAGTATCAGTACCATTACCATTACCATTACGATTACCATTACCATTACAATTACTATTACCATTGCTATTACCATTAGTATTATCATTATCATTACCATTACTATTACTATTACTATTACTATTACTATTACTATTACTATTACTATTACTATTACTATTACTATTACTATTACTATTACTATTACTATTACTATTACTATTACTATTACTATTGCTATTACTAATACTATTACTATTACTATTACTATTACTATTACTATTACTATTACTATTACTATTACTATTACTATTACTATTACTATTACTATTACTATTACTATTACTATTACTATTACTATTACTATTACTATTACTATTACTATTACTATTACTATTTCTATTACTATTACTATTACTATTACTATTACTATTACTATTACTATTACTATTACTATAACTATTACTATTACTATTACTATTACTATTACTATTACTATTACTATTACTATTACTATTACTATTACTATTACTATTATTATTACTATTACTATTACTATTACTATTACTATTACTAATACTATTACTATTACTATTACTATTACTATTACTATTACTATTACTATTACTATTACTATTACTATTACTATTACTATTACTATTACTATTACTATTACTATTACTATTACTATTACTATTACTATTACTATTACTATTACTATTACTATTACTATTGCTATTACTATTACTATTACTATTACTATTACTATTACTATTACTATTACTATTACTATTACTATTACTATTACTATTACTATCACTATTACTATTACTATTACTATTACTATTACTATTACTATTACTATTACTATTACTATTACTATTACTATTACTATTACTATTACTATTACTATTACTATTACTATTACTATTACTATTACTATTACTATTACTATTACTATTACTATTACTATTACTATTACTATTACTATTACTATTACTATTACTATTACTATTACTATTACTATTACTATTACTATTACTATTACTATTACTATTACTATTACTATTACTATTACTATTACTATTACTATTACTATTACTATTACTATTACTATTACTATTACTATTACGATTACCATTACCATTACCATTACCATTACCATTACCATTACCATTACCATTACCATTACCATTACGATTACGATTACCATTACCATTACCATTGCCATTACCATTACCATTCCCATTACCATTCCCATTCCCATTCCCATTCCCATTACCATTACCATTACCATTACCATTACCATAACCATTAACATTACATTAAAGAAAAATTAAAAAGCATGGTTGACTATTTTTATTTAGTTAAATACAATAAGATATCTTGATAACCTACAATAGTGCACTATAGGGTAAAATAACTCCATTTTAAATTTTAAATTTTTCTTGGCCCGGTCACTATCTTTCTTCATGTAAGCTTGTAGAACAGGATAGGTTGGTTTAACTTAATAACCTCTAATTTTAATTTATTAAGGAAAAATTTCAGAAGATTTAAAGATAAATCATTACATCTTTGAAATATATCAAAGATATCAATAAAAGTGGTCCAAAAGAATCAGAAGTGAGAAAAATTTACCCACCAAACATAAGACATAACAACTAACCATGCGTTTGCATAGACGTTATCATAAATTAGTTTTGAATCTACTATTGAGTTGACCTTTCGACAAACTAACATCAATCATACTACAGTTGTTAACTTTAATGAAGCAATTTACATATAATTTGTTCTACTGATTGGCAAATAAATCAACCCAGCAAAATTTTTGATGCAAATGTGACATGCATTCTTAAGGAAGCTGCTTCTAGAAGACATTCTATAGATCAAACTGTTTCAAACTGATCAAACTGATTCAATTCAATGCTTAAATTCAAACTGTGCTTAAATTCAACTAAAGTAAAAAAAATATGTAATTATAATACATATATGTTTTAGATATTTTCGGTGGGATTTTTAAAACCCCCAATTAAACCCAACCACTTACTACTTCCAATACCAAAATGCTTTGAGAATTGGGAAAGTGTTTTTTACGTGGAATTTTTTAAACCCCCAACAAAACCCAAACACTTCGCATTTCCAACACCAAAATTACGAGAATGTCGGGAAAAGGGATACTATCCCAGGGATTTTTTTAACCCCCAAACCACAAAAACCATTCCATTCCATGGAATGCCTTCTTAAAGTTCTCTTGAAAAACATCTACTAGAATCCTTTCATTGAAGAGTTCAAAGAAATCTTCCATTGAAAAAGTTCTGGAAGCACTTCTAGAGAAGACTAAGGAAAGCATTCTTCCCAATGATATGCATATTTCATACCCACTTTCATGCCTTCTGGGTATTTCCAAGATTTTTCTTTCCACTTTAGTTTCTTTTGGAAGCACTTTTTTTGCTGGGAAGTTAATAGCGTTTCTATTGCTTCTACGGTTAGTATTAAAATTTACAAGGGAAAGAAGTTCTAAAGAATCGAATACAGCAGTTATGAGTTAGTGTAAGTAGACGATATCAGCAGATTTCCTTCTCTCACTTAAAGATTGCATCTTTATTAATTTTAAGCGATCCTCATCCCAGCAAAAAAATTGCTTCCAGAAGAAGGTAAAGTGGAAGGGAAAGTCTTGAATTCCATCCCTTCCACTTACTTAACCAGAAGGAATTCTTTTAATATATGCATGCCATTGGGAGGAATGCTTTCCTTAGTCTTCTCTAGAAGTGCATCCAGAATTTTTTCAATGCAAGATTTCTTTGAGAATTTAAATAAAAGGATTCTAGTAGGTAGTTTTGAGGAGAACTTTAGGAAGGCATGGAATTAATTCCATGGAATGAAATGGTTTTTGTGCTTAGGGGGCCGGAAGCGCTGGTAGCGGCGCACAACCCTATTTACCTAACCTAACCTTAGGGGGGCTTAAAAAATCCCTCGGAAAATATCATTTTCCCGATTTTTTCGCGATTTTAGTGCTGGAAATGAGAAGTGTTTGGGTTTTGTTGGGGGTTTAAAAAAAATCCACGTAAAATATCCCTTTTGCCGATTTTCACGGAATTTTGGGTTTTGAAGTGGTTGTGGTTTGGTGGATGTTTGAAAAATCCCACGGAAAATGAAAAGTACCTGAAAAAAATAATTGAAATTAAATGCTATTTGAATGTCTTTGAGAAGTGGTTCATGAGAATGCTTCTTGAAAGCACTTCTTGATAAGGCTTAGAAGTAGCACATTTGGATCTATAGAATGTCTTCTGGAAGCAGTGTCCCTAAGAATGCATGCCACTTTTGTAAGAAAAATGGGATATGGAGGAAGGTTAAATGTGTCAGTTTCACTAAAGTTTCTCAGAGCAAGCCGAAGAAGATGCTTTCTTACAAATGCTATCAATATGCATGTCAAACGACAACTTAGAGTCCAAACATATACCAAGTAGTTATGTAGTTACACTGCATAAAACAGTATCTTTAATTTTCGAATTGAAATATTTTGAATTGCTTTTGAAAATGGTGTAGCGACCAATATAATATCATAATTTAAGAAACTTTAAACCATGATCTGTGCTTCAGAATAAAACTCTAAAATTTTTCATTAAATTCAGTTCGGTTTAATATGCTAACCCAATTACTCAGTTACTCGCATACCAGTAATTGCTGCAACTGGCTCCAAATATTGCACATTTAAGTCATAAAGTAAAGCATCAAACCACACAAAGATTGAATTGAAACCCTAAAATTATCAAATTAACTGCTGCTGAAAGGAACAAAAAAAAAACTGCTTAGTAAGCAAACCGTAGGCATGCATCAAGCATGTGCCTTCAGAACCACCTCGAACTGCATCTCTAATTATGATGCGCAACCATTTTAACTTAATTATAGTAATCATTCGAAAATCGTATAAATTGCAAAGCAAAAATCATGACAAACGAACTGTAGAACACCGTTCATAATGCGTGCAGCGTGCGTTCACATTTTGACCAACTTTCGGAAAAATGAACTGGACTGCTTAAAGAAGGACAACAAGAAGGGCAGGACGAAAGCACAAAAGTTGCAGCACAGCCACAAACACTGTTAACTTTTACGTTCGTTATGCTAAAAACAAAACAAAACAAACAAAAACTCAAATAAGAAACAGAAGTGCGAAACCTGTTTAACCTATATTTTATGACAAATGATGAAATAAAAGAAACACTCATAAAATTTCATTCGAATCAGTCATTCAAACCTTCATTGTTACTTGGTATATGATTTGGTTAATGAAGCATGAGCTAGTCGAAACTATCTATAAGGTTTGCTAGTTCTGTAGACAACATGCTCGCCCTAAGAGGTCGATTAGTTCAGACGGAAATAAGCGTATGTTTCACATGTGTTACTGTTTGTTTTTGTTTATATTATCATTGGTATTTTAGTTTCTGTTGCTCTTACATTTGTTTTTATTTTTGAGTTCATCATTAACATAAGTGGTTTAGTTTCTATAGCATTTATATTTCAAATTAATTATACAGAGGTTTTATAGTTTTCGATGGTCATAAAAAAAAAGTTCAAGGCTCATTTCCAAACAACTATTTTTGATTTAAAAAAAAAACACACTAAGTTGTACGTACTTTTCTCACACATTCCGTTAAAGTTACAACCCATGATTAATTAATTTATGGAAAAAACATAAACATTTTACTACCGAAAAAAACCTATATAATTGGCATGGAAGAGCCAATTAGAGCCCTCAGCTAAGCTTCTCCTAATGCCATTTTTTTAGTGGTTTTTTAAAAAAAAATTTCTTTTGTCAACTCCATGGGTGGTTTCGAGTTTCAGGAAGTGTCTTTGTTTTTTGAGTTATATGAAACTCTAAGAGCTATTGAGTGTAGTATATTTTCTTATTTTTGCTTAAGCCTGCATTGCTAGCAAACATATATTGCTTACAATTCTATTAATTTATTTATTTGGCCGAGTATGCAAGCTTGATTTTTTAATATTGAAAATATTTCATCAATGAATTAGCAAACTTAATTAAAGCGATATTAATGAAAACGATTCAAATTTAGAAAATAAACGAAGCAAAACCATGCAAAAAATGCAAATTTTAAAACTAAAATTTATGGACTAATTATAACTGTTTGATGCCAGCGAATACTTTAATAAATAGGAATTTGTTTATAATTTTGTGCGACTTGTTTATAATTTTGAATATTCAATTCGCAGACATTCTGGCTGTGCAAAAAAAAAAAAAAAAGAAAACAACACAAAGTAAACAAACAAAATGACGTCAGACAAACATATTACCGGTTTAAACTGTAGCAGTGATGAATACTTGCATCATTAATAAATTTTTGCAATATGTTAACAGTTTTGAGTCAAATTTAAGTTCTTGTTATAAAGTTATAATAATGCCTTTTTAACAAACTTTTTTGATTATTAGCTTATAAATGATGTCCTAGAAGCACCTTGTGACTTGTTTAACGCCTTCTTAAATCTACGTTTGACAAAACATATTTCCAAACGCTTTAGATACTATGCTTTAGGCACTACAATTAAATTAGTTCAGCTAGTTTTCAGCCGATTTTTCAGATAACGGTGAGGTTTTGTTGGGTTTGTTTGGTTGTAGTTAGGCTAAAAAAAGAAATTGCACTAGGAATATCACTGTTTCGTTGTTTTTTAATTTTGAGAACTTCATATAAATTTATAAATAAATAATTATTTAAATCTTATATATTAATAGGCAAACATCAAATGTTGTCGTACACTTTTTCGATATTTATTTTAGAATAAGGGCAATGAAACTTATATCATTCAAAAGATACTGCGCCTTAAATGTGCAGCATCAGTTTAGATTTTCAATTTATGACCTCTGACCCGAAATATTGACTTTGAAAGTTTGTATTATTTTGAATAAGGAATCTCAAGGCTAAGAAGAGGTAGAATAGTGAATGAGGTATCAAATGAAAGATCTAGCTGCACAGTATGATTACATTTTAGATTGGTGACCTTCGACCTGCAATATGAATAAAAAAATCTAAACTGTAACAGAAATTTTAGACATTGATAAGGTGTACAAAAAATACTTGCGAAATTTTGCGCCATATCTTACGGATACCCTACAATAAGCATTTTTTTTATGTTAAAAGTGTGAATATATATTGTGATATAGTGTGATGGTGAATTTTTTTAAAAATAGTAAAGTCTGAAAAAGTTCCGTTATTTTGACATGAATATTATTGTGATAAAACTATAGATGTTTTCAGTACAACGTATTTTTGTATGAAACGTCGTTGGTTCAGAAATATAACGGTATACTAAAGCTTTTTTGGTAATATTTTTCTCGGATAATATGTTAAATAAAATTCCCGTTATAATGACATCAAAACTATTGAGATATCTTAAAAATGTAGATTTTCTCAGTACAACGTATTTCCTTAAAGAAGGGTCATCGCCCAGAGTGAGAAAAAAACGATTGAAATTTCAAGTTTTGAATTTGCAAGCAAATATCTTGGCCATTTTTCAATCGATTTTCATCAAATTTTCTTTGGCTGAAAGATCAATTAATTGACTTTAGAGAAATAGGAAAAGATTAACCGTTATCTTACCAATTCAATGTTTTATACGGTTTTAAAAATACCTCTAAAAAATTCAGTTTTTGCTCAAAAAATAGGCCAAAAGTTTTTGTTGTTGTAATTTTTTTTTCTAATGAAATTTTCTTTTTTCACACTCTTTCATATGGCATATCATTTATTCGCAAAAATTGCTTCATTTTGACACATAATGCAAAAAACAGTTTCTATCAATGAAAATCATGATTTTTTTGATGAAAATTAAATTTTTCAAAATGTTGTTTTTATATTTTCTACAAAGTTCTACAGCTTAAAAAATAATTTCTGTGAAAAAAATTTTCAAATATTTCAATCCACTCCAAAGTTATATACACAAATCTATGTTTGAAGCCATTTCGTTATATATAAAAATAGGCATAGGTGAAACAGTTCTTCCGTTTTTCTGAACCGATTTTGATAATTTTTTAAATAAATTAGAGTAGGGAGAAGAAGTTCACCGAATATTTATGTGACCTTTGACCTGATATATGAGCATTGAAAGAATATTTCTGAAGTAAAACCTCAACGAAAAACGAAATATTGGAATTTAAATTTATATTAAATAAATTAAGAAAAAAATCTGACCTATAGCTCGTTTAACTACCAATAATCTAGTAAAACCTAAACTATAAGAAATGGAAGAACATGGCGCAGGTGGAAATTTTGGATATTAATACAATGTAGGAAAAACCTTTTTCACTATCTCTTACGTATACCCTACAATAAGCATTTTTTATAGTACATTTTTTATTTTACAAATAGTAAATTCTGAAAAATTTTGATATAAAAATTATGACGATATCTCGAAAACAGTTTCTTTTTCTCGAAACTTAAGATTTTCTTAGTAAAACATATTTTCATAAAGCAAGGTCAATGCCTCAGAATGAGAAAAGCGATTGAAATTTCAGAAAGTTGGTCGAATTTCGACGACAGGCGATACTAGTAATTATTAATTTTACTAATAACACAGTGTAAGGAAATTCTAAATTCTAAAATTCTAAACAGTTCTAAATTGCTCAAGTCCCCAACTACACTGGCATGTGCAATGAATCGTGAATACCTTTAATGATTATTTTGACAAACATTTCCAAAAATGTCTTCGAATGGTTCAAAATTAGAGCAGATATCGTTTTTCGGAAAAACCACCCGTTTCAAAAATGTCATAGTCGTCCATTTCAACACATTTTAGAGGACACTGGAGCCGTTGATGAAGAGGAAAATGTAGAAGAAGATGAACAGGAAGAACAGGGACGGAACGTAGAAATTACGGAAAATGTTTTAAAAAGCATAATTTGCATGAGTTTGCGAGTCAATACCGCTTTGCTGCCGTGCAAATATTTGAAATAATGTGATGAGTGCGTTTTTAACCGACTTCAAAAAGGAGAAGGTTCTCAAGTTAGTTGGTTTTTTTTTTAATGTATGTACACCTATAACTCCTAAAGTACTTGCCCGATTGCCACAATTTTTTGTCAACAGATAGAGATATTAGACGCAGAGGAGATCGTCAAAAAAAGTGGGTGGTACTCGACACAGGGGCGTGGCAATATAAGAAAAACTTTGTATATCGAATAATATTATTACTAGAGTACTAAAATTTAGGACAGGGATAGGCACAATTATCAAAAGTTATGTTTAAAAAGTGGGCATTATTCGATAAAGGGCGAGGCAATATTAGAAAAATGCTGTAACTCGAATAATATTGACACTACACCCAAAGAATATTTAGGATAAAATTACGAATTAAATCTTTGTAGAAATACAAACGGAGTATATTCGTTGAATGTACAAATGTTTTGTACATATTACAAACGTTTGTAGTGTTGGCCGCATGAAACAAAAGTTTTGAATTCGTAACTTTGTACATTCTATAAACGCTCGTTTGTAAAAATCTATAATATATAAATTTATGATATGAACGAACATTGTTTGATAATATACAAAGTGGTAGCAGCAGCGTTCGAATATTCACATATATGTATACATATCTTCCCATGTTTTTTATGTAATCTTGAACAAAACAAATCGCTTTCATAACAGTGGAGAAAATAAGAAAAAAATCTTTCACTTTGTACAGGTGGTGGGCGTACTTTCGGTCCAACCACGCCCAACTTCACAGTATAATTAATTTATATTTCCAGGAGTACGTACACAAAATTTTTTGTCAAAATCTCGATTGGGAATGTTTTTGTCACCCTTTTATATGGAAAGGGAACCACTGTGCAACAATTCGATAGAATTTTTGAATCAACTCAATCTAAAAATTATAAATCAAATCAGAAGTATATTTTTACAGAAATTGTTTGTGTTTTGTGAAATATTTTTGTGTGCAAGGTGTCAAAATAAAGAGAAGTTATACAAACCAAGAATAAAAGGTCGTTATAGTCTTCAACTCCAAGATTTTTTTCTGTTACTATTAGCCGCGGCCAGTTACCTGACTGATAAGGTAAGAATTCTTTAAGATGGAATTTATTACCATCGTATCAATTTAATCCAATGAATGCAAGTATAAAATCAAATTATATTTCTGTTATATATGTACTATATTGTTTTTAAATTAGAATTTGGCGTGTTTTAATTAATGGTTGGCGTGAACGTCTTATTCGCAACTTTTTTGTATTTACTTATATTGAAATTCTCAAAAAATCGACTTTCATCTCATTTATTACGCGTTGATATTTCTTCAGTATATTTAATTTTTTATTGTAGCCATTATACATATATATATTACAATTTAATTATTGGTGCGGGCGGAACGATTTTTTATGTAGCGCTAGTAATTCCATTTTCATTCTCTGGCTATATTTAAATCTAGACGTTAAGCAGCAACACGTTGAAGAAATACAAAATCAAACAGTACCAAAAGTAGTGACAATTAATATCGAAAGCGCAGCATGACTGTATAGCGAAAAAATATTTAAATTGTGTTTTAGTAACTTCTCAATTAATATATGTATAAATTTATTACTGATAAATATTATTAATAATTTACTGTTTTCGCAGATATTCTTTTCCTTCTCTTTTGATATTTTTTCTTTTAAATAAGAAACAGGTTTTTTAAGACTTGTTCATTGGGGAAAAAGGACAAATATGTTTACAGACGCCCACACAACTTTGTGAAGTTTGTCACAAGTCAAGAAATAGAATGAGTGAATATGTTTGAAACTTAAAATATTTTATTTTAAAACAACGTTCAAATATTCCAGTTTTGCAAGGGTTAATCTCTATATATAATTCGTCTGTATCTCCTGGCTTACACTCATCGAGACTTGACTTCTTGGTCATTCCCTTTTTAACTTCCACCTTTCTCACGTTTGATATCCGTGTCTTTTATCCATAAAGGTAGGACTTGACCGTCTTGACGAATGTAATCCAAGAGTATGTCACTGGACTCTTCCTAAATGGTTTGGATTTACAATTGGACCCGATTGGTTGTGCTGCGATCGGGAGTTTTCTGGTACGATGAGTATTGTAGCGGTATTTTTTTATCCATCCTGAACAGTAGAGAGCGCTATCTGGTCTAAAATCATTCAATTCCCAATCAATGATTTGGAAAAGTGATTGCATTCATTTTTTCAAATCATTGATTGTGATCTACAATTTAAAATTCCAATCAATGATTTGAAAAAAATGAGTGCAATCGTTTTTTCAAATCTTTGGTTGGAAATTATTGACTGCATTTACGTGATTTCATTCATATCTTATTATTATTATCAAAAGTATCGATATCTCTGTTGAACAAGTATTGGAAATTCTTAGTTTAATATTATTAAGCAAATTAATTTTTTATAAGCTTTCTTAATTTTATGTTGTTATTTATTTTTTGGTTCGCTCTCACTCTCTTTCACACGTTTAGCTTATTCTTTTAATATTTTAAATCCTTATACGCGATTAAAAATCTTGGAATAAATTTTAGTACAGCTGAGAGTATACTGCATATTTTTTAACCTTGCAGTTTAAAATTTAAACTTTCACAAATACTGAAGCATAATTAAAATTTTTCTGTACTAAAATTAAACCAAAGAAATATTGCAATTTGCAAACTTAGCATTAACATTACAATCTGATTTCAAATCAGTGACCCCTTAATACTGTGTTAAAGCTCAGCAGATCCAAGATCCTGTGAAAGATCCAGTAACTCAAAAATTATTTGATATTAAATAAAAGACGCAAATTGTTATATAATCGAATAGTAACCGATTTTCGACTAAGAAATAGCTTGGTAATCGCATCAGTAATCAGTCTTCGCTTATGTAATCGCTTAGTAATCGGTATTGAGCTAAGTAATCGCTTGGTAGTCGCTTCAGTAATTGGTATTCGGTTCAAGACAAAATTTGTTAATACTACGTATACGTTCGTGCAATGTACAAAGAGATTCGTAAATTCTACAAACGCATTCTTATATTGTACAATGGCATTCGTAATATTGAATAATTTTCTTTGTAGATGAAACGAAAGCTTTTGTAAAATATACAAATTTTTTCTTTGTACAATGTACAAACGGTAATTTGTATTATTCACAAAGTCGTTCGTAGGCTGAAAAGAACAAAGGGCTTTGTAGAATACAATAATTGTTTTGTACATAGTACGAAGCTTTTTTTTGGGTGTAGGGCACTGAAATTAGGTACAGGGGTGTGCATAATTATGAAAATGTACATGGGCCACACGGCCGTACAAGGGTCGAACATGGTCTGAAAATAAACCAAAAAGCCTAGCGGCCGAAAGTTGGGGCGAACAACGGGCGAATAAGGCCTAACTGAAGTTGTACGCCCTTTGCATAAATACGCCCTCTGCAAAAATACATGTATATGTTTAAATTATTTCAGCATGAAGATCCAATTTTATTTGAAAAGCTGCTCATTTTCATATTAAAATTTTCACTGTTCGGCCGATATACGCCCGTTATACAGCCGATATTATTTCAAAACGGCCTTTGGTACAGCCGCTGTACGACCTTTGTACGGCCAAGAAAAAAACTAAAAATTAGGCCTTGTTCGGACGCTTGTTGGTCTTAGCTAAATTTTTTATTTTTTATAAAAAGTTTTTATTGTTACTCGGGATAAGTAAAAAATTTAAGCGAAAGCCGTCCAGCTGTTTAGATTTATATTCCAGTCAAACAGAAAAACAAACGTATTTCAATAAATACATTTGCATTAACTACGAAGAGACAGAAGAGGCGTGGTCAAAACTAACTATGTCGAAATCTACTCTGTACTTAGTATTCCAAGTAAAAATATTAGCCTTCGAAAAAGGGTAGAAAATGGGCCATACGGCCGTACAAGGGTCGAAAATAGTCTAAAAATAAACCGAAAAGCCTAGCGGCCGAAAGTTGTGTCGAACAACGGCCGAATAAGGCCTTAATTAAGTTGAACGCCCGCTGTATGCCACCAAATTTTTCGAAGATCTTATTCAACGCAACAACAAAAAAAGCTTCATTCAGCGATGCTTATGTTCATAGCATCGCTACTTGTGCGTGGTAATAATTTATAATATATTTTCTTTAGTTTTTGTCAGGTTAAAAATACAAATATATGTTTAAATTTCAGCATGAAGATTCAATTTTAATTGAAAAGCTGCTCATTTTCAATTTTCAATGTTCGGCCGATTGTACAGCCGATGTTATTTCAAAACGGCCTTTGGTACAGCCGCTGTATGACCCTTGTACGGCAAAGAAAAATACTTAAAATTAGGCCTTGTTCGGACGCTGTTTGGTCTGAGCTAAATTTTTTATTTTTATAGAAAGTTTTTATTGTTACTCGGGATAAGTAAAAAGTTTAAGCGAAAGCCGTCCAGCTGATAAGATTTATATTCCAGCCAAATAAACAAAAACCAAAAACACACAAGCAAAAAGGAAGAAAATATGTCTTAAAGAAAATATTCAAAATTATTTATAACCCCAAATCTTATAATGTGCAATGTAATAAAGTTAGATTTATCTTTATTTTCAGATATGACATTATATCCTCAACTTTCCAGAAAATACATAAAAATAACTCTAAGCATAATTTGACGAATCGTAAATGAGAAGCTGTAACTTTACTCAAGCAATAAAACGAATTAATTTTTTTTCATATACTATGGCGAAAAAGTGTTTGTTAAACGACGACGATGAAGATGAAAATCAACGATTTCAGGTTAAATGTTTGAGGTATTCAAATAATTTATTAATCACCTGAACATAATAACTAAAATTTATACCAAAATAAAAGATTTTATGAACGAAAAGAACCCGATCCCATGAAAAAGTGTGCTAATTTTTAAATTGCTAAAAACCAACTGAACACAGTGATCATCATCAAAAAAGATCTACCACTTATTATTTCGGCAAGAGCAGAATTATATTAATCAATGCATTTGGGCACTCAGGCTCAAGGCAGCGGAGTGGTGGAGTTCTTTGAAAATCGAGACCCTAAGTAGAACGACGGAGTTTGCGAAAAGTTAGTTCTTCGCGGGCTTGCTAAGAGCTCGACAATTTGTTCATGCGAAGGAAACAATGTTTTGATTGGAGGGCCCTGGCACTGCTGGGTGCCCTCCTGGCGATTCTGATAGAGTGGCGAATGGTCTTTGCAATGCCCACACTACTCATGACGTTACGACCGAGCAGTGATGCTGTAGCAAGAACAACGACAGCTTGGTCGCCGTTGGAACAAACAACATTGCCAACAGATTCGCAACAACAACAACTGATAAATTATAATAACAATTTATTTGAATTCGAAAATCAAGATGACGTCACTGAAAATAATGCAGAACAAGCGGACGATGAGGACAGTGTAGAGAGCAGCAGTTATGGTTACAACTATCGTGTTAGTGATGACCACAAATACCACAACTTTAGCAACACTAATAATAACAGTAACAATGAACATAATAACAGCAATAACTATAGTTATAGTGACAACAATAACGAGAAAAATAATCGAAATAATAGTTATAGTGATAAGCAAACGGATGAGCAGCAAAAAAATAGCAGCTATTTTAATTATATCAAAAGCAATAATCGTAACAATAGCAATAATCTAAGCAATATTTATAGCAACAACAATACCAGTGATCAATATCCTCAAGTGTTGGCAGTGACATCTAGTGAGGAAAAGCTATACAACTCAAAACGCATTAAGAAATCCAATCTAAGCAATACTAAGCGTAAGCGTAAAAAATTGTCAGCCAACGAGGATAAGCAGAATGCAGAAATCGATAAAGTGTTAGTGACAGAAAAAAGTTATAATAATAATAATAATAAAAAAAATGAAAGTACTAGTTATAGTAATAAAAATAGTATTAGCATTAATAATATTAAAGAGATAAATAGTGCACGAACGTTGTTGGAATTGGAAACAACAAGAAATTCGATGGTCAGCACAACAGCTGAAACATCACAAGAATCGGTTGATGATGATAACTCAGTGCTTGATCACGGTGAGAATTCAACTCAACGCACACAAGTCTCATCAAAGTATCTCTCATTCTCATCATCATTATCATCATCATCCTCAACAACAAATATTGCCATATTGTCACGTACCGAACGTAGCATACGTAACATTGATGCATTGGACGTAAAGCGTAATCGTAATTCCGGTGGCATGGTCAGAAGATCATCCACCGACAGCAACAGCAGCAGTAGCAATCATCATGGTAGCTTAAAAACAAGGAGACTGAATAATTCTAGAAATTCAACTATTAATAGCAAACATAATCCCAACAACAGTAACCACAACAACAACAGCAACAGAAGCAATTTAGATCGTAACGAACGATCAGCAATATCATTGCTATCGGGACCAACGCGTAAAATTCAGTTGTACATCAAGAATCGTTTTATACAATTGTTGCCCGATGGCACGATCAACGGCACACAGGACGATCAAAGTGAATACAGTAAGTAAAATATTTTTTATATTATGTCATTTTTAAGGGCTCAATCAAGTTGCTTTTTAAGAGTAAGCAAACAAGTGAAGCAGTGATTAACCCTTTAGTCCCTGAATTTTGTTTTTTACAAAAAAAAAATTATTTTTGCGTTAGTTTTGGGTCAAAAATAAACGATATTTTAAAAAAAATTTAATGTTTTATGAGGGTCGGGTTTTATTGTGTCAAAACCTATGCGATCTTGGAAAAGATAGTAAAAAAAATAACATAATTACTTTTGTTGCATAGGATGATTATTATGATATGATTATTTGTTTAAAAAAATTACATCTGAAACGGAAAGCACGAAAATGAAATTTGGCTTATTGATTTTTTGGGCCATCACAAAGTGAACTCTCTCCATATAAACGATGGACAAAAATAGAAGTAGTGCTCCTATGATAATGCAATTTTGTATGCTTAATTAGTTTAAGCCAATTACGAAAAATTTTAAAAATGGTTGAAATCAGTTAGACTCTAGGGGTACTTCCCTTGGACCTATATTAATTTTTTACTTGATTTTGTATTGGAGGTACATACAAAAGTCCACCGATCTTAACAAAAATTTGTCAAAAAGGTAGCCAAATAGAAGTATAGATGTGTACAAAAAAATAATCAAAATCAGTTTAACCCTACGGGTACCTCCTTTGGACCTATATTAATATTTTACCTTATTTCGTATGGGAGGTCCATACAAAAGTCGACCGATCTTAACAAAAATTCGTCAGAAAGGTAGCCAAATAAATTTATAGATGTGTACTGAAAATCATCGGTTTAATCCTACGGGTACCTCCTTTGGACCTATATTTATATTTTACTTGATTTTGTATGGGAGGTACATACAAAGGTTGACCGATCTTAACAAAAATTCGTCAAAATGATAGTGAAATAGAGTAAAAATTAGGGCGGGTTGATTTGTATGGATGAAAAAAAAAAAAAAAAATGAAAAATCGTATAGCAATAACGTTATCTACATAAAATTCTAAGATAATTCTCCGAAGAAACCATAGGTCTAAAATCAAACCCTAATCCGCGCCTCTCGACTTGAAATTTTTTTCCTCTTCTTTCGCTAAAAAATTTTTTTTTTAAAATATATATTGTTTTATTATATTATAGTTTATGCAATACAGGTTTTGTTTTGAGACTTATCAAAATATTCAATCATCAAAAAAGCATATGAAAAATAGTTAGAACACGTTTTACCTAAACTGCGTTTTGCAAAAAACAAAGAATAATAAAAAAAATATTTTTTTTTGTAATAAAATATGCAAAACATACTTCTTAAAACAGGAAAAAAACATGATCTCCAATCCAGTTTATTTGGTCTATAGAAATATAGATCAAATAGTAGTAACTATAGAAAGTCGTGCCAAAGTACCTAGAATGGAGAGTAAAAAAGACTTAACAAAATTAACATATAACCAATAAGTAAAGTTTTCTTTGTATTCTATAATTGCTTCTTTGTATGTATTAAAGACCTTATTTGTTTTAATGACACAAAATTTGTTTATGGTAAAAAAATTACTGAAAAATTACTGAAATATTGTTTGAGTGAAAACACTTCTTTTGTTTGTTTTTATTTGCATTATAAAATAAGAATTGTTTATCTTTGTTCCTTATAAAAATATTAAATATAAAATTATATACAAACTTTTTTACTTGGGTGAATATATTTTTAATGTAAAAAAAATTTGAGTGTAGAAACGAGGGCATATAAATTTTCAAGTCGAGAGGCGCGGATTAGGATTTTATTTTAGATACATGGTTTCTTCGGAGAATTTTCTTAGAATTTTATGTAGTTTACGTTTTTGCTATACGATTTTAAAATAAAAAAATCAACCCGCCCTAGTAAACATATCGTCGTTA
>OY986435.1:24804680-25092180 GCA_963920525.1 Dichetophora obliterata | reverse complement strand
ATAAATAAATATAAATAAATATAAATAAATATAAATAAATATAAATAAATATAAATAAATATAAATAAATATAAATAAATATAAATAAATATAAATAAATATAAGTAAATATAAATAAATATAAATAAATATAAATAAATATAAATAAATATAAATAAATATAAATAAATATAAATAAATATAAATAAATATAAATAAATATAAATAAATATAAATAAATATAAATAAATATAAATAAATATAAATAAATATAAATAAATATAAATAAATATAAATAAATATAAATAAATATAAATAAATATAAATAAATATAAATAAATATAAATAAATATAAATAAATATAAATAAATATAAATAAATATAAATAAATATAAATAAATATAAATAAATATAAATAAATATAAATAAATATAAATAAATATAAATAAATATAAATAAATATAAATAAATATAAATAAATATAAATAAATATAAATAAATATAAATAAATATAAATAAATATAAATAAATATAAATAAATATAAATAAATATAAATAAATATAAATAAATATAAATAAATATAAATAAATATAAATAATTATAAATAAATATAAATAAATATAAATAAATATAAATAAATATAAATAAATATAAATAAATATAAATAAATATAAATAAATATAAATAAATGTAAATATAAATAAATATAAATAAATATAAATAAATATAAATAAATATAAATAAATATAAATAAATATAAATAAATATAAATAAATATAAATAAATATAAATAAATATAAATAAATATAAATAAATATAAATAAATATAAATAAATATAAATAAATATAAATAAATATAAATAAATATAAATAAATATAAATAAATATAAATAAATATAAATAAATATAAATAAATATAAATAAATATAAATAAATATAAATAAATATAAATAAATATAAATAAATATAAATAAATATAAATAAATATAAATAAATATAAATAAATATAAATAAATATAAATAAATTTAAATAAATATAAATAAATAAAAATATATATAAATAAATATAAATATTTAGAAATAAGTTGGCTGGCTATGGTTTAAAATAAAAGTTTTTATCGAAAACGGATATTTTGGATAACATTTTGCAACGTTTATTTGTAGATGGTGCACCAATCGCTTAACCCGTCGTTAATGAACATGGGTGTGTTACACCCGGGCTTCAATAAATATTGCATTAATTTTTTTATCTCTAATTTAAATAACAAAAATAAAATATTTCTAAAGAACAGAATATGTTTTCTATTTTCTTTTTCAAATTAATATATTATTGACTTAAGACTTAATAAAAAACATTAAAAAAATTTTTTGTGCATAGTTTTTATTTCTAAATTAATTATTTTTTCTCGGGTGTGACACACCCATTTCATTGGCGGTGTGATAAAAAATATGTTCATTGACGGCGGGTTAAAAATTCAATTTTTCGTACTTTTTATTTTTAAGGCTACGTAAATTTTCAATATTCGGACTAAAGTTCTGACATATTTTATCATGAGCCCACATTTATTAGAAAATAGTTTCATATTTTGACAGATGTGTAAATGCAATACATTGTTGCATAAGAAAACTAGTAGTCTTCTGTAGTTTTTCCGGTCCATCCACTTTGATAAGCTTATACACATAACTTTTGATTAATCAAAACAGACTTATTTGTGCATTTTTTTGCATTTCAAGGGCATATTTTTTTAATTTTTTGTGAAACGCAATAGTTCGAAAAAGTGACTGCTTTCTTCAGTTAAGAACAATTTGCTTGATTTTAGTAAAGAATTTTCTTAATACTGGAATGTTTTCAATTAAGTTTTTAATTCCAACAAAAAAGCCCGAAATCAAAATCATCAATACAACTCTTTTGTTTAATAATTTCGAAGTTTTCACTAATAAATGAGATATATTATCTCGTAATCTTCAGAGAAATTCGTCTAAAATTTTATTTTCTTGCACATGTTAATAAAACTGAGTCAAAAGTTAAAAAAAAACCCAGCACATTTCAAATATTCTAAATGTGCTTGTTTCTCAACACACTTAAAGAGCACTCATAAAATATTTATGAAAATATTTTCTCACAATTTATTATCCTGTCGACAGCATATTTCAAAAGTGCTCACAAAAAATGTCAATTCAAAGAATACAAAATTAAATGTGTAGGCATTTTTTAAACTATCCCATTAACATAATCCCTGCACAAGCTTATTTAAGTTAAGAAAAAAAAATATAAGAAACGGGGGATAAAAATTATAAAAACTGAGTTTATTTAGCAATTTACGACAAGCTATGTCAATGCTAATAAGTTTTCATAATTATTTTGAAAATTTTATATTTAATTGGTGTGATAAATTGTAGATAATGCTTATTGTGAAATTGATGTGAGCTCATCTTTATTATTATTATTAATAATGATAAAAATAAGCGGAAGATCAGAAGATCAGTTTCATAAAAGTTGAAGTATTTCTTCAAATTTTGGATGATGGCGCATTCTATGTGAAGCGAACCACAGAAAATATAATGTGTGTAGAATTTTTTTAAAACTTTTCCAAAATGTTTTCCTAGAAGGACTACGTTTAAATTTTTTCTTCTTCCTCGGTTACTGAGTTATAGGCTTCTAAAGATTGGAGTTGTTGAAAAAACGGATTTTTTAAAAAAACATTTTTGTTGGTTAAAAAAGTAAAAAAATATTTGCTATAGGTTTATATGCAAAATTTCTTTTATTTTCGAATTCCGGGATTAAATTCGAAATTCCAAAGTTTTTCCATTTCACATCCGGAAGTTCGAATTTCAAATTAAAATTCCAAGAATTTCGACATTTTTTTAATTTTTTTTTAAAATTTTTAAATTGAGGCCTTTATATAATGTTTTCCTAAAAAGACTACATCAACTGAATTTTTTTTTACTCCTTGGGTACTGAGTTATAGGCCTCTTAAGATTGGAGTTGTTAAAAAAACGAATTTTTTAAAAAACTTTTTTGGAGGTTAAAAATATATTTGCTTATGGCTTGATATAGAAAATTTATTTTATGTTCGAATTGGGGGATCAAATTCGAAATTCAAAAGTTTTTTCCATTTCAAAATCGGAAGTTGGAATTTATAATCAAAACTCCAAGAACTTCAACATTTTTTTATTTTTTTTTAACATTTTTAAATTAAAGCCTTAAATATATGATGTTTTCCTACATTAACTGAAATTTTTTTATTTTTCTTGGTCACTGAGTTGTAGGCCTTCTAAAGGTTGGAGTTGTTGAAAAAAAAACATTTTCTGAAATAAAAATTTTTTTAGGTAAAAATAAATGAAACAAATATTTGTTTATGGTTTCATATAGAAAATTTATTTTATTTTCGAATTCCGTGATTAAACTCGAAATCTGAAATTTTTTTGCCATTTTAAAACCGGAAGTTCGAATTTCGAATTCAAAATTCCAAGAATTTCGCCATCTTTTTTTAACGTTTTTAAATTGAAGCCTGAAATATATAATGTTTTCCTAAAAAGACTACTGCATTTTTTTATCTTCCTTGGTTACTGAGTTACAGGGTTCTAAAGATGGGAGTTTTAAAAACTTTTTTGTAGGTTAAAAAAAATATTTGCTTTGTATAGAAAATTTATTTTATTTACGAATTGAGAGATCAAATTCGAATTTCGAAAATTTTTCCATTTCAAAATCGGAAGTTGGAATTTATAACCAAAATTCTAAGAACGTTACCACTTTTTAGTTTTTTAAACTTCTTTAAATAATAACCTTCAATGTATGATGTTTTCCTACATTAACGGAAATTTTTTTATCTTCCTTGGTTACTGAGTTAAAGGCTTCTAAAGATTGGAGTTGTTGAAAAAACGGTTTTTTTAAAAAAGTTTTTTGTAGGTTAAAAAAAATATTTGCTTATGGCTTTATATAGAGAGCTCATTTTATTTTCGAATTGAGGGATCAAATTCGAAATTCGACAATTTTTCCATTTCAAAATCGGAAGTTGGAATTTATAATCAAAACTCCAAGAACTTCAACATTTTTTTATTTTTTTTTTAACATTTTTAAATTAAAGCCTTAAATACATGATGTTTTCCTACATTAACTGAAATTTTTTTATTTTCCTTGGTTACTAAGTTGTAGGCTTCTAAAGGTTGGAGTTGTTGAAAAAAAAATTTTTCTCAAAAAAAAAAAAATTTTTGTAGGTTAAATAAAAAATAAAAAAAATAAAAAAAATAAAATTAAAATGTATATATATAGAAAATTTTTTATTTTCGAATTCCGTGATAAAATTCGAAATCTGAAATTTTTTTGCCATTTCAAAACCGGAACTTCGAATTTCAATTAAAAATTTCAAGAATTTCGCCATTTTTTGGTTTTCTAACATTTTTATACTAAAACCATTATATATTATAATGTTTTCCTAAAAGGACTACATTAACTGAATTTTTTTCTTATCTTCCTTGGTTACTGAGTTATGGGGTTCTTAAGGTTGGAGTTGCTAAAAAAAATAATTTTCTCAAAAATACATTTTTGTAGGTTAAAAAATTAAAAAAAAAAATATTTGTTTATGTATTCATACAGAAATTTATTTTATTTTCGAATTCCGTGATGAAATTTGAAATTCGAAAATTTTTTTAATTTCAAAACTGGATGTTCGAATGTCGAATCAAAATTCGAAAAATTTCGCCAGTCTTGGATTTTTTTTCAATTTTAAAGTGAAGCCTGAAATATGTTTATAGTACACAAAAAGTTTCATTGTAATATTCGCAATGGCTTACAAGATACTACGACATGCGCCAGAAGCATGTAATTGAAAATTCATAACTTCTAAGCCATTGCGAATCCCACTATTATACTTCTTGTGCATTATCTACAAATTCCAGACTTGAATTAAAAAATGTTAAAAAAATCCGAAAAATGTCTAAATGCTTTGAATTTTGATTCGAAATACGAGCTTCTAGTTTCGAAATAGAAACATTTTTCGAATTTGATAAAGTAATTCGAAAATAAAATAAATTTTCTATATTAAATAAATATTTTTTTATAAATTTTCTATATAAATCCACTTCATGAAGAATGCAAAGAGCCGAGGCATGCGCCTTACACAAACAAGGTTTGGTCTTTGACATGAAAGGAAAGGGATAGATTATTTAGAGGAATTGATTGGAACCATACGTGAATTATTTATTATGCGCAACAAACGTGAGAGACAATTTGAATTGCTTTTAACCGAGGCTTGCGTTATGCCTTAATCTCGGCAAGCATTTCCAGCCCTTAGTTGTGTTCCTGTCCTCTAATTCCACATTTTCCACAATTTAATTGTGGATTTTTAGTTTTCCATAATTCTTATATGTAGGAACGAACAAAGAAATTGAAAATAACCATGCCCGATCCCGAATTCGAACCAGGGACCTCTGGGTTCATAGTCTAGCGCACTCTCCACTAGACTAAAAAGGCCGACGATATGTTAAAATTCAAGTTAGAATTTTAAGCTACAAAGAATTTTTAATTTTTTGATAAAATGCTTTGCAAATGCACAATTAACCCTTAACTAGTACACCTCAAAAAAAAAAAATTACACTAACAGTTCATCTGGTCCCAGGCACCATATCAACTAAAATGCTAAAAAACCACGCAATTTAGTTAGAAAATCATGTTGTTTTTTTAAGAACGTCTTAAATAAAGTTTTTTCTTCCTATTAGGAAATATTTTTTTTAAATTATTTTCAATAATTGATTGGAATCAAATCGAGTTTTGAATTGAATTATTAGAGAAATATACTCTTTTGTTTTTTTTTTTTTGTTCTAGACTCACCGACCAGGAGTACCAGTTAAGGGTTAATTGTGACAAATCGCAAAAAGTGAAGGTTTTATTGATTACAATTATTTTTCTTTAACCCTACTTTGATAACCTTATTAGAAGTCTCTCAAAAGTTAACCATACGTCTATCAGACGTGTCATTGTTTACGTGACTTAAGCTTATGTTAATAGCAATTAAACAATTTTTTTTGTTCTTACATGGCTTTATTACATATTCTCTTGTTATTCAAATACATTTCATTAAAAAATTTTCTATTTAAAAATGAAAATAAAATCTTCATTAATAGCATTTTACGCGAGAGAGAGCAAAAAATTTAGAAAGCATACGTCTTGCAGACGTAGGTTATCAAAGCAGGGTTAAGGGTGGTTTTAGGAAAAAACGATTGAAATTGAGGCATATTTAAGAAAATGTTTTCTAAAAAAGTATATATTACACATAGCAACACATATTTTCGGGGGTGAACCAAACCAATCTCAAACGATAGTTTTTGACATCAACAACAACAGCCAAAGTCGCTTTTGCTCTAATACGTGACAAATTTTTTTACAGTGCTTTTAAATTTAATTTTTTTTGGTCAAAATGAAATTAAAAAATTTAAAAAATTATATGTTAAACTTAATTCAGAGTGGTTCTTATCTTCGGAAACCTAAACTAAAATTTTCCGGGGAATATTTTTTCCGAACACTTTAACCCATAGCTCTTTCCAGTATGGGTCAATTTGACCCTGTTTTTAGAAAAGACCCTATAAGTCAACTTTGGAGGGAGGTCAAAGGTTAAAACCTTCCAAAAAATTTTCTTCAGAAAATTTCACTAGATGTCAATCAAGACAAGTAACCTCTTCGAGTTAAAGGTTTCACATAAAAAATGGACCGAAAAGATAATACATTTATTTTTATGCAACTATTTATTGCATGGGGTGTAGAATTACATTATAAATAATTTAAAAAAAAATATCAAAATCTGGCGATTAGTTTATTTGCAGGAGTGTGGCCGGTTTTGAAAGTGAGTGAAGATAAATTCATCAAACCGACGCTAACTTAGCGAAGACTCAAACCAATAATTTTGATCCGCAAAATTATTTGGAAGGAAATAAAATTTGCTATATTTGCAAAGTACTAGTTTAACTTTTGATTCGAAATTAGCTTTTGGCAAGAATTTTAAATTTGTACTATTGCAAAGAACGAATTGGTATGAATTTAAGTCAATTGAAGCAGTTTTTAAAATTGTTTATGACAAAAGTCTTAATTGTGCACTTATAAGCTATAAATCGTTAAAAAGCTGCTTTAATTACCTATCTAACCTATCTAACCTAACCAACCTAAGAGGTTGGTGCCATGACTTAAAATCATACCAAGAGTTAAATTCGTTCGTTGCAATAGTACGAATTTAAAATTCATGCCAAAAGCTATATTCGAATAAAAAAATAAACTCGTACTTTGCAAATATAACGAATTTTATTTCCTCCAAAAAGTTAAATTTGTACATTGCAAAAAAACGAATTTAATTTGTTCCCAAAAGTCATTGCGGATCAAAAGTATTGGTTTGAGTCTTCGCTAAGTTAGCGTCGGATTGACGAATTTATCTTCACGCTCTTTTGAAAAATTATGTTTCTAGAAAAACGCGTTTAAAGGTACTCTGGCGCACCGGATTTGAAGCGCTGTAGAATCTGTTTTTTAAGCGGGATTGATTTGAATGTTTTTTTTACATATTCTTGAATAGTTTTACAAAAATCATCAATTTGAAAAAAATGCAAATTTCTAAAAATTCTGTACCTAAAATTCTTTACCCTTAAATTGTTTTCTGTGTCTTATAGAAACTGTGTAAAATATGTAAAGATGATTTTTTCCGATTTAATCAATTAATACGGAAAACTGCATTATTTCATTCTTCAACAATAAAAAAACAACCTTTGTTAACTTAGTTAAAGTTTCTTTGCAACATTTTATGCAGTGATTTTCACAAAATCTTTGCATATTGAATGAACATTCCCAACATATCGAAACCCGCAGATCTATTGTAATAATTCAATCAGAGTCAGTAACAGTAGTCAAGCAGCTCAAGTTACTCACACAAGCTTCCATCTACTGCTGGTACTTTAACGCAGTCTCATCATTGATTGCTTTAAATCGGCAGTGAATTTATTTGGGAATTAAGTTACGAAAAGCGACTTGATCGCTTGAACAGCGACTGTCTGAAGTCGTTTATCCGCCTGTCGTCTGGAGTTGCAAATTTTACAAACTTGCCGTAGATAAGCTACGAACAACACAACCCGTTAGCAGAAAATAGTAATAAAAAAAATTCTCTACAACGACATAAGAAACGATCTTGCCAAAAGGCATTCATTCAGTGATTGACAAAGCGTATAACAGGTGCTCGTTGTAAAGCAACTTGGCGGAATCAAGAATTGTGTGTGTGTTTTTTTTATTGATCGTCTCAAAAAATAACCATGGAGTGTGGAGGTATGTACGAATATTTTCATGGGCGGTCGTTTGGTGCGATCTTTGCGACATACATTTTTACAGAAGTTGGCTTATTTGGTAGGTATTTTTATTAATATTACTTAATGTCTCAACAGCAACGAGTGTGAATTTGCGATATCGTCGTCATCTTGATGATGATCATGAAATCATGAAAAAGTGGTTTTTGAAATATTCAAGCTGATGATGATCGTGAAATATGAATGCAACAGATGTGATGACAAAAGTTTGTGAGCTCTTTTTAGGCCGTGCTTTCATTAAAATCGCAACAACATTCTTTGTTTACAGTTATTAGTTTTAAAGGCTTTTCAGTATCAAGGCATTACCTTGACATTCCCTTTTAAGACTTAAGACTAAGATTTAAGAAAAATGCCGCTGGTCATATCTTTGATCATTTTTACAGCTGCTCTGCAAAAGAACGAAAATCAATTAATTAAGTATTTACAGTCGATTTTTTTTTTATTTTTAAAAGACTTGTAAGCATGTGTATCGGTAACATGTTGGTAAGGGGTTAAGCTACCAACCAACCTTTATAAAATTCACATTTATTTAAGTGTTCATGCATGCTGATCCAGTTCCAAAAAAAGATCTGGTAATATATTTGATTTATATTAAAAATTATGTGAAAAACAGCAGAGGAGTTTGTTGGAAGCTTCATTAAAATTTACACCTTTTACGGATGCATAACAGCAAAATGCCATTTTGAGTGACAGACATGTTTGGCTTTTTCTACCGCGATCTGCTTTTAATATTTATTAACTTGATTTTTTCTCATCAAAATTTGGTAACTGTGTCGCACAGTGGGTTGAAATTTTATGAAACGGTAGTGAGAAACAGATCTGGTTTCTCGTAGAGTTTGTTAAATCAAAAAGCAAATATCATTACATATTCATGTTGAAGCAAATAAAGATGACAAGTTGTTTGAAGTGACAGGTTTGTGATGTTTAAGTCAAACAACGCCATCAGAAGCGGCTTAGTAGCAAATTTTTTTAAATATTTATTCAAAGTTTTTGTTTTGTTTTGTCTAGTTTATGTTTGTATTTTTTTGCTCTATCCTGTTGCTGTCAGATATAATAGGCTAGACAATTAATTTAATGTAAATTTTTACAATAATAAAAATTAAATGAATTATGTTAATTAGGCTATTTTTTGAGGCATGTAAAATAGTGTACACAAAAGAGCCATATAGCGAGGAAACATTTTACAAATATGATGACAATAGATCAAAGTTGGTTATTAATTGAATGGTGGCTGATGATAGTTGTAAGTTTAAATAATTTGTAAAGGTTGTTGGAAGGCCAATGAAATATTTAGATACTGCAATGACAATCTTTTTGTGTTACAGACTCCTTTTTGTTGCTTAAAAAAAAAAAATAATAAATAATGTTATGGAAGTAAGAAATACATTGAAAAAAACAGGTGCGTCGCACAGTGGGCCGTCCCATACAAGTTAAATGGAAGAAATTATTTCATGATTTTAAGCGATGCAAAACCAAGCAAAAAATGTATTGAAAGTGGTGGTCTATTCTGACTCCCTGTGCAGTTATGGGCTAATTTTGTGTTTTTCAGAGGTTGTTTCACTAAAAATGCTCTTGCAACAAAAGTTTTTTAAGTAAAGTTTTTAACAAAAACGTTTTAGAAAGATAATTTAATGACCTTTTCAACAATATGCAACACTAGTAGAGATTCGTGTCACAAATAGAAGTATTTTGTGGTTAAGCTAGAAAATTTTGTAAAAATACACTATTTTTAAGTTAAAAGTGAATTTTTAGGGAAGGGCGTGGCAGAGGATGGAAGAAAGGACAAAGTGATTGAAATAAAAATGTATTTTTGCATTCAAACTTGTTTGCATTACAAATAAATACTGAAGAATGACGTGGTAGCTGTATTTATGCACATCAAAATACATAAAACTACAAAAACTAATTTTAAACGGAAGGTTGCCAAAAGTTGCAAAACTTAAAAATTTTAAAAATATTAAGTAAATATAATAAACTTCAAGAAATTGTCAAAAGTAAATACAAGAACATACAAGGAGGGATAAAAATTACACCTGGAATATGACAAAAATAACCGTTTTTGGTAACTCGAGCGTATCCTCAAACAAAAACATATTCATAGTGGATAAAATAATTTTTGTTGTACAAAGAATTTCATAAGCATACACGGCGTTTAAAAAAAGTGGTCTACCGTTTCTGTGAAGTTCTTCGCTTAGGAGTTATGCCATTAACCCATTTCCGGCGGCTCCTTGACTACCGGTCCAAAATCGATGAAACTGCGTCTAGAGTCTTTATATGGCCCTAAACTTTATCTGGCAAAATTTAGAATTTTTACCTCCACAGGTAAGGGCTGGTCATTTTTGCACCACTAGCTGCATCACATATCTTCACAGCCGTACCTGCCCATTTTAAAACAGCAAACGGGCTCTAAATTAATTTTAACATAAAATTAAAAACTTATAATAGTTACTATTGAAAAGCAATTTTCGATATTGCGATTTGAAATTTTTCCGGAATTTACAAAAAAAAAAAAAAAAAAATAAAAAAACCAATATTGCGACGCGCCGTGGGCGTAAAATCCCAGTAAACAACCGAATCGACTCAAACCAAAAATAAAGTATATTGTCAAAGGTCCATTCTAACATAATCCCTACAGTGCCAGGTTATATCACTTTCGCGCTCACCTGGAGAAAATTCTAAAGTTACTGGTGCAAAAATGCCCCAATAGCTGGAAATGGGTTAAAAAAAAAAATAGAAAATCGTGATGTAGGGAAGCGAAAAGGCAAATTTTCCCATACAAATTTTTGTAACTTCAGTACCATTATATAATTTGATCCATCTGTATGCTATTTACATGTAAAGAACATATAACACTCAATCCAAAATTTCAAATCATTCTGTTCACTCAAATAATATAATAAGTTGGGGATTTGCCGAAGCAGACCACAGTGGGTCCCTTTTCGTCCCCCATTGGACAAAGGGTACTACTGCTCGGAGTACTCGTACGTGAGCATGCTCCTCGTGTAAGCATCCTTTGTCACCTCAAGCATATCCTTATAGGTTAGTTGACCAATCTCGGCTTCGCCAATAAATGGGCGTCCCAGAGTGGTCAATCTTATGCTTGCCAGCGCCGGACACTGGCACAGAATGTGTGCTGGTGTTTCCGGCTCCTCTAGGCATAACCTACACGCATCGTCCTCGGTCAGAGTCATCTTCCCGAGATGGTACATGAAGGGACCGTGTCCTGTGACCAGTGCAGTAAGCCAGCTTAAAGTCCTTCGATTGTATCGGATAACTTTTGCTGCCTCACTACGAGACCACTTCACGGCCGCCTTTGATTGCCTGCAGTTAACAGCTTCTTCCCACCTTTTACTGTGTTCCGAGTCCGTCCATTGTTTAATAAGGCCTGCCACCATATTGTCGCCTATGGCGATACGTGGTTCTGGTCCACAGAATTCTTCTGCTGATCCTGCTCTTGCTATAGAATCAGCTTCTTCATTCTGTTCTATGCCAGAGTGTCCTCTCACCCACATAAGTGTGAGCTCATTCGTCTGGGCGCACCTATTGAGTTTTGTAAGACATTCTATGGCCAACCTGGAAGTGATGTCTGTCCGTTGCATACACCTAATCACAGACTGATTGTCGAAAGCGATGAAAATTTTCTTGCCACTGATCCGGCCATCTATCAGGTGGTCCAGCGCATGCACTACGCCAAGCATTTCTGCCTGGTATACAGACACAAACCTCCCCAACCTCAGTACACAGGATAGGCTTAACTCTTTTGAGTACACGCCTGCCCCGGCCCGGCCATTCATCAGAGAGCCGTCTGTGAATATACTGATATCGCTACCAGCGATTTCTTCACAAACGGCTCCATCCGTTATAAGAGTTTTATAACATTTTTCTGTTATTTTTACTCTCTGCCTTCCATCCATAGGCATAAACGCCTCCCTGACATCTCTCTGTACAATATCAAGGATGCGAATATGACCATGCAGGGCCGTTGCCCCATGCCACGTAGCATTTCGCAACATCCTGAGGGCTGACAGCGCCGCTGTTTTCTTTATTTCTAAATCCAACGGCAGCATACCTAACAGAACCTCCATTGCGCTTGTTGGAGTGGTGCATATTGTATCTGTTATTCCAACACACGCCAGCCGTTGGACTCTGTCCAGTCTCTTCTTAATGGTTTTCTGGCTGACTTTTGTCCACCAAATCACCGAAGCATACGTGATGACAGGTCTAACCATCATAGTGTAAACCCATTTCATAGCCTCTGGGTTTAGCCCCCATTTGAGACCACAAACGCGTCTGCACTGGAACAGAACCCTCTTGGCTCTTTGAATCCTATCTTCTACATGCTCGTTCCAGTTCAGTTTGCTATCAAGGGTTACCCCTAGATATTTAACTTTCGTAGACATGTTGATTTCAGCTCCAAAAAGTCTGAGTGGTTCTGTACTCAGGCCTACCCTCTTTCTAGTAAAGAGAATATTGTCTGACTTGCCTGCGTTTACGGTAAGGCCTTGTTCTCGACACCACTCCTCCACCATTCGGAGTGCTCCCTTCATGATGTCAGAGATGGTGTCAATGAACTTGCCGCGGACCACCAACGCAATGTCATCTGCATACCCTATCGTGTGTATGCCCGATTCATCCAGTCTAACCAGTAGTGAGTTATGTTCCACAGTTATGTTCCACAGGGTTGGCGATAACACCCCGCCCTGGGGACATCCTCTACTTACTCTACCTCTAGTCTTTACTCTACTATTCTGCATGTTGACAGCCCTGTGTTTGAGCATATTGTCCACCCAATTTGCTATCATTGGGCTTACATTGCGTTCTGTCAGGGCTTGCCGCAGCCTTCCAAAGCATATTTTGTCGAAAGCACCCTCGATGTCCATAAATGTGGCCATCGCAATGCCTCCTGAAAATACCTCCTTTTCAGTCACTCTTACTAATTCGTGAAGAGCACTCTCCGTAGACCTACCTGCTCTATATGCATGTTGGCATCTACTCAGAGGATTTTGCATCAGCGAGGTGCTCTCAAGACAGTCAACCATCACTCTTTCCATCGTTTTTAAGAGAAAAGATGTTAGGCTGATCGGTCTGAACGACTTCGCCTCCGCATAATCTTTTTTCCGGGCTTAGGAAGAAAGACAACTTTCGCCTCTCTCCAGACTCTCGGAACATACCCAGTCGCTAGGCAAGTAACGAATATACCCCACAGCCTAGGTGCAATGAGATCTTCCCCCCATTGCATCATAGCAGGGAATATACCGTCCATCCGTGATGTTTTGTACGGAGCAAATGAGCGTATAGCACTCCTCACCCCGTCCATAGTGATCATCCTTTCGGCTTCCAGCCTGTCAACCCTGTGCATTCCTTTCTTCAAGGGTGTCCACGGGTCATCAGACTTAAAACTTCCAGGAAAATGCACCTCCATCAGAACTTCCATGGACTCCTCTAGGTTCTCTGCCATGGTTCCATCCTTTTTCCGGATCAGTCCCACTTTGGAGAATGGGTCTTTTGAAACCATTTTCTGAAGCCTACATGCTTCTGATATAGTTTCCATCCCAGAACAGAAGTCTCTCCACGACTGCCTTTTCCGTTGTCGTATGAGGTACTTCAGTTCCCTTTTCCGTGGCTTGTAATTTGCCCATGTTTTTGGGGTTCCCCCTCTCATGTGCAGATTGAAGGCCTTCCTAACCTTCTTCTTCAGAGATTCGAGTTCCGTGCACCACCATGGCGTTGGATCACCATCGTCTACTGAAAGTATTGGGCATGCCACCTCGTAGGCTTCTTTCTGTTCACTCAAGCTCGAGTTACAGATTTATTTCCCTCTAAACAGGCCAAAACAGTCCACTTTGTGCGTCGTTAGACACACGAGAGAAGCAAAGCTTTTTCGCAGTTTCATAGATTTGATAGTTCAATGGTTTTTGTTTTAATAAAATAATTTTTAAATTAAAAAATTTTAAATAAAATTGTTTGCACTTGTATTAGTAGATTCCGCGGAAAGGACAGAACTTTTCCGTTTTCTAGAGATAAATAAATAAATTCATTAAATATTAAAGTACACACACGAAACAAATTTAACAAGCATTTTGGATACCTTGACGATGCAGGCCTGTAACCAGGGGGAAAGGGGTTGCAATGCCTCCTACTACAACCGTTTGCCCCCTGGTCAAATCAGACAATGAAAAACTTTAAATGAATAATTAATATGCATTTTGTTGATATATATGTTTGTTGCTTTAAAATTAGTTAAGTTTAAAATAACAAAAAATATACACATTCACCTTATTCATGACTCGAATATGTACATGAAATTTGTTTAACAAAACATTTCAGATAAATTGTTACAATTTTTCAGATTTCTACTGGGTCGCCAACATTTGCTACCAAAAAGTAAGATCTAAATTTTAATAATTTTTTAACTCGCATCCATTTAACTTTCTAGAAATGAAAAGCACGTTGTGCACCAATTTGCAGCTTTAAAAATAATATATAATTCATTGAAATGTTTTTAATTTTTTTTTTTATGCAAGATGAATGTTTATTAATTTTAAAATAAGAAAAAACTGCAAATCTTAATTCTAGCAAAAATTTAAACAAGCAAAAGATTCAAATCAAAACATGCATGTTTTTTCTTAATATATAAATTTGAATAAAAAATTTGCATCAATTTGATGCAAACGACGGATGCGGGTTAATTCAATTTTTTTATTTGTTTTATTTAAAAAATGTCTTATACATATGTAAGGCCGCCATTTCGCTACTCTTTCATATATTTCTAGTCACTTTAAATAAAGCTTGTATTTTTACCTTCATTTTATTACAAAGTCCTGAACTAATTTTTATATTATTTTTTATGTATTAATCTCATGTATAAAAAGATCTTCATATCCATGTTAATATTATAAAATTAACTGTTTTTTAATAAATATGTGTAATGTATTCATTTCACACGTTAAAAAATTGTTTAAAAAAATTAAATAAAAAAACAAAAAAAAATTGCCCCCCCAAGATTCCTGCCTGCCCTCTGTCTTCTTGGTCTGGCTACAGGCCTGCGACGATGCTATGTCTGCATTAATTAATTCTATACAAAAACAAAGAACCATATACCAACAACAACACACACGCATTCACATAAAAAAAAACACTTACTTAGCGATGCTGATGACGACGTGTAATAAGTATAAACAACATTTTTGTTATTTTTGGCTAGTTTTATTGTTTGGACATCTGCTTTAAAGTAGGATATGTAGGATAGCCACTGTACTATTCTTTTTTATATATACTCGTATTTTAATCTGCTACAACATAGCTTCAGCAAATACTTTATATTGAATAAATCACATTGCATAACAAAGGATTTTGAATAGGTGGGTAGCGTGCAGAACTATCAGCCGAAGAGATATGAGTTCTCGATACTTCCGGCGTGCAAAGAAATATTTCTAATATTAAACAATTCCATTTTAAACGTACCGGCCTAACGTAAGGACTATATCAGATTTGGTTTTAAATTTTGCATGGAACATCACTGACGGAAATAAGAAACTATTTTTGGAGGAAAAAAATTTGCGTAATTTTTGGAGAAGTTGCAGGGTGCACACAATTTACCAAAATCGGGAAAAAAAGATTCGGAAATCGGAAAATTCGAAAATAGATTATTACGAAAATTTATATCTCAAACACGTCTTAACTGAATGTTAAATTTGAACTATTAGTACAAAGGTAATTAAACGGACTTTAAACAAAAAATAATTTTGGAAAATTGTGGTTGTTGGTTGTTCCATTCCTTGCGGTGAGGTAATTGATTTCGAAGAAGGGGTTCGAAGAAGGGGTTCGAAGAACACCAGTTAAAAATTCAAAATAATTTTTTTTACTTACATCTGTTAATATCACGGACCGTAACGGTTATGATTTTTTTCCAAAAAGTCAACAAATAATCGTTATTTTTTGACCGAAATAAAATCGAAAAATAAAAGCTAACATTTGACTTTTATTTTTTGGGTCAAAAATATAAGTTAAAATTTTACTTTTATGTTTTTTGATAAAAAATAAAATAAAATTTGACTGTTATTTTTTTTTGATCAAAAATAAAAGTTAAAATTTGACTAATATATATTTGATCAAAAATAAAAGTTAAAATTTGACTTTTATTTTTAGGGTCCAAAATATAAGTTAAAATTTGACTTTTATTTTTTCGATCAAAAATAAGAGTTGAAATTTTTCTTTTAATTTTCGATCAAATATAACTGTTGAAACTTGACTTTTACTTTTTCGATTAAACAACAGTTAAAATTTGACTTTTATTTTTTCGATCAATAATAAAAGTTAAAATTTTGTTTTTATTTTTTCGATATTAAAAAAAAACAACTGCTGCTTAATGACTGTTCTGTTGAAATAAGAAATAATTTTTAGTTAGGATCTTTAAAAAAAAATAAACTGGCCATTTCAGCCCTTGGAAGGACTTTGACCTAGCTTTTATTGATCAATTGTGTTGTGCGTGTTATTAAATGTTTGATCACAAATGACCGAGAACTGGACCTACGTGTTTAATGCCAGCTCCGAACGGCTTATGTTCTCAAGAAGCTTTACATGGCAAATTTTTACTCTCTGAGGTTTGCCATTGTCTGCAGAGAGGTGACGATCGAACAGAAAAATTAATTCAATTGAAAAACTTTCTGTCTGAGCAAGAATTGAACCCGGGCTGCCGCAGTTCTTTAGCTTAGGGGCCACGCACTCTACACACTAGGCTGCGGTCGTTTTGATCTTTACCAATAAAAATTTAATATAATTATTATATTATTAATTATTAATTAATCATAATTAATTATTTATTAATTATAACTATATAATTCAATTTATCATATAATTTAGCAATAATAATTCTTTTACACCTATTCGTTACATTTTTTTACATTTTTTGACATCGCTTATTTGTTTATCATTGCACATTGTGTTTTCATTCATTTCGCAAATGACTAAGACAGTGGCTACAAGCATATGATATAAGAATTAAAATATGACTTTTCCTTTTGATCGAAAAAATAAAAGTCAAATTTTAACTTTTATTTTTGATCAAAAAATAGAAGTCAAATTTTAACTTTTATTTTTGATGAAAAAAAAGTCAAATTTTAACTTATATTTTTGACCGAAAAAATAAAAGTCAAATTTTGACGTTTATATTTGATCAAAAAATTAGAGTCAAATTTGACTTTTATTTTTTATAAAAAAAAGTAAAATTTTAACTTCTATTTTTGACCGAAAAAATAAAAGTCAAATGTTAACTTTTATTTTTGATCAAAAAAAAATTAAAGTAAAATTTTAACTTTTATATGTGATCAAAAAATAAAAGTGAAATTTTAACTTTTATTTTTGATCGAAATAAAATTGGTCAAAAAATAACGACTATTTATTGACTTTTTTAAAAAAATCAGAAAAATTAAAATCATTACAGATTATTATTCTTTAGCTAACAAGCATTGCAATGTTCAAATATCGAATAGTTTAACTTTTTCCATTTGACTTTTTGAATATAAATTTCGGAAATAACTGTTATTTTCGCTCCCTACTTAATATATTTTTTCAACAATATAAAAATTAGAGTGGGGACTGAATGGGTTTATAAAAGATGGTAATTTAACCATCTAAAAACAAATATTTTTTAGTTAACAAATGAATTTTTAACCGAATTTGAAAAAACAGTTTGAAAGACAGACAATCCGAAAAGTTTGAAATAAAAATTAGGGTGGGGATTCATTGGGTTTCTGAGATATGGCCATTTTAACATCTAAATAAAAATTTAACCCAAAAATATTTTTGTTCGAATGCTAAAATGACCATATCTGATTAACCCATTGAGTCCTCACCCTATGTTGTATATAGTTAGAAATATAATTTTACCAGCAAATATAATTGTTTTGAATTTTTTAACGGTGTTCTTCAAAGCCCTTCTTCGAAATCAATTACCTTACCACAAGGTATGGAACCTCTAACCTCTAAAATTTCTCAAAATTAAAGTTTTTTCCTAAATGACCTCTATGTTTATTATGTTGACTTTATATGATTTAAATACAAATTCTAAATGTTTGATAGTTTAAATCATACTTGATTTTAAATACAAATTCTAGTTGTTTGACAGTTTAAAATCGTTTATCGAGCTTAAGGTCAAAGTTAGAAACAATTAATTGTTCTAACGAATTTTTCTAAAGAAACAACAACAACAACAAAGTTTTTTCAATATGAAAGGAAAAAAAACCACTAGCAAATTGATTTTATTGTACAATTTCTGCGTGCTAAACGCGTCATCAGAAATCTTTGTGATTGCCCGTGCAAGCGCGTAGACGCACTGCACCATCGGGGCGATGAGATTTTGAAGCTTCAATTTCTCATTTTTTCCCTTAATTTCATAATGCCACATTTGTTGTTGTATTTCTGTTTTACTTTAGTTTCTATGCCTATATTATATGTAGTCCAACAGCCTGCTGGAATTCTGCACTAACAAAGCATGTTTACTGAAGTTGTTTTTAGAATTTTTGCTGATTTTGTTTTTCAGCTGTTTCCGTTTGGTCGAGCTCTACCATTTGATTAAAGTTTTTTTTTTTTTTTTTTTTTTTTTTTTTTTTTTTTTTTTTTTTTTTTTTTCCTAAATGACCTCTATGTTTATTATGTTGACTTTATATGATTTAAATACAAATTCTAAATGTTTGATAGTTTAAATCATACTTGATTTTAAATACAAATTCTAGTTGTTTGACAGTTTAAAATCGTTTATCGAGCTTAAGGTCAAAGTTAGAAACAATTAATTGTTCTAACGAATTTTTCTAAAGAAACAACAACAACAACAAAGTTTTTTCAATATGAAAGGAAAAAAAAACCACTAGCAAATTGATTTTATTGTACAATTTCTGCGTGCTAAACGCGTCATCAGAAATCTTTGTGATTGCCCGTGCAAGCGCGTAGACGCACTGCACCATCGGGGCGATGAGATTTTGAAGCTTCAATTTCTCATTTTTTCCCTTAATTTCATAATGCCACATTTGTTGTTGTATTTCTGTTTTACTTTAGTTTCTATGCCTAAAGAACATAAAGTCAACATAATAAACATAGAGGTCATTTAGGAAAAAACTTTAATCAAATGGTAGAGCTCGACCAAACGGAAACAGCTGAAAAACAAAATCAGCAAAAATTCTAAAAACAACTTCAGTAAACATGCTTTGTTAGTGCAGAATTCCAGCAGGCTGTTGGACTACATATAATATAGGCATAGAAACTAAAGTAAAACAGAAATACAACAACAAATGTGGCATTATGAAATTAAGGGAAAAAATGAGAAATTGAAGCTTCAAAATCTCATCGCCCCGATGGTGCAGTGCGTCTACGCGCTTGCACGGGCAATCACAAAGATTTCTGATGACGCGTTTAGCACGCAGAAATTGTACAATAAAATCAATTTGCTAGTGGTTTTTTTTTTTCCTTTCATATTGAAAAAACTTTGTTGTTGTTGTTGTTTCTTTAGAAAAATTCGTTAGAACAATTAATTGTTTCTAACTTTGACCTTAAGCTCGATAAACGATTTTAAACTGTCAAACAACTAGAATTTGTATTTAAAATCAAGTATAATTTCTCAAAATTATTTTTAGATACAATTCCGTTTAATTTCCTTTTTAGCAATAATTCAAACTTTACATTCGGCTAAGAAGTCTTTGAGTTATGAATTTTCGTAAAAATCGATTTTCGACGTTTTTGACTATTTTGGTAAATTTTGTGCACCTTGTTACTCCGCCAAAAGTAAAGTCAAATTGTTTACCTCCAAGCCAATTATGTCTTATTTTAGTCGCACAGTTCGATTTTTGCGATTTTAGGATGGCATTTGCATTATTTCAGAAACTATAAAAGCTAGGTCCATGAAATTTTGCACAAATGAGTCTTAGCCTAAATTAAGTAACAGCAAAAAAAAATTAGAATTCTAGGTCAACTGCATCGCCTACCTCCCATACAAACCATATTATTTTCAATGAAAAAAAAACCCGCAAAAAATTGCTTATTTATGTTTTTAAAGAGTAAATTTAGTTTATTTAACTTCACTTAAACGTCATGCTAAAAATATTTCAAATCGGATAACTTTTAGATATACTCCTATAAAACAATATTACCAAATTAACGAAATTTAATAAAAATTTTTTAAGAAATGGTTGCTAATACAAAATAAGGTCATAACTTGTTTTAAATTATGAATTCTATTTTATTTTTCTTTTAATTTAAGAGTACCTACAAATTGTCTTGGAAATCAATGCAGTTTAGTGCAAAATTTGATTTTTGAGCCTTTTTTCAAATTAAGTGGTTTTTCTTAAGAGCAGCTAGATGCAACAGGTTTTTACAGAAACAGAAGGTAGAAATACTATATTTTATGATAGTTACAGACTTCGACTTTAATAATGCTAAACTAGCTAGATATTTTCTAATAAATTATACTTAAATTTTCATTTCTTGAAAAATTAACAGTCATGTTTCAACGATTTTTCTATTTTTATTTATTAACATTTTTTATTGTATTTCATTAAATTCAATGCCGTTGAAGACATAAGAAAGTCCAAAAAACAAAACCTTGAAATATATTTTGTGCTCGAAGTTATTATTGTTTAAACTTGACTTTATTTTTTGGGTTTTATTGAGCTTATTTTTCTTAAAAAAGTTTCAACATTGACGAATTTTATAAAAAAAACCATACAATACATCAAGTTTTTAATACCATATTTATAATACATGTTTTATAATCTGACGAATAAAAATATTTTTTTTTAAAATAATACCTAATAAAACCTATCACGTATGGTTCTAATCAATTCCTCTTAATAATCTATCCTTTTCCTTCCAGGTCAAAGACCAAATTTTGTTTGTATAAGGCGCATGCCTTGGTTCTTTGATCGTTTAAAAAAAAAATAACGTTGAAAATGGAATTGCTCTAGTCTATCCGTCTGTGATCACAATAACAGCCGTAATTTTAGAGCTATCGTAATGGAATTCAATATAAAGAGTGCTCCCATACGAGGTTCCTTTTTCAACTGGGTTGTTTTGACAGCTGTTATGTGTCAAATGGCTTGTCCATATGACGTTTGTGTTCAGTATTCAATACGACTCAATCATGAATAGACTTACTCCTGAACAACGTTTATTAATTGTGAAAACTTACTACCACAATCAGTCATCAGTTAGAGAATATTATAGAGTTCTTCAACATCATTTTGGTCGTTATGAGCGTCCAAACCTAACCATCAAACCATCACCAAATTTCGAACCAATTTTACACTATTGGTTATTCAACCAGAGTGCATAGAGCGCGTAATTTTGAGAATATTACTGCAGTAGCAGAGAGTGTTCGTGAAAATCGTGAACAATCGATTCGTCGGCGATCTCGAATTTTGTCGAAATTTGAAAGTTGTCGAATATTGGACCCATAGATGGATCATTTTAGAGCTAGTCGTGGGCAACATTTGAACGAAATAATTTATAAACATTGAATTGTAGGAACCGAGCTATCATTCCAAATAAACATTTGCATCAATACATTGATTTTTATGTATTTTATTTAGAAAACAAAGTAGGAAGCTCTTATATAATTCCTACCCTAGACGGTTTTGATCGTAAAAAACTAAAATTTTGTTTAGATGTTTACTATCGGCAACTGTAATAAAAATGGGCGTGGTCGCACTATATCTACGACTGCTTTTTCAAAATCATGCCAATTACTGAGTTGTACAAGTTTTGATAGTGAACTGTACATATAACTATTGCCACGCCCATTTTACCGCCCACAAATCAATGGAACTTTTCTATATAAAGTGGTTTTGATCCAATAAAACTAATATTTGGTAGTTTACTTCATATGTTTACTATGGTCGCAATATATCTACGCCCACTTTTACGAAATCATGATAGTTCCTGAGATGTTGAAGTTTTGATAGTGAAAATTGGTATGTAGGTGCATGGGACCAAGTGATGGTCACTATATCTTCACTATATATAAATGTTGATACGCCTGCCTTTCCCGCACATCTATCTTTATAGAAAAATGAGTATATGTATGTGTGTATATCCCGTAAAAGCTCCGAAACCGCTGAACCAATTTTTATGAAATTTTCAGGAAAACGGTGGCAAGGTCTTGAGAATGATCTTGTGAAGTCTGGTGCAGATTGAAAAAAGAGGCGTGGTACCTCAAATATGCCCCAAAATTTTCGATATCGAATAGCTTTGGAATAATAGTTCACACACATCATCGAAATTCGGTTTTGTGAAACTTTAGCAAGTTATAGAGCGCTTACCAAGGATAGTTTCTGCATTGGAAAAGGGGGCGGGGCACCTCCTTAACAACCCAAATTTGCTATATCGAATAGCCTTGCAATTATAGAGCGCACAGCCTCGGAATTCGGTATTCGACCACAATTTACACGTGCCGTTCCACTCATAACATTTTATTGGGCCTCGAACAAGGGGGAAACTCGCCGGGTTTCAGCTAGTTTACAAAAAAATAAAAAATTGGGAAAATATCGAAACAAAAATTAACAATAAAGCAGAATAGCAGTGAGAAAGGCGCGCCAAGATTATGGTGTGTAAATTTTACACACAGGAACCTATTAGGGAATTTTTTTCTGTAGGGTAGCAGCGACACCTAGCGTGAAAAAAAACGTCAAAATCATAAATTTTGCATACGATTTTTACATTGAGCAAAAATGCTAGCTCGATTTGAAGAGCTAATATTAAAAAAAATATCAGCATGAAGTTGAAAAGTGTGTAAAATTTACACAAAGAACCTATTAAGGTTAATGTTTAGTAATAAAGTGTTTTGGAGATTGTAAATTTATTAAGTAAATCAATTTTATTGTCTTTTTTATTGAATTTTGAAACTTACAGTAATGCATTTTAATGAAACAGAATTTAGTTTTCTCAAAACTACCTTCAATATTTCCAATAATTATGAAATATCTTTAAACATAAAGGCCCAACCAAAATAGACGTTTTGCTCCGTAACGAGTAAAAACGTAAGTGTTCGGTTAAAAACATATTAATGTTGTTACCCAAAATGAGCAAACGTAACTGAACGAAACTAAACGAAACAGTTTGACAAGACGTATTATTCCGTAAGAACCGAACTGCTAGCGTAGCAGCTCGTCAACAACAGCTGAGCAGAGTGCGTTTTTATTTTATTTTCATCAATTTGTTTCAATTTCGCCATTATTTCATTAGTTTTTCACAAATCTTTATTAAAAATTACAAAATGCACAATATAAATAAATAAATAATACTCGATTGCCTACTGATCAGCTGTTTCAGACGAGTTGAGCAAATCGTTTCATTTTGGGTTGAATCCGTAAACATCCGTAACGAGTGCAGACGTTCGTCAAAATGCTATCGTCTCGTTTCGTCTATTTTGGTTGGGCCTTAACTCTCAAAAGCCTTTCCTTAATTGCAAAGAGTTTGTGTTCGATCGATTTGTCAATTTAATTAACCATATCACATGAAATTATGATGTCAAGCAACACAAACAATTTCACAAAAGATAAGTTTAAGCTATAAACGAATTTGTTAAGGTTCTTGTTACAATGTTGCGTTTAAAGTGTTTTTTACAAAAGCATTTTTTGTTCAATGTTGACAGTAACAAAGCACGATTTTGAACATTTGTTTTTTCAAGCTATATAAAAAATTATTCCAGGGTAGAATTGCTCAATGATCACACTGTTCAAACTCAAATATGTACAATGTTTTTTTTCAATACACCTCAGTTGAGTTTGAATTGAAGTTATAAAACCATAACCAGTAGCACGCTAATTTAAACATATTTGTTTGTTTTTTTTTTTAATTGTATAGAAATGTGTCAAATGTGTCATAAGAATGAAAAACAAAAAATGATTACTTGCTACACTTTATGGTCGCACACGATCTAATGCAACATAATTACAAGCCTCGATGTACCGGGCAACTTTTATGATAGCTAACAAATAAAAGCAAACAATTCGTATCAGCCAAAGTTAATAAATATTTTATTGAATGAATTATGACGAAAGCACAACGCTGAGTACGAGCAATATATGAATGACTATCTCAATAAAAACAAAAACTAGGCTACTTAAAATTGATTTCATTACATTGTTGCTAAGCTTTTACAATAAATTGCAAAAAAAAAAAAACGAAAACATTTAATTATAACGCTAAAGTATGATAATAAAAAATTATTATTTATAATTTACAGCATGCTGACTGGCTGTCTGTTGTTTCTGTATTAAAAACTGTGGCTAATTATGTCAAACATTATTTAAATCAGCTTTAATTCATAGCTTAGCAACATAAAGACGCAAAACAAGCAGAAATATTAACAACATTTTAAATAGCCTGAGATTCGATATACTTCTTTGACTTTAAAAGCTCGTGCGAAAAAGTGTTTATAACTTGGTCAAGAAAAAAAAAATTCGTGACATAATATTACTGTGTTTCTTATTTTTAAATAATTATGAATTTTTGTTTTTGTCTTTATTTTCGTTCTTTTTCTGCTAGACTTAAATGATAAATTAATGTTATTGTTGGTTTTTGACAACTGTTTTTCATCGCAAGATCATTCAAAATTTTGACGATCACATAAATTGTTCTTCACATTATGTGTCAGACTTTTGTTTCTGTTTTCTGAAACAGTTTTTCTAGTATTTAATTTTTTAGCTACTGCCTAAATTATTTGTTGAAATGTCTATTTTAAATTTGGCTAAGCATTTAAGTTAATGTTCTGTTGCTTGCTTAGTTCAAACACAAAAAGTTGTCATTGTCTGAAAACCACCCACGTTTCTTTGAGCGCTAACTTAAACATAGACAAAGTACGTGAAGAGTTTTGGTTGTTTTTTGAAATAACTAAAAATTACAATAAACAACCGGAAGACAAGGTATGCGAAGAAGTAATGTCAAGACTTTCAAGCCAAAAGACCTGCGTAAAAAAATTTTACTAGTCAGAAATTTAATTAGTAAAATTATTAGCAAAAATGGAACCACCCGAGTAAAAATAAAATTTATTATGTAATGCCGAACAGCGGCCGAACAAGGCCTAATTTTAAATATTTTTCCCGGTCGTACAGGGGTCATATAGTGGACGTACAGAGGCCGTTTTTAAATAATCCCGATTGTACAACGATCGTACAAATGCCGTTTTATAATAATACTAGCTGAACCCGGTGTGCTTCGCTACCCCCTCGTTTAAAATAAAATTAAAAGTATTTATATATTTACAAAAATTTATTTATTTAATTTAATTATTGCAATGCTTCGCCTCTTTTTTTGTTGTAAACCAATTAGAATTCAGCACTGAATCGCATGCAATTTGCTTCATGCTCCCCCTTTTTATTTTTAGACCAATCAAAAAGCAGCAATTACACAATCAGCTGTTTCGCAGTCAGTTGTGGGAGAATGAGAATGGGGTTACCCCACTCTCTATTTTAATTAACACGTATTATAAAATCAGCTGTTTTGAAGACAGTGGTGGAAGAAAGAGAATGGGGCTACCCCACTATTTTAATTAATATGTATTTTAATGATTTTAATGACATGATTTGTGGTATAGCCGTTAATAAACGTAGTAAAAAAGTAGGTGCAGAAGTGTGCATGGTCGAAAAATATTATCATGTAATAAGTATTCCTGAGTCAAAGCTGAACGCTGTGAAAATTTAAGATCGGTTATCAGGTCCAGCCTCCAATATATCGCAAACAAAGGGGCGTGCTCCGCCCACTTTTCTTTTGGTACGTATTTCTATTCATGCTAATATCATATATAGCAAATACTGCCGCCGTTGGTAAAAAAATGCCCAAGATATGACGATTTTAAAATTTGGGTTATATGGGCGAGGCCACGCCCCTTCGTCCACTCACAACTTTATATAGTCAAGAATTTATTATTTCGTAAGAATATCCTATTGTGAAAATTTAATGATGATCGGTCCAGTAGTTAAGACTATATTGCGATTTTTAATTTCCCTAAAAAGGGGCGTGGTCCCACCCAATTCCTAATTATGCCAATACCATATGTACCAAATAGCATCAACGTAGGACAAAAAATGCCCAAAATATGGCGATTTAAATTTTTGGGTTATATGGGCAGTGCCACGCCCCTTTGTCCAATAAAAACTTCATATAACCTATTATTCTTTCCAGAGTCATAGTAAAATACTGTGAAAGTTTCAGGAAGATCGGTCCAAGGTTTTGGCCTCCTATAAAGCACAAACAAACAAACAAACAGACAGACATTCATTTTTATATATATATAGATTGAAAGCAGATTTATTATAATTAAAGTAAAATGGGGCGAAAAAGGGGGATTTGGTAATAAAAAATCTATGGCTACCTTACCTGTAGATAAGAACTATATAAAACTTTAGGTAAATACATATTACAAAAAAAGTATTTTGTATAGCAAACATTGTTAGTGGTATAAGTAAGTATCTGAATTAAAAAAGTGGGCGTAAAAGTGGGCGCAGTCGAAAAAGTACCCTAGTAATCATGCCAGAGTCCCAGTTAAATGCTGTGAAATTTTCAGGAAGATCGGTCCAGAGGTTTGGTCTCCTATAAGGTACAAACAAACAAATAAACAAACACACATTCCATTTTATATATATAGATAGCTTAAACCCGGCGCGTTGCTGCCGCGGCCCCGTTGCCAAACGCGAATAAAATGTTATCAGTGAAACTGTATATGTAAATTGTGGTCGAATACTCAATTCCATGGCTGTGCGACCTATAACTCAAAAGCTGTAGAATTTCTCAAATTTTGGTTGCATGGGAGGTGACACGCCCCCTTGTCCAACGCCATACAAAGTTATCAGTAAAACTGCATGTGTAAATTGAGTTCGAATGCTGAATTCCGAGGCTTTGTTTGCTTTGTTTGATTGACTCAAAAGCTATTCGATATCGCAAATTTGGGTTGTATAAGAGGTGCCACGCCCCTTTGTCCAACTCCCATAAAATTTTATCAGTAAAACGCCACGTGTAAATTGTGGTCGAATTTCGAATTCCAAGGATGTGCGGCCTATAACTCCAAAGCTATTCGATATCGCAAATTTGGGTTGTATGGGAGGTGCCACGCCCCCTTGTCCAACTCTCACAAAATTTTATCTGCGAAGCGGCACGTGTAAATTGTCGAATACCGAATTCCGAGGCTAAGCGGCTTATAACTCCAAAGATATTCGATATCGCAAATTTGGGTTGTATGGGAGGTGCCACGCCCACTGTTAGTAGGAGGTTGAAATATACTTTACGACCTATTCTCATACCTACAAAATATACATACAAAATTTCATGAAAATCGGTCGAGCCGTTTCGGAGGAGTTCGATTACGTACCCCGTGACAGAAGATTTTTATATATTAGATTGGCTGTACATCGGCCGAGCAGTGATTATTCTAGAATAAAAATTAGCAGATTTTTTAACTAACTTGTTGCATGTAGCAGACGTAGGGTATGGAAAACCGATTTGAATTATTCGGCATTTCAGTTTTTTAACCGACACGATTTTTCGACTCGAATAGTCAAAAAATTTATAATATTGTCTTTAAACCACTTTTTTTCATTGTATTTGAGCAGCCCTGTTTATTTTCTATTTGCGTTTTGACATTTCACCAACATTGCTAACATTTCTTATCTCTGCTTTTATTTCATTTTGTTAAAACAGCATTTACAAACGGCTGTCGTATTTAATGTATGCCAAATATGATTTTTATTTAATAATGCATTCTTTTCGAAAAATTTAAAAAAAGAACTGAAAAGTTAGATAACTTGCTCAACGCATTGTTGACAATCTACTCTACTTTAAGTGAACATGTTTTTTCAGTTTCTCATTTTATAAAAAATAAAGTCAAATACCGCCGTAAAGCTAAACAGTTAAATTTTATTCTTAAGGTATTATTTTAAAACAAATCATTGAGTACAAATTATCTGCATAATTTTAATAACAATAGACCTTTATTAAGTTTTCTTTAAATTAATTGTTATTTTTGTTAAATAAAAACTGCATAGATATATCATATGTAGGCAAAAATGTCAATAATTTGTTTAGTTTTAAAAAACAGCTTTCCCGGTTTTTTTCTGATCAAATAAGTCAAAAACCGGTTTTGTACTATTGTACAAATTGTACTATTCAATACCGGTTTTTTTATAATGTCGAATAGTTGCATACCCTAAACAGGCGTACAGCAGCTGAACGACTTAATTTATTCCTTGTATGCCGTTGTTCGACCCAACTTTCAGCCGCTAGGCTTTTAGTATAATATGTAGGCCATTTTTGACCCTTGTACGACCGTGCTGCCCATGTTCGACCGCTGTTCGACCACTGTTCGCCCGCTAATAATTTTACTCGGCCAGTCAAGAAATTACTAGATGGTTAACTAGTTCCAACTAACTAAATTGAAAAAAGTTACTAGTTGCTTTACTAACTGATTTGCAGCAGCCTTACAAGTTTAAAACCAGAGTTGTTAAAAAATTGCAATGATTTTGTTTTGCAATCAGTGACTTCATAGCCAATGACGTCAGGTTAGGATTACAATCGTTGAATCATTTTTGATTGCAATGACTTCAACAGAAAAAGTCCTGAAATCATTTTTGGGTTATTGAATGATTAAAAAAGATATAAGTCATTGCTGATTTCAATGAAATTGCAATCGCAGTCATGATAGCAAAAAATTTAGTTTACATAATTAATTCTTTTGAAAGGAATGCAATCACCTCAAGTCTTTGAAATCAATTTGAAGTTTCTAAGGTCAAATGATTGAAATCTCTCAAAATGAATTAAATCAAAACCGAGGCAAATCATTAAAGCCACGATATATTCCTTAACTCAGGGCCGTAGCCAAAGGGCGTTTTAGGGGTTCAAACCCCCCCAGAGGGTCGAAATTTTAATAAAAATTTATGCATTTAAACAACTATTTCATTGAACCACTAAAATTACATGTTCTAAAAAAACTGAACAAATCATATGCTGATTTTTGATTATGTAAAAGTTTTTCTGTTTCTAAAATTTTATTAATTTGAGATAAATGAGTTATCGTTCTCATCCCTAAAATTTCTTAAGCATACCTCCGTAACTCTATGGGCAAAATCCGTTTGAACGGATGTGCTTCCCTTAACAGAGCGTGTTTGTAGAATTTGCAAAAAAAGAGGACTTAGTTTTTAATATTTTTGTATCTTATTTCCATACAAAAACTTTCAAAATTCAAATAACTTAATTTTTATTTTTTTTTTTAATTTCTTACAAAGAAAGTGTTTATTTAATTTTAATATATATAAATTTTAGAAATTCTGGTCATGAATGCAAGCACTCAAATCCTTTCCAAAGATATGTTCGATTGTGTGCAGCTGTATTTCACCAATGGCTTCACGAATATTGTCCTTTAAAGCGTTAATTGACTCTGGCTTGTCGGCGTAGCACTTATCTTTGAGGGCACCCCACAAATAATAGTCCAATGGTGTCAAATCGCAGCTCCGAGGTGGCCAAACGACATCAGCTCTGCGGCTGATAATGCGATCTTCAAAAACAGGGCGCAAAACATAGAGTGTAGCTTCGGCTGTGTGGCACGTACCAAATGCTGCCAATATCCTCCTCTTCAATTTTTGTGAACAAAAATTCGTCAAACATGGCCCGATAACGATCGCCATTGACTGTAACGACCACTTCTTGCTCATTTTCGAAGAAAAATGGCCCAATTATGCCTCTGGACCAAAATCCGCACCAAACGGTGACTCGTTTTGGGTGCAACCGCTTTTCAATGTATGCAAAATCGGCATCTTCTGTAAGTCGATCGCAGGCCCACTTAGCGAAGCGAAAACGCATTGGATGGTCAGTTGGCTTCAACTCCTGAACCAATTGGACTTTGTATGGCGTCATACCAAGGTCTTTATGCAAAATTCGTCTCAATGATGTATCCGAAATGTTCAATTGTTGAGAACGACGGTGAATTGATGTTGATGGCGCTTCACGCACACTTTCTGCCACAGCAGCAATATTCTCGGGTGTACGCACTGTTTTTGGCTCTTCACGCTTTGGTTTATCGATGAGGATGCCAGTTTCTTTCACTTTTTTCACAAGATAACGAACATACGGAGCTGACGGTGCTTCTCTTCTTCCAAAATCTGTACGAAATTTTCGCACACATTCTGCAACATTACCATGAATTTCAAAGTAATGACGCAATATTTCCCAGCGTTGTTCAAGCGTATACACAACCATATTCGTTCAGCGGAAGGATAAAACTAATTATCTGTCAAATCAGACATGAGCTAAGTGTTACCATTCACGAAATAAGCACAAGTTGAAAAAAAAAAAAACGTTAGATGGCGGACCCTTTATTTTGGTTATTTTTTTTTACATTTTGGCTATTTTTATTTTTTGTTCTGGTTACAAAAAAAAAAAAAAATTGCTTCGGCAACACCGGTATGGATAGTTACTGAAACCTGTTTTATTTGCATGTCAACAAATGCGTGTGAAAGCTTTAAAGCTGCTGTAAGCTTACATTGTGCTGCCTTATTACTGTACAGAAACTTTCGAATCGTCCTGTACAGTATTCCCCGGATATAAGCATCTTCAAAAATGCACAGTACCAAGTGCTTATAAGCGGGGAGTTCTTTTAAGGAAATCGCGCTTATAAGCACTAAGAGTGCATATATACAAACCTCGGCTATATGCACTATCGATGCTTTTATCTGAATTCATTCCTCATAATTTCATAGCACAAAATGGAAAGAATTGAATTTATTCTTTGCTAAAAATAGAAATAATTTATTTAAGAAAAATTCATTCACATATTTGTATATATTGTACACATTAATGTAAGTTTAGTTCATGGGCATTGAGATCAGTTTTATAAATGTACATATATATACGCACTCCATACATCTTTTATTACACAGATATGAAATGAAGATATTAAAAATTGCTTTCACATATTCTTGAAAAAGTCTGTTATTTTTGACTGAATATTGTTCATCGTATTCAACCCGAAATAGTATTGTTCAATTTCTTCAATTTCTTTCAAAAATTTATTTTTGGGAATCAAAACCTTTCGAAGAACATTACTGGAATGAGAAACTTCGCCCTTGGAGGGAATATCATCTTCTAAATTTATCATTTCAGAATCATCTTCAAACAAATTCGAAATATTTATTTCTGCCTCTGAAACTACTTCTGCAATTATTTCATCATCGGTGGACACTCCGTAGCAAGGCAAATAGTCATCACATTGAGTGAAATTTTCAAATTCTCCCTGAAGAAACTCATCGCGTGTTACAACCTCCATTATATCATTCTCTTCTTGCTCAGTCTTCTGCAGCTCACAAAATGCATGAACAAATTTACACTGTAAACAATACATACATACATTAAAACATTAAAAAATGTTTATAGTTTAGTAACAAAACCTACCTTTTTGAAACAGTTAATAATGGATTCAGGTTTTACCATCCACCAAGCACGATGAATCATATGAATCGCCGTCAAATGATTTATTGACTTTTTAAAATCTGCAATAGTTTTTCCTGCCTCTACAGCAAGCAGTTGCTTTTTTATTATATTTTGTGGATTATTCCTTGATCTAGAGGCTCTGAAATTGATGTGGTGTTTGCGGGAAGGTAATAAAGTTTCACATTTTGCAAATGCACTGGCTTGTGAGATGCGGCATTATCGATGAATAAAATAACCTTTTTATTCTGACTTCGCATTTCTTTGTCAAATATATAAAGTATTGATTTCCATATTTATTGTGTCATCCAAGCATTTTGTTGTGAAAAGTAAAACAGACCTGAAAAACAGACCACTTTCATCGGTGTTAAAAATATCCTTAGAGCTGTAATTTTTTATTAAATCAGGAAGCAGTTCAAAAAATTGGTTAGCACTTTCAATATTAGAAGACTCGCCCTCTCCATGCAGCTTCTTTAAACGTACACCTTCACGGTTTTGCCAGCGCCATAACCAGCCAGCGCTTGGGTTGAAGTCCTTATTCAACTTAATGGCAAACTGACTTGCCTTTTCGAGGACCATATGGCTTGAAATTACAGCGCCAGATGCTCTCATTTGGTTAAACCAGATCGTTACGGCACGATCTATTTCGGATGAACTGCTGCATCTCTTGCGCTTCCTGTTAAAGTTCTTCTTTCACTTTAAACACTTCTTTCCGTCAATCTTTCTTTTTCTCGAATTACTCAATTTATTGTTGCCCGAGAACATTTATATTTAATACATAGCTCATTTTTTCCCGTACTTTCCAATTCAGAAAGAATTCGTAGTTTTTCGCGAAAAGTTAAAGACGTTCTCTAACTCATATTTATTTTAATATAAAATAGAGATGTGCAACCTCGGTTGCTTATCAACAGTAAAGAAGTGTTGCCATTATAATTAAAAGTTTAAAGACGTTTAACATTTTCGTAGTTATTCAAAGTTATTTTATGTCAGTGATTATAAACGAAATTTTTTGTATAGAAAATGCAAATTGGCATTAAGATTTTAGTGCCTTTAACCGGGGAGTGTTTATAAGCGGGACGCATATATAGAAATAAATTGTGTACATTTAAAGCCTGAAAATAAGGTTGCACTACTTTAAGTACTACTAAGCGGGGAATTCTTTTATGCGGGATGCATATAAACGGGGAATACTGTATATATTTGGCGCAAATACTTTTACTCTTGTAGGAATTCAACAGCGCACGCAATGTTGCGATGACATCGTCACTGTTGTTATAAATACTTAGAAATTGTTGGCGTAAAGATTTTATGGTTATTGCAAAGAATTCATTGTTGTGTCAAATGCTTTCTTGTTACAGTTTTTCAACAACTCTTTGTCCCAACAGTGTTTAATTTTTTGAATAAGACCGAAATGTTGTCAGAGTTGAAACTCTGGTTTGACTTTACCAAAAATTGTGCTGAGAAACATTTGATGGGCAGTTTGTAAAAACAAAAAAATAAAACCACAAAATGCTCTCCAAATGTATTAGTATTGTTTAAACATATTAGCACCTCAATTCAACAACTCAAGTCAAAATGCAAAAAAAAAAAAAAAACTTTTCTTTTCCAATGTTATTATCTTAAATAAATACTACACGTAAATTAGCTACTGTGTGTTCATGTTCAGCCCATGTGTATAGACGATATGGTTATAGCTATAACAACAACAACAACAACAACAACAACAACAACAACAACAACAACAACAAAAACAACATTAATAACAAAAACCACAACAACAAAACAACAGCAATTGCCCCATTTTCAGCGCGCACCGTTCATGATCAGTCATATAAAACTAATGATAGAGGCACGTTTACTAACTAGTCAAAATTTAAACAAGATTACGGAAAACTTAAATAACGCAAAGTGGCAAGTTGTGGCAAAATAGAAACAAAACAAAATAAAAAAAAGAACAACATTAGAAAATACATATTTAAACTGACTCTAATGGAATGTTTATGAAAAAAAATATTTAATTGCATGCAACAACGTCTGTTAAGTGAACAGCAGGAGTTTTTTTGCAGATTTTCATCAATTTCATAAATAAAAAAAAAAACACATTGCCACAAAAAACAATCGAAGGAAAAAAAAAAATTAAAAACGGGAAATTTCCACGCTTAACTTAATCGTAAATTAAGGCATGCCAACACAAAAAGTGGGCTGGCAACACTGTTGATTACAGCTGCGGCCAATGTTGCCAATGTTGCGGCCCAAAAATAAAACAAAAGTTATACGATACAAAACGGCAAACTGATCGGGCGCAAGCAACTGCAAAGATGAAGATATCTACAGCATCAGACAAGGTAAAGGCATGTTTTCCACTATCTTGGTTACACACACCATTACTCACTTACGCACACACTCACACTCATACACACACACATAAGCACACACCAAGTGCAGTGAAAGTAACTTAAATGAAGACAACTTCATTTAGTTGCTTATCAGCGTTTAGGTTAGCGCTACCTTAACCGGCTTTACCTCCACCAACACTGATTGATCTTGTCAAAAAGTGACAAATGATGCTTTATATCACAAGCGTGTTCAGGATTGTTATATATTAAACATTTCAATCAATTTTTTTACTTATTATTTTTATTATAACAACCTTTTTAGTGATCGCGGCGTTGACAAAGCTCAAAAATGGTGTTGGTGGTGGATCTTAAGGAAGCTTTTTCACACCTTCAAGACGCGGTAATTGCTTACAAAATATATTATCCGAATATTGCATTTTCTTGTACGTGACGTGCTTAATGTGCAGACACACCGTTGCACTCAAAGAGACGGACAGACGAATAGGTTGAAATTGCATGGTCACTTAAATGGTGGCGAAAAAGCCATGCAACCTCGCAACAATCGATCGTTTGGCATCAAGCTTACGCACTCATCTACGTCAGTAAGACCGGTAGTTGCAACTAGTTGGCAACATATATCAGCTGTTTGGTAGACAAAAAAAAAAATAAATAAAAAAATGCAACTTTGACTGCCGATCGACAGCTATGCCTGATATTATTATCTGTTGATTAACCTTTTTGAAATTTGTATGTGCATTATTTTTAATCGCCGTTCATTATTTTTTAGCCTTGTGTGCGACCCAATTTTTGGGTCAGCACGCAAACCGTTCATTCATGCATTTTAGCATTTATTCCAACTTGTTGCAAGTTTTTGAAAAGTGGTTGCTTTGAATTGTTATTGGTGTACATTTTTTTTTCTCTCCCAAAGAACCGTCGCTACCGTTGGATTTAGTTTCTGTATTGTCAGCCTTTAAAATATTGTCTTGTCTTCATTAGTTGTCATAAATATCAAGTCAAGTTTGTACCGCCCTTAATTGCGTGGGTCTCTCTGCCTCAACCAGTGTAGCTGTGCAAGACACCAATCTTGCATTACTTTTCAGCTATACAAAAGTGGAGAAATTTTGGTTTAATTTAATTACTTTTGACTGGTGCTGATATGCAGAAAATTCAATGGAAGCAACAGCCTTTCTAAAAGATCCGAAAGGATGCTTTTAATCTGGAGCAATTATGCGATAAATAATTTATTGTTACAAAATTCAGGTTTTTGCTATGCAGCCACATTCAACAAATCCCATCTCATTGTGATCACGATTTGATAAGATTTATTGTAATTAAAACGATTGAAGAATTTTTGCTCTGACTATGCTTAATTAATTGAGCTGTTTCAACAGTTGTTAACATGATATAATTTGAAAGAGGAGATTATGCTCATAGTTTCTTCGGAATAAAGTTATACAGATTGGCAGAAAAGTATTGAAAGCACATCTGTTAACCAGTAGAAGAATTTAAGCTTATACGGCATTTCAATATTTCATCTTTCATTTGAGCACACACAAAATTTTATTTCGATCTGTCTATATACTTTGTTTACAAGCCCTTTGAAGTTGACATGGTCGCCCATAGGGTGGTTAAAGGGGGAACTTGCCCCCCCCCCCCCTAGGCAGTGAAAATTTTTTATATATCTTCATATTAAATCAAAAAGCCGTAAGCTACAATTAAAAAAATTTTACGGGAGAGTCAAAAAAATTTTCTAAATTTTAATTGTAATTGTAAGTTGCGCTGAAACTTAAGGATTTTAAGGATTTTAATTAAAACGTGGTTTTTAGTGGTAAGAGTGTAAAATTTAGCAGGAACATGTATTTTGACAAGGTGCTTCAGTAATCAATCAGAAAGTCGACTTTGAGTTTATTGTAACTTACGACTTTTTTGATTTTATATGACGATATATTCATTATATATCGCTCATTTGCTCGTATAACGTCATAACTCAAAAACGTGATTTTGCAGAAAACGCATTTTAAGTTTTCAGTTCAATCGCACTTTATATGAATAGAGGCATATGCTCTTCTCACACGGAGAATATTCGAAATAATAACATGAAATTTTTATACAAATTTTTATCAATACATGATATAAAGAATACTTCTGCATTATTGACCAAAAACTCATGTTTTTTGAGTTATGAAGTTATTCGACCAAATAAGCGATATGTTAACCCATTAAGCGCCACTGTACTCATTTGAGTACAGCAAAATATTTTTAACTTTTAAAGTTTTCTTTGTTGTTAAGCATTAGTGAATTTTTTTGTTAATTGTCAATTGTTGAGCGGGTCAATTCCATTTGTTTCTCATTTTTTTTAAATATGTTTTCCTTAAAAAAGAAAAATACAAAAAAATAAAAAAATTAAAGAAATAAAAAAAACATTTTTTTTTTGCTATTTTAGTTTGTTTTCTATTGTAAAATAAATATTTTTTGGACTTTTCACTTTTACTTTTCATTTGGCTGTTAATGGGTTAATATATTTTGAAGAGAACTCAAAAATACTTCATTTAAGGTATATTTATAAATAAAGCTGTTGTACCCGTCGCAGTGATAAGTTACGATACCATTTCATATATCCTTGTTTCACAGCCACTTACCAATATGTATTCTTACACATTAAAAAATTTTGTGTGCAAATATTACTAATAATTGTGTCCATTCTACGAATTTTGCTCGTATTTTTCAGTCATGAATAGGATTCGTAGATTGGACTTAGTTTGGTACATATTACAAATATTTTATTCGCATTCGTACAAAAACAAATGTATATTTTACGAATACATTTGTTACATTTACTAATAACGAAAAAAAAACATTCTATTTGAACTGGGGTTTGAACCACGGTTTTTCAGCTTACGGGTCACGTACTCTTTCAGTAGACTACGGCCACTTTGCACTCATACATTTCCTTATATTCGCGAATGGTCAAGAAACAAGGCTGAAAGATTTCGGTTGTAAATTTTTTAAACTTAACTAGTACTTCGTACATTCTACGAATAATGCGTACGTTCAACCTATGAATGAATTTTTTCTACTAATATTTATTTAAATTCGTAAATAGTACGAAGCCTTTAGTAAATACTACGAATGTAATGGAAGAAAGTATGAAGTTATTCGTACGAGAAATTGAGGAATGATAAGGAATGATACCCCTATTAGTTGAAAATCATTCTTCGGGGCAATAGATGGTAAGGGGTATTTATGCCAATAACGCATATGAACTTGAACGATAAGGAAAAATTTATGTTTTAAAGTAATTAAACACAAGAAGAAAACAAAGTAAAATAAATTTACAAAACTAAATGTTTTCCCAAATTCGGCTAAAAAAAATAGTTTTTCTCTCATAAAGATGATCCAATTTGGATAATTTTTTAATTTTTCGTAAACCTAATAAAATTTCTGACAATCTTGCAGAATTTTAATTTGTGTAAATTACAGCGATCTAGGCTTCTAGTTCAAAAGCGAAAAAAAAAATTTAGGAAATTCTGAACAAGCACTAATTTTTAAAAATCTGATGGCAAATTCTTATTGAGAAAACGCTTTTACATTAGAAAATCTTATGATCAAAAGTTTTTTATGACTAAAATGTGAATAGGAAACTCGATTTGAAACATTTATTTTATACTTCTTCAAATTCACGTTTTTTAACAGGCGTCAACCCATTTTTAGAATTTTCTGGATTTTTTTCGCATTACGTGCTTATATTACATCCAGGATTCAGAATCAAGCTTTGCAGGGTGGTTCTGGAATATGTTTAGAAAATGAATGGAGCCCAAAACCTATCTATACATGTACCTCTTTATATATTTATTCATACGTTTTGAATTAAAAAAAAAAAATAAATATTTTAAATAATTCATATAATAGGTACGTTTCCAAACTCGATTTTACTGCTAGAACTGATGCATGTTGAGAAAAGAAATAAGTCAGTTTATGTCCATGCGGGGAGGAACATTTTAAGAATAGCGACAACTCTAATTCTTAATTTTTGCAGATGATATGGTTTTTAACCTTCTAAATCCAAATCTGATAAATTTCAGACCGCTTGCAATAGGTTTATGAGTTTTAGGCCTCCCATAAAGATTTCCACAAAAAATTACTGGAAAAAAATGGTCTAAAAATCTTGCTGGTTTTGTTAATTTTTCAAAAAAAAAGATATTGGGAAATATTTGTATTCTTATTTGAAAAGAGTGAAACTTGGGGGCTAAATAGAAATTAATGCGATTTTATTTAAGAATAAAGGAGACACCACATTATTTCATTTACTAAATTCCTAAGAATATTTGTGGAGAAAAATTTTTTGAAATAACATGAAAAAAAAAATTAAATTTGAAAATGTTTGGGGCATGATACAAGAAAGATTTTTTTTTAAAAGATCAACGAATAAAGGCATGCGCCTTATACAAACAAGGTTTGATCTTTGACCTGAAAAGAAAGGGAAAGATAATTTTAGGAGAATTGATTGGAACCATACGTGAATTATTGATTAGGCGAAACAACCGTGAAAGACAATTTGAATGGCTTTTAACCGAAGCTAGTGTTATGCTTAGTTGTTTCTGTTCTTTAATTCCACATTTTTCACAATTTAGCTGTGGATTTTTAGTTTTCCATAATTCTTAAATGTAGGAAGATCAAAGAAAGTGAAAAGAACCATGCTCGAGCCCGGATTCAAACCAGGAACCTCTGGGTTGATAGTCTAGCGCACTCTCCACTAGACAAAGGCCGACAAAGGCCCATCTTTGAAATATATATGATTTTCTTATGTGTACAAGCGTGTGTTAGCCGGTGTATCATGATAAAAAAATATAGTACAAAAAATCTCAGAAAATAGAATTATTTAGATTACATTTTCTTTATGTGCATTCTAGACTCCTTTATGCCTTTGACGCCCTCTAGAACAAATCCTGTGGACGTCCTTGGTTTTGTTGCATCGTTGCAAGTGCGTTTTTGCAAGGGTAAATTTTTGTGAACACGCCTTAAATATTATGATGTTGCAAATGTTTTAGAACAGCTGTTTTTCTGTTCTTTCGAATTTCTTCCTCCGCCCATTTTTTGTTGGCATTTTTCCCTTAAATCATCTTTTTTAAATTTCCCTCCATTTCTTAATCACTTCTGTCTTTTATTAAAAAATAAATAAATTGTTTAATGCCGCTGAAAATGTAATCAATGAAAACAGCTGCTTAATGAGCGGTGTTCAAAAAGTAGCGGTGGTGGTGTTCAATGAAAAATTAACACATTCGTTCAATATTAAGGGTATACACTTCAATGCTGCAAGTCCCGAAATCGCAAATTTCCAATGAGTTGAAGTAGCGACTGTTTTTAAAATGTTTTTCCCTACATATCTGTCAAGCTGAAAATCAGCATTACTTATATTCAATGCACTTTCAAACAAGCCGCACAGTGATGCGAGTCCATATAGCGAGTGTGCAAAATTAGAATAATGGACCGATTTTGATGAAATTTCATATCTAGGTGGATTATGATCTCCTAAACTCAGAAATGAGTTGAAAACTGTAAAATTGTCAATTTAAGAATGTATATTAGAGTGGACCTTATTTGTATAGGGAAAATTTCCAAGCACTTCATGGAGCGTCCCAAGGGCTCAAACTGCGCTAATGAATGAAAAACAAAATTCGTGTAAAATTTTAGGTAGGTCGGATGCATATAAACCCATGCGCACACGGGTTAACGTTTGTACAAGTGCATGAAAGGCAAACAAAATTATTTTTTTTTAATATATTCATTTGCAATTCCATTTGAACTAAGTAAACAGTTAAGATTTTTTTGATTTTTCTAAAAATTTTTCCAAAAATAGGATAAAATAATACAAATGTTACTGGGAAAATCCAAAATTAAAATTTTGTCCCCCTGAGTTATTCAAGTAATTTAAGGTGAATACCCTAGTTAAACTGGAAATTTTTTGAAAAAACAAAAAAATCTGTTTCCTTATTCCATATGAAAATAATACATTTTTTTTTTATGTACTTGTACAAAATTTAAGTCGATTGCGCACGGGCTTATATGCATTCGATCTTGCTAAAATTTTTCAAGAATTTTTATATCATCAATTACAACAGTTTGAGCCCTTGGGGTGGACTTTTTAAAATAAGGTCCACGCTAATGTATATAGAATATGAAAAAGAAAATGAATTAAGAACAAAAAACATTTCTTATTAAGCAAATATCAAGAATAATAAGCAATAACAATAAAAATAATATAAAAAAATGAATTTTTCAAGGAATTATTCAATTTTCATTCAATAAAACGCTTAAATAAAAATTTTCTACATTTTCACATGGAATGTATTTTTTAATATCTTCTTAAGGTAAATTTGATTTATTTTCTGTTACAATCCTTTTTGATGAAAGCAAAGGATCCGAATAAATCAATATACAAGAAAGAAGATCTTTGTTGGCGTGAGTTATAAAGTCTTTTCTTGTATGGGACAACCGGACATTCCTCATATTTTTGTTATTTTTTGCCTCCTTTATTCGCAGATAACCAGCAATTAACAAAATCACTATTTTTTATATATAAACGCATTACTATTTGTTAAATTTAATTTAATAATAATAAATGAAATGAAAAGGTTTAACTTTTAAAATCTATTTGAAAAATTGCACGGAATCAAAAATAAACGCAAATCAACAACTTCTTCGTAGCTTATATTTTTATTTTTTTTTTTAAAAGATCACAGAACCAAGGCATACGCGCCTTATACAAACAAGATTTAGTTTCTGACCTGAAAGGAAAGGGATAGATTTATTTAGAGGAATTGATTGGAACATACGTGAATTATTTTTAGTTTTCCAGAATTCTTAAATATAGGAAAGAACAAAGAAAGTGAGAAGAACCATGCCCGAACCCGGATTCGAACCAGGGACCTCTGGGTTGATAGTCTAGCGCACTCTCCTCTAGACTACAAAGGCCAACAAGTAACGATATTAAGCAATGTATATGCTAGGGAATATCGGAGTTAAAAATTTGGATCCTAAAAACCCACGAAAAATTCGGGACCGTAAAACTAAAACATTTCCTCTACTACTTGTAAAAATCCTCGCATTTTGTAGCTTAAATACACAAATTAAAAAAAAATCCTCCTTACCGTAAAAAAATTTGAGTACCCTAGTATGCAAAACAATAATAATAATAATAATAATAATACTCTTGTGAAAATGCACTCTCAAACACACCTACATATGTGTTATTGTTTGTCAATTAATAAGTGCAGGTAGATAAGAACAAATCGCAAATTAAGCCTTTTTAAAATCGAAATTAAACTAATTTGGGGGAAAAAAGTGCAAAAGTTATTTAATAACTCATAAAGTTTAAAGTTGAAATATGTGTTTAAAAGAAAGAGCTCAGATATGTTTTCCCAAAAATTAATTTTTTTCCATCAAACTTTGGCATTTTTAGTGTTTTTCAAATAAAAATGGTAGGTCATTATAAGCTTTTTAAAAATTTATTAACAAACATTTTAAAATTTATAACATTTATAAATTTTATTTAATTTATACCTCTATTAAAATTCTTTAAAATATTTTTTTTTGAATCGTAGTGTAAGAAATGTATTTTTGGGAATTTTTCGGGTAGAAAGACTAAAACTACTTTTTTTATACCGGTAATTTTTTCATTTTCAAAAAGATCAACTTTCCAAAGCTTCTACTAGAACAGGAAGAGGTAAATCAAAAAATTTTGTAACAGTTTTGTTAGTGAATGCATTACCTTTTCAAAAATACCAAACACTTGGATATTTGCGATATCAAATTTTCGGACTTTTGCCTATTGGGCGAATCACTGTGCGCCGTATGCTTATTGAACCAAAGGTAATTGGACTCTCGCTTAAGTTTTTAACGTGAAGTATTTATATTATTTATATAAGCCATCGTATGAGTATCTAAATACGAATTCAGAATTTAATAACTGTTGTAATTCTTACTCAAGTTTACATATTCAAAATGAGTCACAATTACATTTTTTTTTATGGTAATTAAACACATATTTTTTTCGCAAGCTTGCGACGACTATTTTTCGTCATCTCAATAGATGGTGAAATTTAGGAAAAATTCAGAAAACCAAAATAACAACAGTTGCACTGAACTTTTCGCAAATTTGCAATTTTCAGAAATTTCAGTAGTGAAGTGAATACCCTTATTATTGGATTTGCATATGCAACAGCAACAGCCTTTTGTTAAAGCAAATTCATATAAATGTGTTTTGTTTTTGTAAAAGCATCTTTTTATGCATTTGCAACAAGATCGTGAATTACCTTATTGTAAACTGGAGTTATTATTTATTAACATGTTTGCAAATTTAATGAATTAAATAAACTAAGCTTAGTTGGTAGAGCTTAAACTAATTTTTATACAGCCAATCAAAGTCTTGAGTCTGAAAACTAAAGGCCCAAACATAATAGGCTCGAGCTGGCTGCAGCTAATGTCAAATTTTATACGAATACATAGAAATGATGCGTACAACCCATAATTGCTCAAGACAGCTTTTTCGTCAAGTTTCGTTAACTTGATCTGGCTGCAGCCAAAGCGATTCAAATCGAATGTTCCGTAAGGAATCAGCTGTTTTTTTCTTTCAAACGAATTTAAATGAAATTAACATTAACTTATTTTCGCGATTCATTCCTGTTATCACAAATTCAACTGAACGAACCAAACAAAACGAATTGATATACAAATTGGCGAATTTATTCAATGACTTAAGGACGAGCTTGCTCAAGTAATTTTGGTCAAATTGAGTACTTGACAGAACTTGAGCTAGCTTTTCGTTGACTTTTGACATTAGCTGCAGCCAGCTCGAGCCTATTATGTTTGAGCCTTAAGCTTTCACTTAGAAAACATTTTCAAGTTTTTTTTTTTTTTTCTTTAAATGTTGACGTAACAATTTTGAAAATGCAGAATAATGAAGTCTTCATATTCACTATATAATATAAAAAGTATGTACGAGTTTTATATCTTTCTAATACCTTTGAACAAATTTCTCCACTCAATTACCAATCAACGAATTACAGCTGTTAATAAAATGCCCATTATAACAACCATTTTAATCATAATTTCATCTTCTGAAGCTTGAAAAGTTATCAACTCTCACACTACTAACTTCAACCATCAGGTACAACAAAAAATGCTATAAAACACAGAAACTGATCATGACTGAGCAGAATCAGCTCAAATGCTTAAAATTTAATGCTACTTGGTTTTTATAAAAGCGGAAAACTGCAAAACCAGTATTTCTAATTTCCTAAATAAATTTGTACCTCTTCGCACATAAAAGAAAAAAAAAATTAATGATCTTGCTAATGCCGCAATGATCGTTAAAGCGAATTAAGCACCTTCACTCATGGCACTTCATCCGCCAACAAATGCGTTAAACGGCTAGCTCAGGTTGCCGCGCTGTAAGCGATATGATGTGGAAACCCTAGAAGAAGCAGCAACTCTGACTTTTATTTGCTCAGCCATGCCATGAAGCGGCCATGTGTGGGCGTCCACGCTGGCAAATTGTGCTGATCAAGAAGCAGCCGTCGGCAGGCGAGCAAACACTTTAGACGTTGACGTTAGACGTTGTGTGGGTGCTCACAAATACGTTGCGTTTAAATGCGTATCTTCTTGGTTATAATATGTCACTTTATAAGAGGCTTTGTTGTTGTTGTTGTTATTGTACCAAATAAAAGCACTTGTATTGCAACGATTGACATGCGTGTCTAACAAAATAATTACAATGCAAATAGCAAAATAGAAATAGTAGTAGTTGCTGCAACAACACTAAGTGTAGAGCGTTTAATTAACACTACTACTATTTAATGGCGCACAACTACACCGACAAATGTGGCATTAAATAATGCTAGTGCCAATTTCTAGCTTTGCGTTCATTGTTTGCACTAGACTTTAGTGTCAGTCAGTCAATATTGTAAATTGGAATATTTGTGCGAACAAAAAAAAAAAAAAATATAAAAAAACTGAATACTATCTAATCTTGGATGAACTAAAAGTTTTTATCTTATGGAAGGCATGCTTTTGGAACTCACTCGTGATGTTTGAAGTGATAAAGGGTATATATAATATTTTTTTAAAAATTTTGACAGTAAGCCCAATGTTAAAATTTAGCAAATATTGGCTAAGAATAGATTATTGGCTTCTAACAAGACAATTCAAGCAAGAAAAATTCATAGGAAATACATGACTTGAAATATTTTCAATTCTGATGGTTTTAGTTAAATTTACTCCATGTTCAATGATGACAAGAACAACAACGACAGCTACGTTTTATTCTTCCTTACCTTTGTGACTCTTTGAGAACTTAACAAGAATTTTTTAAAGGCTCTTCACACACTGACCCACAAATTATACAATTGAATGCTGTTGCTTACCTCACAAACACATTAAAATCCTTTTAAGGCTTTAATGCCAAGAACTGTCCTTCAATGCAATGGGCAAGAACCCTTTCGTATTCACGGACGTCACCACCCACGTTGCTGCAAACTATAGTACAAAGTAGCCACAGTTGGCAATTAATTCCAAATGCTATGTACTACTACTATATACCAGTTTTCCAAAAACATTTATTATTCAGCATATATACACGGTTAAAAATCTTGGACTAAATTTTAAACATTTTGGAATTACATATAGGACAATACCAAAAATTTTTGGATTACATATAGGACAATACCAAAAAAGTTTTAAATTTAGTCCAAGGAAAAGTCTAAAATTTTCTAATCCGAAAAGGATAAGTTTTTAATCTGCAATAAGTTTAAAAAAGCAATGTAAATATCAACTTAAAATAAAAAAAACTTTTCTGACCAGTTCATGATTTGAACACACGTCCTATGATGTGCTGGTCCAACACGTTATCCACTCGTACAATTAAGTTCTTGATAAGGTTTCGCTTATTTTTCATCATTACGAATGCTAGTAAGTTCCTTGCAGGAACGTGGGTTTGAGACCCAGCTAACTTAAACTAAAGAAGGTATTAAAAAATAGTATTTTTTGGATTAAAAATTCTTTAAACCAAAGTTTGGTCTAAAAATTAGTCCAAAAATTTTAACCGTGTACGTAGTTATGTATTTTTATGTGTTTTTTTTTTGCTTTTGGGTGTATGCCTTGAGTACGCCTTTTGTACCACCGAGTCAAATAAAAAAGGCGTTTGACCACAAACTGAGTTTTATTGAATCATTGAAGGCTCTTACAAAGTAGTACCTGACAGCTGACTTAACGGCATGATTTAAACGGCCTAACGTTACGACGACTGACTTACTTTAGTTGTTGGTTTGCCATGAAAACGTTTCTCTGTCGCTGTCTCTATCTCTGGCTGTACGTATCTCTCAGTAGCTCTATACATTTATCTGTAGATTGGGCATATTTTATCTTTCGTTCGGCTTTTGTGTTTTTTTTTTCTTACTACAATAACAGCAAGTGGTATTTTTTCAATTTTGCGAACGCACTTTTACTATTAACTACTGCTACCTTTTTTGCTTGTCGGACTGGCTTAACTTTTAAATATACCACTTGAGCGTAGAAAAATTGATTGTTTTGTCATGTTATGAAATATGAGCAACATTTTTCATGGCAGACATAAATATTTCGATGCAAAATAATAATAATAATCATAAGTGACTCTTATTGTACTAACATATTTTTATATAAGTTGCTGCACTTTTGTTGTTTTTTTTTCAAATAAGGTTGAATTATACATAAAGTTTTCTTTAACGGATAGTTGATGTTAAAGGAATTCAAAAGGATAACACAGCCTAGTGTATTACATTTTTTAATATATTAACCTTTTCGGGAAGAATACTACTTTTTCGGCACTCAGAAATATAGCCTTTTTGCGTCATTCGTACTCAAAAGGTACTAAAAAACGAACATTTCTTGGCTCGGAAATGAGTTGAAAAAAGTACAGTTTTAGAATAATTTTAGGAAAATTTTTGGATATAAGATTTTTTAACACTATTTAACGCTGCTATAAAAAAGTTTGCCAGTGGTAAATGGGCACATTACGTACACTTAGAAAATAATTTGCAGAAGATCTAGAAGAATAGTACCCAATCGTTAGAAAGTCGGGCTTCATCAAGCGCCATGACCGATGTTCTAAAAATGAAGTATATATTTTTCGCTAAATTGAACAAACTTAGGTCAATTGTGTTGAAATCTTATGACATTTGAGTAAGTTTTTCTACTGTTTATCTATCATCGGCTATAACTAAGAGAAACATTTTCTTTAAAAATAAAAAATTTTCTACTGTTTATTAATCATCGACTATAACTAAGAGAAACTTTTTCATTGAAAATAAGAAATTTTTTCTTGAATACCTAGAAAAATTTTGGAATTTTTGCAAAAAAAAACATTCTTTAAGATTTTAAACAGTATTATTTTTATACTGACAAAAAACTGCAAATATTAATATTGTTAACATTAAATTAAATGGGAAAATCACCACTATCCGGAGACTTGAACCTCGGCCTCGTGATTGTACGTGCATCAGCTTATCCATTCGACCATCGCAGTTGTTAAACAATCGTCGCTTAATTTGCTTCATTAAGAATTGTTCGCTTTGTAAGTAACTTTAAAGCATTTTTTCTAGAAATATAAGAAAAGTATCCTTAAAATAAATCACTTGTGGTGTACAAAAAAAAAAAAAGAAAAACTTACATGTATATCTAGAAAATATCCAAGTATTGTAACTTATATTTTTCCAAATTTAAGAAATCATACTGCAGAATGCTGCAAGCGGAATTGATATCAATATAGTTTTTATTCAAATTATTTCTGCGTTAATACAGTTTTTGAAAATGCAGCTTTTATCATACCTTCATTTCTTATATTTAAGTAAAAACTTGTTTTTAAAACTAAGACGCTGTTTTGATAACGTTGCAACGAACTAAAGACGTGTGATTGTTAAATCATGTAAAAATTGTCTACATTAAGGAGAAACCTCTATAGAATATAGAAAAAACTTTTTAACAAAAAAAAAAAAAAAACCAACATTAATTCTTGGTCAAATTTGATAATTTATTTATATTTATTATTATATTGGAAATTTTATTATTATAATTTTTTGCTATTTTGTATTATTATCATAAATATATTAATTTCTCCATGAATTTAAAACATTTAAAGCCGGAGTGTTAATTTTATAAAAGTCTGGTTATATTAGCGTCGACCTTAAAGGTTTTATATTCATGGAGAAATTAAAATATTTATGAGAATTATACAAAAAAAAAAAAAAAAAAATATAATAAGATTTCCAATTTAATAATATATATAAGTAAATGATCAAATTTACAAAGAATTAATGTGAAAAGAAATTTTAAATTATTTTTTACTTTGTAGTGGTTTTGAAGTTGGTTTTTTTTGTTAAAAAGTTTTTATTTCTTCCTTTTTAGAGATTATGACAACAAGTTTGCCCATTCTTGAAACGAATTTTGGTATCCCAGTGTCAATATTCGAGAAACAGTGTTTCTTTTATAGTGACACGCCCTTTGAAAAATTCCGCCTACTTTCTTGATTGTGTTTTGTTCTAATTTTACCTATTCTTGTACCGAATTTCCATACCCTAGTGTCAATATTATTCGAGTTACAGTGTTTTTATAAGATTTCCACACCCTTTGTCGAATAACGCCCACTTTTTGACCATAATTTGTAATAATTGTGCCCACTCTTGTATTATATTTCAGTACCCTAGTGTCAATATTAACTGATGCACAGTGCTTTTCTAAAAGTGACACGCCCTTTTTCTATTACCGCCCACTTTCTTCATAGTGTTTTGTAATAATTTTAAACGTTCTTGAAATGAATTGTATTACCCTAGTGTCCATATTGTTCGAGATAGAGTGTCTTTCTAATATTTTCACACCCTTTTTTCCAATAACGCCCACTTTCTTGACCGTAATTTGTAATAATTGTTCCTACCCCTGTACCAAATTCCAGTACCCTAGTGTCAATATTAACTGAGTTGCAGTATTTTTCTTATATTACCACGCCCTTTTGTCCAATAACGCCCACTTTCTTGACCGTAAATTTTCATAATTATGCCTACCCCTGTACCTAATTTCAGTGTCCCATTAGCAATATTATTCAAGTTACAGCTTTTTATAATATTGCCACGCCCTTTATCACATAACGCTTACTTTTTTGACAACAGTTTTTAATAATTGTTCCTTCCCCAGTACCGAATTTCAGTATCCTAGTGTCAATATTATTCGAGTTACAGCGTTTCTCTATTGTTACAACGCCCATTTGTCGAATACCGCCCACTTTTTTAGACGGGCACCTCCGCTTTCAATGTCTCTATCTGTTGACAAAAAATTGCGGCAATCGGGATAGTACTTTAGGAGTTTTAGATGTACTTACATTAAAAAAAAAACAACCAACTTGAGAACCTCCTCCTTTTTGAAGTCGGTTAAAAAATCCATGCTTGTGAATTGATGCTAGAGTTTCTTAAGGAAGCATATTTTTTTGAGTGTAGCCAATAATTTCTGAAATACAATATAGCTGCTTTGGAGGCCTAGCTTGCTTACAACTGTCAATTTCATTTGTTTGTAAATGACCGCTAAAACACTGATGATATCTACCTTACACAATAAGCGAGGATGGGAGAAGGCTATAAAGCACAAGATCGGAGAGAACAAAAGAAAAAAACTGAATGAAACTGCTCTCTACGCCAAAAAACACAACGAAAGTGAAAGAGAACACACCGTAAAGAAATAAACCAAAGCAAATGACGCCCAGTGTTGCCAGAAGCGGTAATTTTCCCCCGTTTTTCGGGATTTTCAACCCAAAAGGGAAAACGGGAATAACACTTTTAAAAACGTTAAAAATGAGGTTGACCAAGTGCAACATCACAGATGTTTCTCAGTACAACTTATTTCCTTGAAACAAGGTCATCGCCTCAGAATGAGAAAAAAAAACGATTGAAATTTCATATTTTGATTTTGCAAGCAAATATCTCAGCCATTTTTTTATCGATTTTCATTGAATTTTCTTTGTCTGAATGATCAATTAAATGACTTTGGAGAAATAAGAAAAGATTTACCGTTGTCTCACTAATTCAATGCAGTTTATTCAATTATTTATAGATTTATTGTTTTAAATAAATCTGTAAATATTCAGTTTTTGCTCAAAAAATAGGCCAAACGTTTTTTTGTTGTAATGTATTTTTCTTATAAAATTTCCTTTTTTCACGCTCTTTCATATGACATATAATTTCTTTGCAAAAATTTCTTCATTTTGACACATAATTCGAAAAACAGTTTCTATCATCGAAAATCAGGAGCCTATGATTTTTTTGATATAATTGAAATTATTTCGAAATGTTGTTTTTATATTTTTACAAAGTTCTACAGCTTAAAACATAGTTTCAGCGAAAAAAGTTTTCAAATATTTCAAACTACTTCAAAGTTATATACTTAAATCTATGTTTTAAGCCATTTCGTTATACAGTGTTGCGTAAAATAATAGCAACAAAATCAGTGCGCTGCTACAAAATCGTTTATCTTTTTAAATATTAACACAGAAATGATTACACTATGCGACAATTCAAGGGTCATGGAATCTAACGAAAAAGCGACCAACACAGATCGATGGTACTGATCTAGACCAACAAAACCCTAAAATGGTTTTGCAAAGTTAGCTCGCTTTTAAAAGATATAGGCATTGAAAGTTTGCCTCTTGCATAGTATTTTTTAAAAATGAAGTGCTCATAAGGGCATATCGAATTAAAAATTCTTTTTTTAATTTCTCATTCTAAGAGGTCTCCAAAGTTCCATAGGGTGGTCTCCCAAAAAAGGATGTCTCCCTCTCCCGCAAGGACAAAGTTGTTTTTTGAGAAAAACAGTAAAAATTAACGATCTATAAATGCTTTAATTTTGTAAGAAAAACTACATATGTCTTAAAGCAAAAGTAAATATAGACTTTAACAATACCTCGCCAAACAAGATGCCACTCTTGATTTTTACTCACAGTGTCCTGTGTGAAGGATATTCGAATCTTAAGGTACACTCGAAATAGCACAGAACTTTTGACTGTTATCTGATTGTGTTAATTTTAGTAGTATTTATTAAAGTGTTGACGTTTTCCTTATATTTGGTGTATTTAAAATTTGCACATGTTTTGCCAATGCATTTACTGTTTTTTGAGAAAAACATACTTGAACGCAATTTTTCAACTTTGTGAAAAAAATTAATGTCAGGCTTTATATCTCAGGCATCAGAAGTGGTTTAATAATTTTCGCTTTTTGAATTCTTCAGATTTCTCTTTTAAGGTTATTATTTTTTTTAAAAACACATCTTAAAAGCAATTGTTAATTCAATTGAGACTCATCGAATGGCAGGCTCAGAAACTCAAAATTTTAGTTCAACATTTTGGTAAATGCTGAGGTGAGGTGTTTTGACGAAATAATAAATTTCATGCTTAGCAGAAAATTTTTTTTAAAAAATCGAAACACAAAAAAGAATCGTGATCTTAACCTGGTGTTTTAAAAAATTCTTTCAAAAAGTGTTTCTTTCAGAAATATTTTAAGAATCCAAATTCACAAAATTATCTTCGGTACCACTTTTGATGCCAATAATATATAAAACCTTATCTTAATTTTTTTGGAAAACTTATAAAATTGCATTCAAAATACATTTATCGAAAACAAGAAAATGCATTTGCCAAAAATTTGCAAATATTTAACTCGCCAAATTTAAAGAAAACGTAAACTCTTCAATCAATAACACCAACATTTAGACAATCAGATAACAATCAAAAGTTCTGTGCTATTTCGAGTGTACCTTTGGATTCGAGTATCTCTCACACAGGACAATAAGGGTAAAAATCGAGAGTTGTATTTTGTTTGGCGAGATATTCTTAGTTAAAGTCTGTGTTTAATTTTGCTTTAAGACATATGTAGTTTTTCTTACAAAAATCGAGGCATTTATAGATCGTTATTTTTTACTATTTTTCTCAAAAAAACAACTTTGTCCTTGTGTAAAAGGAAGACATACTTTTTTCTTTTAGTTGTTTTTTTTTGTAGATCTTGACCACCATGCAACTTTTGAGACCTCTTAGAATGTGAAATTCGAAAAAATTGTAATTCGATGCGCCTTATTGAGCACTTTATTTTTAAAAAATACTCTGCAAGAGGCAAACTTTTAATGCCTATATCTTTTAAAAGCGAGCTAACTTTGCAAATTCCTTTTAAGGTTTTCTTACTATACACTAGTACTATCATCCTGTGTTATCCGCTTTTCCGTTAGAAAAATGTGTTGCACAGTGTTATTGGAACTAAAGCATATAACATATGTACTTCATATTGAAAACAAATCATATTCAAATTTTGTTTTGTTTTTGTATTTAATTTAAAATTAATGTTACTACATAATTAATATTTGGTGTAAGATCCATTATTTTTGATAACCGCTACTCATCTGAGCGGCATAGACTCTATTTATTTAGATATGTTGGTATTAGCTACTTGTTCCCAATTAAGTTTCAGGGCTGCATACAGTGCAGTCTTATTGAAAAACCTTTGACCAGAAACTTTTGCCTTCAAAATCCTAAAAAGATTTTCGATGAGATACAAGTCAAAGCAATTGTGCCAACCAATCAAAGACTTGAATCCCATTATCCCTAATGTAACATTTGATGAGCTTTGAAGTGTGCTTCGGGTAGTTGTCGGTCTGAAACGCTCACTGAAGCGCCATATTCCGCTCTGCATGTGGTCGCATCTTGCTTTCTAAAATGTCTTTAAATACAAATCGATCCATATGGATATCGATTTTTTGAAATGGTTCAACTTCATTATAGGAAAAAGAAGTCCAGACCATAATACCACTGCCTCCGTGCTTAAAATTTATTTTGCAGTTTCGGTCTTCAAGTCGTCTACTTGGGCGGTGCCGTACCGTGCCACCCATCTCATTTGAATTAATCAAGTTGAACTTTGATTCATCGCTAAAAAAACGGTTTTTTATTTCTGAACGATTCAATTTAGGTGCTCTTTTGCAAGACTGAGTCTAAAAACAATAAATTGCTGCAAGCAAATGTTTATTTACCGGCCCGTTTCCAACGGCTCGTCTTCGAACACTGCTGTGATGGATATCTAAATCTAGTGTCCGAAAAACCTCTTTAAATGTGGCAAATTGATTTCGTTTGAACACGCCACAAATGTTCCTGTCATCACGCAGCGATGTCTTCCGCGGCCGCCCTCTTTAATGCACCGTTGTTACATCTTTTGTGATGTTCAACTTCTTCATTAATCTACAAACTATTAACCGATTCATATCAAACTGTTTCGCGTTAGATATTTGCGAATTTCCCTTTTTTTATTCGGAAAGAATTTGTAATTTTGGAGATTCACAGTATTTATAACGTGCCATTATAAATGGAACAGTCAATGTCACAACTAGCGCAAAAACAAAACTAAATTTAAATGTTCTGACTCACAAACACGTGAGTGCTTTACAATAATTGATGAATTTTTATTGATAAGTCTTGGAGTTTCTGTTCTCTTTTTATATATTTCAAATTTGGTTGCTTTTGTTTTGCTCACAGACAAATTGAATGCAGTCACATTACTATTAAATTTAATAAAAAAAAAAACAAAACCAAATTTGAATATGGTTTGTTTTATATATGATGCATAAATATATGCTTTGATTCCTATAATAATTTTTGTGTCCCCCCAATATTAAAAAAAGATACACGATTTTGTAGCAGTGCACTGATTGTGTTGCTATTGTTTTGCGCAATACTGTATATAGAAATAGACGTAGGAGAAACAGTTCTTCCGTGTTTCTGAACCAATTTTGATAATTTTTTTTTTTAAATAAAATAGAGTAGGTAGAAATATTTTTGTGACCTTTGACCTGAAATATGAGCGTTGAAAGAATATTTCTGAAGTAAAACCTAAACTATAAGAAATGGAAGAACATGGCGTAAGAGAAAATTTTAGACATTAATACAGTGTACAAAAAACATGTTTCGCCGTCTCTTACAGATATCCTACAATAAGCATTTTTTTTTGTAGCATGTGTGAATATGTATATATTGTGATGTTGAAATTTCTTGCACATAGTCAATTCTGAAAAATTCCTTTTTTTTTGACATCAAAGTTATGGCAATATCTCGAAAACTGTAACTTTTCTCAGTACAAAGTATGTTTGTGTTCAAAGCCCTGGTTTGCCTACCGATAGGTAAAAGTTTTTCTTTTGGGTAAAGTTTTTAGGGATAATATTTTTAAAAAAATGTCGGCTATTTTAATATCAAAATTATTGCGATAATTTGAAACTAAAGATTTTCGATTGAAATTTCAGAAAGTTGGTCGAATTTCGGCCACAGGCGATAGCGATAGTATTGCCAATTACGCTATGTTCTTGTTTGCATAGCATTTTTTCTCGAATGCCCTTTATGAAACAGCAACTTTAATTACTTCCGTGTCATATCATCAACCCATTATATTATTTCAATAAAATTATTTGCATTTCATCAAAATATTTGCCTTTTACTCGCTTGACAACATTCAAGTACAGCTGTGAGTCGAAGCATGTGACACTTTTGACGACATAACTCTCATCATTGTGGCAATCATTTACAGCTATTGTTCGTTTATTATTATTATTATTAGTTTAAATAGAAATGCATCAACGTGTCAACGTCCAGACAGTGACGCGTCATCATAACCGCGTGTCTAGCACTAAGCGTGGCTCTGGAAGAACACATTTATTCAAACGTATGGAAATAAATAAAGAAATAAATGATGCCCTTTTTTCATTTACGTACTAACATCTGTACAGAACTGTTCTGTTTGGAACTGTGAATACTGTCCGAACTAGACTAGAACTTTAAATACAATGCTTACAAATGTGGATGCATGAGTAAACATAAACATGCACTGTGAAAATTTAGTTCAATTGGGTTCACTTCCTACTTGTTGACATTTTTTCACAGCGACTGTCAGAGCAAAAAGTCATACAAAAGTGTAAGAATCACGCAAATTTCAAAGTTTAACTTTTGGGTCAGTGATAATCACTGATAATGACAGCTAATAATGTCTTAAAAATGGCATAGAGTTGTCTATTTTTTCTTTCTGGAATTCTTAAATGTATTTATGCTCGTATTTCTGGCCACCACTGTTGCTCATTTAGACTAGACATTAACTAAATTTGCAAAATCATTGTGCTGTTTATAAAGTGGCCACTTTATGGAAGTCATTCATCTTGCTTGCCGCACTCTTTCGATTGGTTTGTGGCCGCTCATTCTGACTGTCTGTCCGTCGGTCTGTCCTCTCAAGCTGCTTATCAGCGGAAGTCATCTTTGAGCATTTGAGCAGCGTCTATGTGCGAGTATAAATCTTTATCAGCTAATTGTATCAGTGGGCCACTCTATGCCGCTGTCAAAACCCGTTTAGCGTTGCCACAGTTGCTCCGAACGGCAGCAAATACGTGTGCAATTATAAATTAACTAAGAAACTTAGAGTGCACTATAAAGAAAACAAAAGCATAAATAAAAAAATCGGAACTTAAAAAATGTAAATAAAATACCAGCAAGAAACGGGAGGAATACTTAAATTTTGCCCTCAGGATGTTTATAGTTTTTTGTTATATATTTTATTATAATTTTTTTTTATCTCATGCCTGCTTTTAGTAAATCGTTTGCATGGAATATATTAAAAACAGTTTATCAGCGATTTGTAGCCCACGCAAGGTGAATATAAATACCGTGTCAATGAATTTGTTGTTAACTTCGATTTACTGGTATTCTTCTTAGCCAATTAGGTGTTTTATAAAAACTCAGACAATAAATTTGAAAATTTTTTGTGGCCACGGAGTTGTAGATTTATTGTGGCTTATTTGTTATCATTAATTGTTTTGAAATAGTTAAGAAATTAGCAGATATGATGAATAAATCTTGGCTTTGGAGACATGCTATGTATTGATTTTTGTTTGGTTTTATTTTTATCTGAAATTAAAAAAATTTAAGTAAAATTAGTTGGAATTAATTAAGAGAAGTAAGAGTTACGAATATTAAATTTAAATATTAAAATTGAAACTTAAATTTAAAACATAGTTTGCTCAAACAACTTAAAATTTTGGGTATAGCTTCACTTTTTCAAAAGTTAAATTTAATGAGGAAAAAATATTGATTATTTTTTAATTAACAAATTTGTAAAATATAAGTACAAACATAGCGATGTAATGCTAAACCAAACGAAATGGCCATTTTAGCTTTTGAAAGAACTTTGGCCAAGCTTCTTACAATGAAATGTGTTATACGTGTCATTAAATGTTTTAAGATAAAGAACTGGACCTAAGAGTTTTATGCTGACTCCGAACGGCTCATGTCCTGAAAAAGCTTTACATGACTTTACATGAAGCTTTACAAGCAATAGTATTTCTTACAAAATCACATTTCTATATCTAAAGTTCAATGATGAATTGTTATTTCAATTAAAAATATAGCGATTTTATTATTGACCAACAAATTTTCGATCAATCATTGATTTCTTGTATCGATATTATTTCGATCAATCTTTGATTAATACTATTTATTTCTACTGCTCTATTATTGAATTCTACTGCTGTTCCATATTGTTTCGATTTAGAAATTTTTTAAGTCTAATAAAAAAAAAATATCGATACATTTTTAATTAAAAAAAAAGTTCAATGATTCAATGATTGATTTTTCTGTTGATTGGCACTAGTTTGATCAAGGATTAATTTTCTTTCTGATTGAAAAATATCCACTGCTTTTTCTATTGAAAAAATAATGATTTTAAATTTTGGTGAACATATATTGAATTTTTCATCGATATAATTTAGATCAATGATTGATCTGATGGAGGCGGCCACTATAATCTAGTGGTAGCGACACAATAGCTTGACTGTCCCTGTCACCCATGGGTCCCTGCTTCGAATCCTGGCTGGGATATGATGCTTTCCTTATTTCTAATCAAAATAAATTTAAACCACACCAATTTGCTACGAAACGTTGTAGTTGGTGGTGGTAGGAAAGTTTGTGGAGCGGTACGCTAAGTATCTTGATTTGACTAAGGTCAAGGCATAACACTTGCATCAGATTTATTATCACATGTTCCTATAACTTTCTGCCACATTTAGAACATCCTGCACAAAAGTTTCACTTGTTTACTCCCTTCTTTTATTTTGTGGTATCACAACGGACCAAAAATTTGGTCTGAGTGGGCCGGTCTAAAGACCTGCCGCCACCTTAACCTAAACCTTGATCTTATGAAAAAAAATATTAATCTGTTATTAATTTCTACTAATTGTTCAATATTATTTCGATCAAAACAATTTTTTACTTCTAACTCAAAAATATTGATAATATTGGTATACAAGAATAAAAAAACAAAAATCCATGCACATTCAATGTGACGATTTCTTTTTATGGATTATGGTGGATTTAACTCGAAAATCACATTAAAAAATTGAATAGTTTTTCGAGATATAAATTTTTGAATTTTTTTTTCGCAGCTAGCTTCACATTTCAGATTCTATCTCGAGTTAGAGACGTCCAATAGAGTCACGTACAAACTCAAAGGTTGCAAATAGAGTAAGTGCCGAAGCAGACAGGCAGGCAGACAGGCGCAGAAAAACTATGTGAACAAGAGAGAAAAAGTTATTTCTATCTCGTTTTTTCGCAGGGCACTGCCTGCGCCTACCTGCGCATACCTGCGCATGCCTGCGCCTACCTGCACATACCTGCGCATACTTGCGCCTGCCTGCCTTCTTCAGCGTTTACTCTGCGGGCAGCCTTAGTCGTTATTTTTTATCAGAAAAAACACCAATCGTTGATCGAATTAGCATTGATTTTCTTCGATAAAAAATGCCAATCGTTGGTCGAACTAGCATCGAAAAAAATCAATATTATCGATAAAAATCGATTGTTGATCGATATGGTTTTTTGACAAAATATTATAAATCAATAAATTACACTGGCTTACAGTAAAAATGTACATTCAATATCACTATTTCTTTTCTTAAGGATTATGGCCTGCTTAACTCGAAAATCGCATTAAAAAAATTTAATCCATTTTTATGGATAAGTTTCTGAGATATGAATTTTTTAATTTTTTTTAATTTTTTTTTTCGGAGTTAGCTTCACAAATAGAGTCACACAAGATACTATTATAAAGGTAATTGAATTTTCAACAATAGTCAATCAACTTTCCAATCAGTTTGATAGTTTAAGTGTGATAGACCAAAATATATGAAAAAAACTTGAATTTTTCGGCCAAAATTTAAATTTATAATTCATTCTATTGCCATGCAAAACTAGTAACAAATTTACAAAAAATATAAATAAAATTTACGTACAAACCACATTTTTAAGAACCAAATGAGTTATTGATTAATAAAATCTATCGAAAAATACCGGAGTTATGAGCAATTGAGTGATGCTTAAACTATCGAACTGATTGGAAAGTAATGTTTTAAACTATTGTTGAAGATTTAATTAGCTTAATATTGGTATCTTCAATCAGTTTTTCGTTTGCGGTAATCATCATCAGATTTGTGGATCAATTTTCTTATTTTCTTTGACATTTTCATTGAAATGGGTTTTACGGGTGAGCTTCAAACCCGACGCACAACTTGTTTTAAGCCTAGGAGACCCGCTCAAATTTGCTACCAAACTGAGGGTTGCAAAATTAGACGTTGTCCAACACTACGTGGAGTCGACAGTTTGAGTCGACTTGAAACGATTTCATTAGGGTAGTGCTGGCCTCACCGGGTTGAGACTAAAAAGCCACTATGTTTTTAACGTTGACCCCTGCCGCGAAGGCTTAATTCAACGGTGCTCCAAAGCTTGGGACAAATATGAAGCGTCGGCCAACGCCCCTTCGGAATTCAAGAAAGACCACTTTGAAAGGTTCCCCTAATAACATGCCACAGAACCCCCAACACTGATGTCAAAAAGACACTATTCATGACCGTGACTTATTCAGCCACTCGAATTTAAACATGACTTGGTGATTTTTTGATTTCAGTATCAATACCAATAATACAACCCATTATTTTTGGCCGCTACAAAATCATCATATCCATATCAAAGGTCATCACTCTCTGACATGAAAAATTAAGGCAACTAACTAGGCCTGTCACTCATGCAATCAGGTTCCTCAATCTCAGTGGACACAACTCCGACTATTTAGGTTTCCCCGACGCCTGTACTCAAATTCCAAAGGTCACAGTATATTGATCCGGTAGTTGCTTACCTTCCTAACATTTTCTGTATGAAATTAGCGAGATTCAATCCACCATCATTCTCTTAGTTATTTAAGGGAATCACTAGCCCGAGTTCAACTTAAGTGTAACTCACACCAGCTTTTCTGGCCTAACCACAGCCAGAGCGCATTGAAAACCCCACGTGGGCCAAACCCAAACGACAGTCAATACCTGGGGTCAAGGCTCCACCCGACAAGGCTCCTCAACATCCCGTCTTACAGACCAAAACTTCTTAGAACATTTATATTTGACTGTGACATCTTCAGCCACTAGAATTGTACATGACTAGGTTAAAAAAATAACCATTGGTTTCCCAGTAAAACCGGGTAAACCACAATTCAATTTATGCAACTTCGTTAACCTAATTAAGACTTAATAAAAAGCCTCTTTCGGAAAACTAGGAAGCATGAGCCGTTGTATACCAATTGGCTTATACAACGGTCCAAAGATTAAATGTTTCCTACATAAAACCTTTATTCTAAACAACGATAAATCAGGTCTCCTCATCATTGATGGATGACTGTTCCCGCTCTTCAAGTTATGTTGGATTGATCGTCCATCGAAAGCATATTACAGATGACGGTGTTATGATAACTTAATATCAAAACCATGCTTTCTCCAAGAATTTGGCAACCAACAACCAAAGCTCAAGGTAAACCTTTTTCTTTTACAGTTATCAGATGAACATTCAAGAGCATTGCCTCAAGAATGAACTCATTATTAGATCCAATAACAAACCCTCACCGCTTCTATTCCTGGCTTGGGACAGGCAAATTCCCCGAAGGTCCTCTGGCGGGTTGAGACAGAAAGCCACTATGTTTTTAACGTTGACCCCTGCCGTGAAGGCTTAATTCAACGGTGCTCCAATGCTTGGGACAAATATGAAGCGTCGGTCAACGCCCCTTCGGAATTCAAGAAAGACCATTTTTGAAAGATTTCTCTAACTACATGCCACAGAACCCCAGCACTGATGTCAAAAAGACTCTATACATGACCGTGACTCATTCAGTCACTCGAATTAAAACATGACTTGGTTATTTTAATAACCATGGGTCATCTCAGTATACTATACCAAGTAATACAACCCATTATTTGATCCGCACAAAATCATCCCATTCATATCAGAGGTCATCACTCTCTGACACGAAAAATTAAGGCGGCAAATAGGCCTGTCACTCATGCAATCAAATTCCTCAATCTCAAATGGTCACAACTCAGACTATTTAGGTTTCCCCATCGCCTGTACTCAAATTCCAAAGGTAACAGTATATTGATCCGGTAGTTGCTTACCTTCCTAACATTTACTGTTTGAAATTGGCGAGATTCAATCTACCATCATTCTCTTAGTAATTTAAGGGAATCACCAGCCCGAGTTCAACTAAAGTGTAACTCACACCGGCCTTTCTGGCCTAACCACAGCCAGAGCGTTATTAAAACCCCACGTGGGCCTAACCCATATGATAGTCAAAACCCGGGCAAAAGGCTCCACCTGACAAGGCTCTTCAACATCCCGTCTACAGACCAAAAGTTCTTAGAACATTTATATCTGACTGTGACACCTTCAGCCACTCGAATTGTACTTGGCTAGGTTAAAAAATAACCATAGGTTTCTCAGTAAAACCGGGTAAACCTCAATTCTACTTATGCAACGTCGTTATCCTAAATTAAGACTTAATAAAAAGCCTTAACAGAAAACTAAGAAGCATGAGCCGTTGTATACAAATTTGCTTATACAACGGTCCGAAGGTTAAATGTTTCCTACATAATAACCTTTATTCTAAGATAGGTCTGCAGAACAACGATAGATCAGGTCTCCTCATCATTGATGGATGACTATCCCCGCTCTTCAAGTTATGTTGGATTGATCGTCCATCGAAAGCATATTACAACTACGGTGTTATGATAACTTAATATCAAAACAATGCTTTCTCCAAGAATTTGGCAGCAACATCCAAGGCTCTAGGTTAACCTTTTCTTTTACAGTTATCAGACGAACATTCAGGAGCCGTGCCTCCAGAAAGAACTCATTATGAGATCAGTTCATGGGCCGTGCCCCATGAACTGCCCATCCAATAACAAACCCTCACCCTTCCATTCCTGGCTTGGGACAGGCAGATTCCCCGAAGGTCCTCTGGCGGGTTTGGCGGGTTGAGACATTCAGATACGTAACTATGTTAAGGTTCACCCCCGTTTTACCTGCCTAGAGATTGATTTTTTTTGACACTAGTTCAATCAACGATAGCTGTTTTTTCTAATTGAAAATAATCGATTGAGAATTAAAGATATTTTCTTATTACTAATGGAAAATATATCGATAACTTTTTACTTTGATTTTAAAAGGCCATCCCTTTTTAAATGGATTTGCCGAAGTCTCATGCCTGGAAATCAATCATATCCTTAAATTCATAATCCGCTCGAACTGGTTTGAGTAGGGAAATCTCTACTAGGTTTTAAAGAGATCATGTGGTATCACAACGGGCCTGCACTGGCCTAAGTGCACGAGTCGTCTATCGGCTCAGCCACCATTACCTAACCTAACCTAACCTACTTTGATTTTATTTTTGATCGAAAAATATCGATAAATGATTTATTATTTTTTTTATCTATATTATTTCGATCAACGATTGATTTTTTCTTATAGAGAAATGTCTATCAAAAAGTAGTTGTAAAAATAGTAGACTCAAAGCAATAATCGATATTTTCAGTTTCTAGTAGTTTTATTTTGAAAATTCCAATTCAAAATTCAAAGTTTCCAAGCCCCCGTCTTAACCGCCCAGAGAATCGATTGATTTTGTTATCGACACTAATTTGATCAACGATTGTTCTTTTTTTAATCGAGTATAATCGATTGAGAACTAAAGATATTTTTTATTTCTTATCGAAAAAATATTGATAAATTTTTTATTTTGGTATTTATTTTTGATCGAAACATATCGATCAATGATTGATTTTTATTTTTATCGATATTATTTCGATCAATGATTAATTTTTCTTATAGAGATATGTCAATCAAAAAGTAATTGTAAGAATGATTAACTCAAAGCAATAATCGATATTTTCAGTTTCTAGTAGTTTTATTGTGAAAATTTCAATCCAATATTCAAAGTTTCCAAGCCCCCGTCTTAACCGCCCAGAGAATCGATTGATTTTGTTATCGATACTTATTTGATCAACGATTGCTGTTTTTTCTAATCGAAAATAATTGATTGAGAATTAAAGATATTTTTTTATTTCTAATCGAAAAAATATAGATAAATTTTTTATTTTGATTTTAATTTTTAATCGAAAAATATCGATCAATGATTGAATATTATTTTTATCGATATTATTTCGATCAACGATTAACTTTTCTCTTATTGATATCTCAATCAAAAAGTAATTTTAAGAATGATTAACTCAAAGCAATAATCGATATTTTCAGTTTCTAGTAGTTTTATTATGAAAACTTCAATCCAATATTCAAAGTTTACAAGCCCCCGTCTTAACCGCCCAGAGAATCGATTGATTTTGTTATCGATACTTATTTGATCAACGATTGCTGTTTTTTCTAATCGAAAATAATTGATTGAGAATTAAAGATATTTTTTTATTTCTAATCGAAAAAATATAGATAAATTTTTTATTTTGATTTTAATTTTTAATTGAAAAATATCGATCACTGATTGAATATTATTTTTATCGATATTATTTCGATCAACGATTAATTTTTCTTATAGAGATATGTCAATCAAAAAGTAATTGTAAGAATGATTAACTCAAAGCAATAATCGATATTTTCAGTTTCTAGTAGTTTTATTATGAAAATTTCAATCCAATATTCAAAGTTTCCAAGCCCCCGTCTTAACCGCCCAGAGAATCGATTGATTTTGTTATCAATACTAATTTGATCAACGATTGTTGTTTTTTCTGATCGAAATTAGTCGATTGACAACTATAGATATTTTTTTATTTCTTATCGAAAAACTGTAGACAAATTTTTTATTTTGATATTTATTTTTGATCGAAAAATATCGACCAATGATTGATTTTTACTTTTATCGACATTATTTCAATCAACAATTGATTTTTTTTCTTATAGAGAAATGTCAATCAAAATGTAATAGCAAAAATAATTCACACAAAGCAATAATCGATTTTTTCAGTTTCTAGTAGTTTTATTAAATGAAATTTTATGAAAATATGAAAATTTCAATCCAATATTCAAAGATTCCAAGCCCCCGTCTTAACCGCCCAGAGAATCGATTGATTTTGTTATCGATACTAATTTGATCAACGATTGCAGTTTTTTCTGATCGAAAATAATCGATTGAAAATTAAAGATATTTTTTATTTCTTATGGAAAATATAACGATAACTTTTTATTTCGATTTTATTTTTGATCGAAAAATATCGATCAATGATTGAGTATTATTTGTATCGATATTATTTCGATCAACGATTGATTTTTTCTTATAGAGAAATGTCTATCAAAAAGTAGTTGTAAAAATAGTAAATTCAAAGCAATAATCGATATTTCCGGTTTCTAGTAGTTTTATTATGAAAATTTCAATCCAATATTCAAAGTTTCCAAGCCCCTGTCTTAATCGCCCAGATAATTGATTGATTGTGTTATCGACACTAATTTGATCAACGATTGCTGTTTTTTCAAATCGAAAATAGTCGATTGAGAATTAAAGATATTTTTTATTTCTAATCGAAAAAATATCGATAAATTTTTTATTTTGATTGTAATTTTGAATCGAAAGATATCGATCAATGATTGAATATTATTTTTATCTATATTATATCGATCAACGAATAATTTTTCTAATAGAGATATGTCAATCAAAAAGTAATTGTAAGAATGATTAACTCAAAGCAATAATCGATATTTTCCGTTTCTCGTAGTTTTATCATGAAAACTCCAATTCAAAATTCAAAGTTTCCAAGCCCCCGTCTTAACCGCTCAGAGAATCGATTGATATTGCTATCGACACTGATTTGATCAACAATTGCTGTTTTTTCCTATCGAAAATAGTCGATTGAGAATTAAAGATTTTTATTTCTAATGGAAAATATATCGATAAATTTTTATATAATTTTTTATCGAAAAAATCAATCAATGATTGCTTATTATTTTTATCGATATTATTTTGATCAACAATTGATTTTTTTCTCAAAGAGATATGTCAATCAAAAAGTAATTGTAAAAATAAATAACTCAAAACAATAATCGATATTTTCGGTTTCTAGTAGTTTTATTATAAAAAATCCAATTCAAAATTCAAAGTTTCAGTTATGTTCAATTCATTTATGATCTTACCACAAATAATGCTTAACTTTTCTCAATCCTTACTTACTTACTTAGTTGGCGCTACAACCGTATGTCGGTCTTGGCCTCATCTTAGAATTTTTTCTCAATCCACTAACCTAAAATTTTCTTCATTTTTACTGCCAACTGTTTTGGTACAAGCTATACAGGAATAACCTGAGATAATTTGACGAATTTGATGATGAAATAAACTCGATTTTTTTCGGCAATTCAAATTTTTTATACTTGAATTTAAAAGTTGTTATTTTCGAAGCGATTATGTGCTTAACGAAATCTTCTTAGGTTCTCTATACATTTTGGAAAAATTATCTCTTCAAAAGTGCGGTATTGAGCACGCCCAGTCATATTAAAAAAAACTGAAGATCCAGAATTGAAAGAATTTAAATATCTTTTGAAGTACTTCATCTTTTATTTGGTTAAAAGATTTTAATAGAATTCAATAGGTACAATTTTATTGAGTAAAATCAAAATGAAAACTGCTCGAATTTAGTAAGACTCTTCAACAAATGTTTCCACAGATAGTTTATCCAGTACAATGTCGCACAGACAAAGGCAACACACTTTTGAGATATTTTTTTATAACGCTACTTTACGCAAATAAGCTATGGGTGGGCAGCACTTAACTTAGATTAAACGAGCGCAGCAGCAAAGATAAAAACCACAACAAAAACTACGAAAATCACCGAAATATTATAAACAATTTAAATTGAATTAAACGGCATTAAAGAATTAAATTCAGCAGAAACAGCAGCTGATCTCTCGCAATGGAACAGAATGATTGTGCAGCCATTTGTTGCTGGTGTTGCTTCCGTTGTTGTGGCGATCGATGCTGCTGCTGATGATGATGATAATCTTTCAACGTTGCCGCAATTACTACACTTTCACTGAATTTGAATTTTTTTTCTTTCCTCCTATTTGGCCCTTTTTTTGTAGATACAAATGTTGCACAAACAAAAGCGCTGACAGGCGGTTCAACTTGAGGCACGCTCTTACGCACGCATGCATTGATCAATTTGATCAGACCAACCTTTAAAATTATTTCATTATTTCTTTTTTAATTTTGTGAACTTTTGTAAAATGTTGTTGCTGTTCATTTTTCTTGATTGAATTTTTTTCTACTGATTGTGAGTTGATTTCTTTTATTCGAAATTCATTCTTTTATCCATCATTCATGTCGACGATGCAGAGAAGTTTTCAATCAAATTAAGAGCGATGCTGATGATCGCGCACTGAAAGCAATCAATACTCAAATTGAAATAATTTCTTAAATGTTGCTGTGAAAAACACGGCATTCCTTAAGAATTTTAATGAGCACTTTTGAATAGTTACTGGGTAGAAAATTTTTTTTTTTTTAATTTTATGTATATTCAAAATTCTTATGAGACTTGGTGATAAAGATAGTGGAGAAAGTGCTTAAAAAAATCTTCGAACTATGAACTATAACCTGACAAAAAGTAAAGCAAAATTGCTTATGTTTGCATTTTGTTTAAAATCTTGTGAAACCCTGTTATTTAAAGTTGCATTTCTTGGGACAAGCAAAGTTGGTATTCAAAGAATGCCACCCTAAAAGTTAAATAAACAAGACGAGACGCGGGTCTCTAAGCCGACTTGCCCAGGTGCGACTAGGCTCATTATCAGGTAATTAAATAACATATGCATGCAAATAGCTACAGCATTTTTTTGACATATTCGACATGCGAAAATTACAGCTTCACACTACAATTGCATGATGCAGCGAAACGCCACATTTTATGTAAACATCAGTGAGCACGCGTTCAGACCGTTTTGAACGATTGCAAGCAAGTGTCAAAATGTGGTTTTTTTTTGCAATTTGTTTGCTTTCTTTTTTGTTTGCACGACTTGTCATTTTAATCATAATGATTGCAGTAGCAAGAGACTACGTCAGACATTTTTTGCCATCACTGTCTGCTGTTATTTGCATCATGTGCGACAAACGTCAGAAGTATGGGTCATAAAAAATATACTATTACATAACATACAAACAATTTTAATTTAGATGTTGTTAGAGTAAATAAAAGCATTTGTGATAAAGGTCAAAACAGGCATCATTTTTGCATTTAAGCTAAAATATTTAATTGCAATTGTAGCTTAGATGTGTCTTAAGCTATCAGTGCTCTACAACTTCAACTACTTGTTCTAATATTTAATGTGCTGTCATTATAAATTAAGGTATTATCCTAAAAAAGTTACAATTCAGTTAGTTGCAGCCTTCAAAATTTAGCAACGAATTTACATAACATTGAAGTTTATAATTGCAACAAGTGAGTGCTTGTGTGAACTGCCATCAACAATTAAAATTTACAAAAAATTACTCAACACATTTAAATAAAATTTTAAAAAAAAAATGGTATGCAACCAAAGTCACGTTGTCATAACTTAGAATTGTCGTTATAAATTTTGTGTCCAAAATTGTTCATATCACATTTAGATTGAGACATAAAGCTGAAATGATCGTTAAATGATCTTTTACCAGCTGCACAGTTGTGCTGTCAGAATATTTTATTCCGTTAATCCAAACACTTGTGCAAAAGTGTTTTTTTCATTTATTTATTGGCCGCATTCAGCGCAGACAATTGTTGTGAACTGTAATGGTAGCGATACTTTTGTTCACGATGTTTTTCTCTGAATGTGTTGCTCTCTACACGTCAGAAGTTAGATTCAATTTAATTTGTATGTAAATTTAATGCAATTGCAAAGGTTTCTCACTTAAATTTGCTGCGTTCTTTCTGCGTTTATTAATTTAACAGCGTCAGTAACAGCATCTGACAGTTAAGCAAACAGTTGTGGTCATGTAGCATAGAATTTGTTCGCTCGATTAAAAGCCGTTCGCTACTTTATCAGTTTTAGTTAGCGCGACCAAATTTGTACCATTCAGCGAATTTTTACACAACAGTTGCCAACAGTTGTTTGCTCTGAATGCGGCCATTTATGTTCTTATGACATGACGCTATTAAGTGCTTATGATGCCCACACATTAAAAGATCTTGCACTACAGTATATCAGCTGATCAGCAGCGCAAGCCTTTTGATTGCAAATTCTCTCGATTTGTTTGTTTTATTTTGCCATTTATTTCAATATTTATTTCCATTTTATTTTGCTTTTTTTCCCTTGTCATCATTTAATGCTAGTTAATTTATCAACCTTTGTGCTTCATACTGTTGCATTTACGTCTGACATGTTGTTGATATATGTCAAGAGGCCATCAACTTGGCCCGATTGTAAAGTGTGACATTTTTCAACCTGACAACCTCGATGTCAACGCCGATGCATTTAAATTAATTGCATTAAATCAGAGAATTAAACCTGTCACGCTCTTTATTTGAAAAAGCATGTTAAAAGCATGCCAAAAACTTCCACCGAACATAAGTGAGGCATTTAGCATAAAATTGTTAAAGTCTTATTTATCGTTTTTGTAGAAACCTCTATTTAAGCACACGGTAGGAAAATCTTGTCCAAGTAAAGGCGTGGAATTTAATAAGGATCAAATATAAACAAGAAAAGAAGCATCACATTATATTTTATACTTCTACGACTTCTTTTAAGTGTACTTTTTTAAATTTTTTAAGCCCTTTTCGATCACACAACCAAAAAATATTAAATATCAATTTTATTTAAGCCAATAAAAAAAAAATTGTGGTAAAAACAAATAAAAAAAATGTTCCAAAGTATCTATTATGCAACTTCAGAAAAGTTTACCATACTTAAAAAAATGATTTTATAATGTTAAAAAAATAAAAAAAATAAAAAGTTTCAGAAAAAAATTTATTATTGCAATTCAAAAAAGCAAATTTTTTATAGGAACACAAGCTGATATACCCGAGTGATAACCGAGAAGTTATCTATATAAACAAGGTGTCCCACGATAGAGTGCAATTATATAAAGAGGTGAAAGGTGATGTCGAGTTGGGCAAAAAATCATATGGGAGAGAGGGGTCTATTTTCACACCCTTACGTGTTACAGGGTTAAATAGTACTATATGACTTTGATGCACATTATTGATAGACTGATATTTTGGTGGAAGCTGTTCAGGCATTTAATCCTTTTTTTTCCATATGTTATTCATGGCAAATTTTCTGATGAAAAAAACATTTAAAAGTAAAAACTATGGACCGAATACGACCTGGGAGCGATAGCTTTGCATTGTCGTTGGATGAAAAATACTTATATAAAATAGCGATGTCTGTTTTCACAAGTGAATGGTAACAAAGATTAGCAAATAAGACACCTGACTCGACTCAACATGCGAGCTGGATACGGAAAGTATACCGAATTCTATGATTGTATGTCACGAAAGAGCAGCCGTTGCCAAACTTTGCTCACAGTGAGAACATATTGCAATGATTTTTGATAAAATCCACCATATTCGAAAACAAGGGTATGAAAGAATTCTTCCTTCCAGGCGTGAGCAATAAGAAGATTACGGAGAGATTCGCCGATGCAAGCACCCTTTAATAAATTTAGAATGTGATCTTTATTCGAACATAATCTATTGAAGCTTAACATATAAAGATCCTATGTTTGAGATCCTAATGAATAAATAGATATTTTCTTTAAACAAAATATTGCGTTTGATCGATTCGTTTGGAAGACATAGCTACTCAAAACGGTTGGGGTCGTTTCGCAGAACTTCAAAATCTTAAAAACAAAATTTTAAAAAAAAATCTTAAAAAAAATCTTGAACAAAAAAATCTTGAAGAAAAAAAAAACTCGAAACTCAAAATCGATAGAATGTATTCTATGCGTAGGTTTTTCAAGAATTCTGTTTTAAAAATTTTACACTATTCCGAAAAGTGTGTTATAAAAAAGGTTTAAAAATGTCATAATTCGAAAAATATTAAATTTCAAAAAAATTTTCAAAATTTTGAATAAGTGTCAAATTTCGAAAAGTGTAAAACACTGCAAAAATTTGCCAAATTTTAAAAAATGTGAAATTTAAAAATAGCGTTATTTTTTTAAAAAGTGCCACAACTTTAAAAAGTGTAAAATTTCGAAAAAGTGCCAAATACAACAAATAAATGAATAATTCTAATTAAGGGTCCACACTCCAATGTTTTTTTTATATTTTCATATGTATTTGGACCTTCTAAGCTTAAATATGCAAAAAAAGCACGCTCGCAAGTAGTTTAGGAGATCAAGTTTCTGAAAAATTATCATATTTTTGCCAAAATTTGACATTGTTGTTTTCGAAATTTAACACTTTTTCCGTTTTTTTTCGAAATTATGCACTTTGTTCGAAATAAGAACCTTTTTTAAAATGTCAGGGTTTTTTTCCCGCGCTCGAATTAAAGAATACATTCCATGCGTAGGTTTTTCAAATTGGAAATTTAACACTATTTCGAAAAGTGCTATATATTGAAAAAATGCCCAAAAATGTCACAATTCGAAAAATGTTAAATTCCAAAAAAAAGTTCAAAATTTTGAACAAGTGTCAAATTTCGAAAAGCTTAAAATATTGCAAAAAATTCTCACATTTTAAAAAATGTAGAATTTAAAAATAGTGTTTCATTTTGAAAAGTGTCAAAATTTTAAAAAGTGTCAAATTTATTTGGACCTTTTAAACACAAATATGAAAAAAAGCACGCTCGCAAGTAGATCAAATTCGTGAAAAATTATCATACGTTTGCCAAAATTTGACATTATTGTGTTCGAAATTTAAAACTTTTTTCGTTTTTTTCTCGAAATTTTACACTTTATTCGAAATAGCAACCTTTTTAAAATTTCAAAAAATTTTCGCGTGCGCGAATTAAAGAAAACATTCCATGCGTAGGATTTTCAAGAATTCTTTATTGGAAATTTTACACTATTTCGAAAAGGGTTATACATAGAAAAATTCGAAAAATGTTTAAATCCAAAAACATTTCAAAATTTTGAATAAGTGTCAAATTACAACAAGTGTAAAATATTGCAAAAAATTGTCAAATTTTGGAAAAATGTGAAATTTAAAAATAGTGTTATATTTTCAAAAGTATAAAAATTTTAAAAGTGTCAAAATTTGAACAAGTAAACGAAAATCTTGAAAAAAATGTAGAAAAATCAAAATATGCATAAATCTTGAAAAAATCTTGAAATTTTAAGAAATGTTCTTTCGAATAAAATGTATAATTTCGAGATAAAAACGGAAAAGTGTTTAATTTCGAAAACAAAAATATCAAATTTTGGCAAAATTATAAATTTGTCGCTTTTCGAAATTCGGCTTCGAAATGCTTGAAGGTCAAAATCTTGAAACCAAAATCTTGAAAAAAATAATCTTGAAAACGAAATCTTGAAAAAAAAAATCTAGAAAAAACACATATGCATAAATCTTGAGAAAATATTGAAATTGTAAGAAATGTTGTTCTTTCGAATAAAATATATAATTTCGAGAAAAAAACGGTAAAGTGCCTAATTTCGAAAACAAAAATGTCAAATTTCGGCAAAATTATAAATTTTTTAAAAATTAATGGTTCCACACTTAGTGTCATCCAGACAGACGACGAGGACGTGGTGGTTTTTGTCCATTTATGAACATTTTTTTGCAAAATTTGTCACTTTTCGAAATTTGGCACTTACTCTAAATTAAATAGAACATTTTTTGCAAAACTTGTGCATTTCGAAATTTGACACTTGTTCAAAATTTGACAATTTTTCCGAATTTTGGTACTTATTCCAAATTTTACACTTTTTCGATATTTGACACTTTTTGAAATTTGAAACTTTTTGAAATAATTGGACAATTTTACATTTATTTAAAAATTTGACAATTCTGTGACTTGACAATTATTCATTATTTGAATTATTTTCGAAATTTGACATTATTTGAAAAATTGTATACATCTTTCGAAATTGGACACTTTTTGAAATATTGTCAAATTTTCAATTAAGAAATTTGAGTTTCAAGATTTTTTTTCAATATTTTGATTTCATGATTTTTTTTCAAGATTTTGAAATTTTGCGAAAGGACCCAACCCAATTTGTTTTCAAGATTTTTTTTCAAGACTTTTTTTAAGATTTTTTTTCGAGATTTTTTGTTCTCAAGATTTTTTTTTTCAAGATTTTTTTTTCGAGATTTTTTTCATGATTTTTTTAAAGATTTTTACATATTTTGTGTTTTTCAGATTTTTTTTTCAAGATTTCGTTTTCAAGATTTTGGTTGTTTCAAGATTTTGAACTTCATGCATTCGGACCGCTCCCACTCAGAATCTTGAAAAACTTACGCATAGATTGCATTGGGTTGGGTCCTTTTCGTAGAATTTCAAAATCTTGAAAAAAAAATCTTGAAATCAAAATCTTGAAAAAAAATCTTGAAAACAAAATCTTGAAAAACCTACTTATAGAATGTATTCTTGAAAGCGCGTACGTTTTTCAAGATTTCTTAATTGAAAATTTGACACTATTTCGAAAAGTGTCCAATTTCGAAAGAAGTATCAAATTTTTCGAATAATGTCAGTTTTCGAAAATAATCAAAATAGTTAATAACTGTCAAGTCACAGAAATTGTCAAATTTTTAAATAAATGTCAAATTGTCCAATAGCTTCAAAAAGTTTCAAATTTCAAAAAGTGTCAAATATCGAAAAAAGTGTGAAATTTGGAATAAATGCCAAAAATTCGAAAAAGTTGTGAAATTTTGAATGAGTGCCAAATTTCGAAAAGTGACAAATTTTGCAAAAAAAATGTCAAATTTTAAAAAATGTGTGTTCATAAATGCACCAAAAACCACCACGTCCTCGTCGTTTGTCTGAATGACGCTAAGTGAGGGACAATAAATATATAAAAAATTTATAATTTTGCCTAAATTTGACATTTTTGTTTTCGAAATTAGACATTTTTCCGTTTTTTTCTCGAAATTATAAATTTTATTCGAAAGAACAACAATCCTTAAAATTTCAAGATTTTTTCAAGATTTTTTTAAGATTTATGCATATTTTGTATTTTCTAGTTTTTTTTCAAGGTTTTCGTTATAAGATTTTTTTTCAAGATTTCGTTTTCAATATTTTTTTTTTTCAAGATTATTTTTTTTTTCAAGATTTTGGTTGTTTCAAGATTTTGACCTTCAAGCATTCGAAACGCTCCCCCCACACTTAGGGTCATCCAGACAAACGACGAGGTGGTTTTTTGTCCATTTTTTTTTTGATATTGGACACTTTTCAAAATAGTGTCAAATTTTCAATTAAGAAATCTTGAAAAACTTACGAATGTATTCTTTAGTTCACGAGCGTGGATTAAAAAATACATTCTTTGCGTAAATTTTTCAATATTTTAAGTTTAAAATTTTTGTTTTAAAGATTTTCGTTTCATGATTGTTTTTTTAAATTTTTTCTTTTTCAAGATTTTGATATCAATATTTTTTTTTAAGATGTTTTTTTTTCAAGATTATGAAATTCTGCGAAAAGGACCCAACCCTAAAGAATGCATTCTATGCGTAGGTTTTTTAAGATTTTTTTCAAGATTTTTTGTTTTCAAGATTTTTTTTGTAAATTTTTTTTCAAGATTTTGTTTTTTAGATTTTTTGTTTTTAAGATTTTTTTTCAAGATTTTGGTTCAAGATTTTTTTTCGAGATTTTTTTCCAAGATTTTGAAATTCTGTGAAACGACCCCAATCCATTTTGTGTCTTTTATTTTTCGGTCAAAAATATCAGGCAATTTGAATATTTTTAAAGGCCACTTGAATGGAAAAAAAAGTTTTATGAGCTCACATTTTGAGCTATAAAACTGTTTTTAGTTTCAGTAGTTTTTTATTCGGCCAAGAAGCCTTTGAAAAAAATACAAATTACCTGATATTTTTGACCGAAAAATAAAATTGACAAAATAACTAACTAATTGACCTAACAAATAAAATTCAAAAGTAACAGTTATTTTTGCCCAAAAAAATAATATTAAAAAAATAACAGTTATTTTAAATTTTATAGTAACAGACAAAAGTTTAATAGGCGTTTAATATTCGTGAAGCTGCTGCCATTACGATAATAATGGTATATTTAAAAAAGTCCATCGTCAACTTTTTTGTCGTCTAAAAACTGTAAAATAACAGTTATTTTCGATCCCTGCCTTAAATGATGGCTTCTCGTGAGAGGAACAATTTTAGCGACATTCACTGCTCATCAACAAAAATGGAGAAGACTTATCTTATAAATTTTTTTGGAAATATACTATTAAAACATTTCTTAACTTAACTTAAAAAAAATAAACAAAACTTGCAACATGATAAAATGATTTAATTCCACTTTGAAACCACTGTGCGAAGTCCTTTGAAACCACAGCGACACGAAAACTTTTTCTTCCTGTGAATTTGTACTTTAAGAATTTTTACGATAAATTTTTGTGATAAAATCTAACGTGCGATAGGGTCGAGTGCATCACCCCCTTTTTTTCTTTATAACTTTTTAGCCCGAACCGAAAAGCGCATATGCAAGGTAGGTTTTTGGACTGCCATACAAATCGACCCGGTCTAATGTACTTATTTAAATTCAATATTAAATATTAGTTAAACGTAAGTAAACTATAATTAACACTAATTGTTTTATCTCCTCTGCCTGAATCCGTTGATCAAACTTTGTAATTTTGGAAAAGGCTGAAAACTGTAGTACAGTAATTTCGAAATAAGACTTGTAAAAAACATTTTTTCTTATATATTTTTTTTGCTTACGCATGTCATATTCAGTTAAAGCACTTCATCAACCTTTTTAATGGAACGAATGAAACTTCTAATATTCTATAATATTTCTATTAAAATTAAGTGATCTCAAATTTTCGTTAAAATTTAAAAAAATATTTTTTTATGCATACTTTTGATCATGTAACATCGTAGTTCAAATAAAATTTGAAAAGTAAATGCCTGCCGTAAAGATGTATTGGCTTCTATTTTGAATAAGTTAATATAAATGTATCATAAATAAGTGAAATTTAAGCGTTGTTTTTGGAGAAAACTGAAGGTTCACAAACACCTAAAAAAGTTTAGACTTCACTTTTCATGTATTTATAAATATTTGTGTGAACAACTTTTTATTGCAGACTTAAAGTTTATGTTCATAAAATTATTTCAAAAATTTCAAAACATAAACAGAATGCAATAAATACAATTTTATCTCAAAATGAACACAATAGCCTAAAAAGCTATACTTGATTATTGTTTAAGCTGTAAAAAGATAACCGGACTGTTTTATTAGATTTGAATATAATACACAAAAAAGATTTCGATTGCATCAGTTGGTGTTGTTGTTGATTTGTCGCCATTCAACAGCATCATTAGGCTGCATAATAAAACTAATAAAGTTTAATTAACAAAAATTAACAGTAAGCACCTTTAATGGCGGCTCTTAACGTCGTTTTTGTTTGACTTTCTTTGATTATTTTGTATAGACGTATGCTGCACCAGCACCATACTCACATTACGCATAGTGCGCACAATATCAACAACCAATGCCGATACATTCTAATGCAAACACACACCTCTTTTCCAAAATATTACAACACAAATCCGTTTAATAAACATACTAAAATTAACCAATAACTTAACTGTAAACAAATAAACAAACATTTTTACTAAAAAAGACTGACGATCCATCTATACACCTCACATCAGGTGTTGCCATACTATAAGTTTTCTTTTTAAATTGAATCATTTTGCTGGCTTTTAATGCTTTTTTGTTTGCTTGCTTTTTTGCTTTTTGCTTTGTTGTTGTTATGATCGCACAGTAATATTTTCGATTGCGTAAATATAGCTGCAGCATATTATGCGTTTATTTGTGGGTCTCAGAAAAAAAAACTGTACTCACAATCAGTATAAACTTCCAAGCTAATTGCTGCTCAGTGTAAACTGATCGATCGAAAATATACTCAAAGCTGCTGGATTTGTCAATGAATAGTGATCATCAAAACTATACAAGAAATTTCTTACATTTGTGTGTAATTTGTTTAAATATTTCAATGTAGACCAAAATAATTGATCATTTTGTACTTTTTCTATTGATGATCGTGCCTGATCGTAGCAGTTTCATAAGACAAATATTAGTTTTCAATTTTTTTTCCCAATATCATCTGGTCTTATTAAGTCTTTAGTTTCGCGCTGTTTCACCTTCTATTTCTAACGATTTCCTTTATATGATCTTCTTGCATGATCACACTAATGTAGTTCAAACTAAAGGCTTACACTCTAACATTGTTGCCAAGACTCGTGCTCATATTATTGTTTATGGTTATGCCAACAAATAATGATCAAGTACTAGTTAAATATACATAGAGAGGGTGAGGCGGGGAGGAGAGGAAAAGCTGTGGAAGTGTTTCACAGAAGCTATGGAATAGCTGAATAGCACTGCGATCAAGCAGCACTTGAAGATCATAAAATTATTTGTAGCGTGTTCTGTTAATTAGCAGCTATTAGATATTTTAGAGTTGATCTCTTGTGTTGTAGAAAGAGAAAAACGGCATATTTTAAAGAAAGTAAGTGGCATGCGGGCGAATGAGACAGAAAATTTGACTTTAATTATGTGAGCTTTAAAATTAGAATAGCTACAAATAGCGTGGAAAAATATGAGCATGAACTGAATTGTGTACTTGCTTCATTATTGTAGCATAATGTTGTAGAAGTTTTGTTAAACTTAACATATCTGTCTCTTGTGAGTACCCTGTTTGCACACAATGCACAGTGGTAATATCCGGCCAAAACTAAAAAGAAAATTGTACTATTTTTCCATTGTGATAGTAAACACCTTATCGCATGTTAAAACAAACTTTCATTAATCTTTCATCTACTGCAAACATTTGATTTTATAATCAGCAAAGTTGATCATTTTTCAAATAAATTTTTTAAATTTTCGAAGTCTGAAAATGAAGTTTTATTTGCTTTTTCGCAGAATTTTGGCATAAATTATTTCTGATGCGATTTCTTTTTTATTCTTAAGCTGAGTATGCTGTAGGAACGAAAATTTTAAGGCATTTAATTCTACACGCGAAATTTAGGTGTAGACTCAACACTAACACATACTTACCTGTTTGTTGAATGTTTTAGTTGAACATTATTGTTGAATGTCAAATTTCCACGCCAATTGAATGTACCGACATATAAAAGATAGCGAAATTTTGAGATTTCAGCTCTCCAATCATGGTTGTAAGCTTGGCTGCATTGAACAAATTTTTCGGTTCAACAGCATACTAACCAATGAAAAAAAAAATTTGGCTACCTTTTCGCTGTCAAAAACGCAATGCACTTTTTACGGAAGATTTCTTTTCGCTTCTACAGCATCTAAGCTTTAAGACTGGCACTTTTGTCATTCAGTTATATGAGTTTCGATTTATTCAAGTGCGTTTTTCACATAAAAAATGTGTTATAAAAAAATACCTGTAAGTAGTAAAGAAAAAAATAAAAACATACAAATTTTGGTAGGCTACAGAATTTTTGTAGGAGTTTGTAGAGGTTAACGAGTACTATTGTTAAATAGTATAAGAGTTCCTAAGTAAGTATGTTGGATTTCAAAACAAACTTCAACCAGCTCTTTTTCTATAACCGTTTTAGTGGCAACTGTTTTGACCAATTTAGAACTTTTTGATGTGTGGAAAGTTCACCAAAGTTAAAAAGATTGATAAAGTAACAGTCATTTTGATTCAGCATATTAAATTTAAAAAAAAAAATTTTAAAGAGATAAATTAAATTCAAAAATTCGAGGATTTATCTGCAGCGTAAAAAAGAAATGTTAGAATTGCCTTTACAACAAGGAATATTTTGAACGTAGAGAAACTGACTGGTTAAAAAAAACTTTTCAATACTCGGAATGTGAAGATGGCCTAAGTGTTAATTTTTAAATGCATTACGATTTTTGTTCAGCTTGAAATTTTAACTCAAAAGTATTAGACATGGGTAACGCTGTGCTGCGTTGCGCTTTTGAGTTGCAGCACTTAAATGCGTTAGTGCGCTAGCACACTTGTTTTTAAGAAAGTAACGCATAGCGCAGTAATACAAATAACACGCTTATACATAAATGAGGAAATATTGATTCAGCTAGAAAAAATTGCACAAATCTTACGACGCCTCAAACATAGCGATAGTTTGAAGCGAGCATTGTGTGCTTATTTTTAAATATGGAGAAGGAGTTGCGGGAAAGATGCTGTTAAATATGAGTGTTTGGAGAGCGTTTGATTATTCTGATGCTTTGCCATTCACAGAATGGTTTTACAATATATACAACAATATTTTAACGTGGTCGTAAGCGTTTAAACAAACGTAAGCAGCGCAACTGTTTGTTTTTGCGTTGAAGATGAATATTACGTTAATAGTTGAAATAACGCAGTAACGCTAAACAGCATCAAAATATATTTGCTTCATGCTTATTTTTTCTTTCTAGATACATGGAATTAAACTAGCATTCAACTTTTCTTGCGTACCAAAACTGTGTTTGTATATCTGTGTGACATTAACCTCAAAAGAAATACAGTTTTACTGCATGCTTGAAGTATAGTATTGGTTAATTTTGAATGAATGCTACAATTATGGCCCTTGTTTAGTAATGTTTCATATTAATTAATAATTTATTGTTCAATTAATTTTAAATCAATTTTTGAGCAATATGCGTTTTTTAAATCAGATATATTGTTTAAGATATTTGTTATATGATTCCATTTATTTTTCCTAAGTGAAGACAACTTGCGCTTAAGACAAGACACGACAAAACTTACCGCATTGAACAAATTGACCACATAAAGTAATGCGTATCGAACTAAAAAACATACTGTGCTGATCAACATTGTATTAATATAGGTATCATATCATTTCAAACTACGTCATGACGCAATTGCGTTAACGCATTACGCTGATACAGTAAAAAGCGCTTGGGTTGATGTATCAGCGCAGCATTTTTTGATGCGTTACCAATGTCTAAAAGTAGGCTGGAATAAGCCGAAATTTTGCGGGTGGACGGCTTAAAGGGGCCGTCCACCCGCATATAATCTCTGTTCAGAAAGAAGCAAAAGACGTAAGAATAATGATCTTTGTAATAAATTTGATGCACAGTTAGTCCATAAAGCATCTGAAAAACCTTGTCAAATGACATGCAGCATCACTCCGGCGAAGAGTTTCAAAGAGAATATGGTGATTTAGCAATGTTTATGGTTCTAAAGCTTTCTAAGTCCCAATATGAGAGTCTAAGAGATTACAACGAAATGCTATTGGGTGCAAAATATTATCCCCCATACACCAAAATTTTAGAAAGAAGAATGCTACCCAGATAACATTATCATAGAAGAGACTGGTGCATCTATTGATCTTCAAAGTTTTTTAAACCATACCTAGACGCGAATTCTTCAATCAATTTATGAAAACCTAAAAAATGTCTCAGAAGATAAATAATATTGATAGGAAAGTGGGAATGAATGGCTCTAGCGGCGAGCAAATCTTTAATCAAAAGTGGAAAGATGAAGAAAATTTTGAAAATGTTTATGAAAAAACTATTTTTATGGTTACATTTGTGCCTTTTAAATTAATTACAGAGCAAAGTAAGGAGTCGCTTTGGAAAAATGAGAGACCATCATCGATAAGTTATTGCAGACCATTTAAATTTACATTTAAAAAGGAAACATCTGAAAATGTGCCAAAGGAATACAGAGAAACGTGTGAAGAGATTAAAAATTTGTTGCCAACTAAAGTTGAGTTTAATAATACTCTAAAATTTGAAGTAAGTTTTAGTCTTATGGGTTTTAGTCTAATGGTCGATGGTAATGTTGTCAATATTTTAACCGCACAAAAGTCTTCAAGGTCATGAAATATTTGTAATGCAAAGCCGAGTGATATAAACAACACTGCGTATGTGAAATAGTTAATACCCAATGAAAGTAATTATCAGTTTGGTCTGCACTCTTCATTATTGGATAAGATTCATGGAATGTCTGCTTCACATTTCGTATAACCTGGATTTCAAAAAGTCGTTTGCTTCAAATGAAAATAAAGTACTTAAGGAAAATAGAAAGAGACGTATTCAAATAGAGATCAGAAAGAGAATTGGAATTTGTGTGGATACGCCTAGACCTGAAACTGCCAACTCAAATTATGGAAACATTGCTCGAACTTTTTTTCAAAATTATGTCAAAGTTCCAGACATTTTAATTATTGAAGTCGGTCTAATAAAAAGTTTTATTATATCTTACAAATACTTGCTTCTGAACAAGAAATAAAGATAGAAAAATTCAAAATATGTTGTGATGAACGCAATTCTACTTTATGTTAATTTATATGGGTGGTACACTATGCGCCCGTCTGTACATAAGGTGCTGATTCATGGCGCAGAAATAATTGAACATGTTGGCATCGCAATAGGCGCGATGTCTGAAGAAGCTCAAGAAGCTCAAGAAACTCAAGTAGCTTTAATGGTTCAAATTAGGCTTGAAAATCCATTTAAAATGATGTATATATCTTAATAATTTTGTATAATAAATGGTGACGTAATCTGAAAATAACGGTAGGGGTGGTATTAAAGGGCGTGAAAAACATTTTTAACCCTTTCGTTCCAGTCGTACAATATATTGTACACATTTTCAAACATTTTTTTTTATTTTCCGTTTGTATTTGAATATTGTGATTTCCCTAATTCGTTGGAAATTTATATCTTTAGAGGCTACTTACTTTTTGCAACTTCTAAGGAACTGGATATCAGTTCAATTTGTATTTTTGTGGAGTGAAGTTGATAAAATTGTACATCTTCCGACATTTACGTTAACAATATTATACATAAAGTGAATACGTAGAGTTGACAAATAATTTTTTTTATAAAACCGTGTACAGATTAATAAGTGCATTTCATTGGAATAAGGAAAAAAACGCATGTAAGTGTCTAATATAAGTCTAAATTCATGTACAATATATTGTACGTGAGGACTCCATGGTTGATATAAATTGAAATATTTTTTTTATATATCTGTTAAATTTTTTGACATACTTTGTTTTTTAGCATTAAATTTGGCTTTTTATGGACGAAAATATTTAGATGAGAATCAGTGGTATGACTTGTTAGAAAATATGTCAGACGTTGAAGATAGAGACGACTCCAATGCACCAGAAAACGAGTTTGACGTTGCAGACGAATATAGTCGACATAGCCCTGAAGAAGATATAGTCTCAGAGGAGGAAGATCCATTTGCATCGGACGAAGAAATTGATGAGTCATTTGTCGACTACTATAGCAAAATCGCAAGCAATATCGGACGTCGCTATTCGGAAAAGGTTTTAATAAATAGAGTAGTTTCTTCTGGCACTATGGCTTCATCTAAGTCTACATTGAGAAGTTCCATTTCATATGAAAATCTCGCTTCATCTACCGTTGAGCAACAGTCCTTGCAAAGTTCGGTTATCGAATCAGAATCAGCAAGTGTGGATATAAACATATCAGATTCTTTTCTAATGAACACTTCGATCGAGGGGTCATGCACAGGAACCTACTATAGAGCTTGAAGAGCCGCAACCAGAAGAATGTTTTGAGTTTACGAAATTGAAGGAAATCCAATGGCGTCATGTTAGACATAACATCAAAACTAACAATTCAGTATCATTTGTGACCCCTGACTTTACCCAGCATGCGATAAAAACACCATACGAATATTTTTCAAAATACCTTTCGTTTGATTTCCTTGAAAATGTAGCGCGATTCACAAATTTGTACGCAGTTCAAAACCACAAAGCCAACTTTTAACCAACTGATGGTCAAGAGATTCAAGTTTTATTTAAAACTCACGCCCAAACTAGCATTTTGAAGTAACCAAGAGTTCGTATGTTTTGGGAGGATGCTACAGCATTTCCATTAATTGCAAAGCACATGTCAAGAGATCGCTTCTTTCAAATGAGAATGATGCTTCACTTGGTTGATAATACCGCTAAGCCTACAGACAACGTGGACAAATTGTACAAAATCAGGCCTGTCATGGAAGCCGTGCGTAAATCATTATGGAAATATGAATTAGAAGAAAATCTCTGTATCGACGAACAAATGATTCCGTTCAAAGGAGCACTGTCTATAAAACAGTACATAAAAGGAAAGCCATGGGGAATAAAACTGTTTGTTCTATGCGGGAAAAGTGGAAGGCCTTATGATTTTATAGCATATCAAGGCAAGAATGCAGAAATATCTGAGCAGTGATTGAAAAAGGTTGGTTTTGGTGTTACGATTTTACTACATTTATGTAAAATAATTCTGAATGAGGGAATTGGTTACAAACTGTTCTTCGACAATTTCTTTTCAACATTTCAATTGTTAGAAATTTTGTTTGATCATCACATCTACAATGCTGGCACAATTTGTGTCAATCGATTTAACCATCCTCCCCTGCCTACAAATAATGAGATGAAAGCAAAAGGGCGGGGAGCCTCTGCAGAACTAATAAGTCGAAATTATAATAAAATGGTAATGGTAAAGTAATTATAATAAAATGGTATGACAACAAAGCAGTAAACTTCGCTTTAAATTATGTTGGCATTGGAAATGAAGACTCAGCCAAGCGATATATAAATAAGAGAAGAAGTATGTAGATGTAAATCGTCCAGAAGTAGTTGCTATTTATAATAACTTTATGGGTGGGGTCGATTTACTTGACCAAATGTTACAGTATTACCGTATATATTCGAAAGCTAAAAAGTGGACATAATGAGTCATAATGCAATTTTTTGACATGTCAATAATAAAACAAATGATATACCGTCAAAAGATCAAATGGATCTTCTAACTTTCAAAAGCGTTTTGGCTAAAACTTTGATACTGCTTGATTCTATAGAAAAAAGATCTGTAGGGCGGCCAAGAGCACAGGATGGAATTTCTAAAGTACAACAAGCAGATAAGCGAAAGCGATTTTCAGTTTCAACGGATGTTCGTTACAATAAGATGGGTCACCTTGCTTATTTTTCTGATGACAAAACTCCAAACCGATGTCGTTATGAGAAATGCAATCAACGCACTTTTGCCTTCTGCTTTAAATATAACGCATTCCTTTGCATCAAACGAGGTGCCAACTGCTTCTACAAGTTTCACTGAATAAAAATATTTTTTGTTGTCGTTTATGAAACTATGAAATTTTTTTTATTTAACTAATTTTTTATAAGTTTATTGTTTTATTTTCAAAGAATACAATTTTTTCTTATTTTACTTGAGTATTTTAAAAAACTTAAAAAAAATCGTTTAAATTTACCTATGCGAATAGCATTATCATTCAGTCCTGTTGTACAATATATTGTACGACCTCTATAATCCAGGTGATAAGAGGTAAAAAATTTACAAACAATTTTTTTGTACATATTTGGTTTATTTTTTTAGGATCATTCCTCAAAAAAATTATTTTACCACTGGATTCGTCTCGGGACTCAAAGGGTTAAAGATATATCAATCCATCTTTAGCTATTTAACCCACATACCAAATTGCATAAATTTCAAAAATGGAATAAAGAAGTTCTGAGGTTTTGGCCGGATATTACCACTGTGCAATATTGTTCAACAAACAAGCAAGTGTCTTGCACACAATATTTGCCTATTGACAGGCAAACTTTTCATTAGAAATTTAAAGTGTTGGAGTTGAGTGAATTGTTATCTATAAATATAGCTGTCTCAAGTTTAGACTGTTGTATAGCTCTTTTCAAGATCATTTCAAAAGCTCTTTCAAGTAAATATTTACATAAAAATTTATGTTGTAAATGGCCATATGTAAGATCTGTATCTATTAAGTGCACTCGAGACAAAATAAATTTACTAAAAAAATAAAAAGCTATTTCTTCAAACATTATTCCGAAATCAGAACCACTTTACAGTGTGGAAAAAAATATTTGTCAGTAAAACAAAGTCATCAAAGATAATTTATTATATTTTTTTAAAAGATTTAACCTTATTCCAAAATATCCTAAATTAATGATATAGCTCAAAATGTTCTGCCTTTCTTTTTATTGCAAGAAGTAAACTTTTGAAAAACTGGCGGCACACTTCTAGCATATTTTGGTTCATTTCGTTTATTTCTGGTAAGTTCTCTTTCGTTTTCGTTGTGTATTTGGCGTAGAGAGGATTTTCGATAAATTTATTTGTGTTGTCTCCAATTTTGTGCGTCATAATTTTGTTCTCTCTTATCTTGTGCATACCTACTCCTATCGTCCCTTACTGTGTAAGGTAAGTGTCATTAGTGTTTTAGCGGCCATGTCCGAACAAATGTAATTGAGAATTGAAAACAAACTTCGGAGGCCCCGCAGCTACATTGTATTTAAGAAATAATTGGTTACGTCATGTGTCCATTTACCACTGGGAATCTTGTCTTCGCTTATAAAAAAACGCTAGAAATGCGTGAAGTCTCTCAAGTAAGTTTAGAACAAAGCAACAATAACATCAACAACTCTGTATAATGTAAATCACACAGCAGAAGGCGCTATTCTTTCCAACTTCAGTATGTTTGAATAATTAATCTGTGACCAATATACTGTTTAAGTTTTATATAATCCCAGTGGTAAATGGACACATGACGAAAGCAATAATTTCTTAAATACAATGTAGCTGCGAGGTCTCCAACGCCTGTATAAAATCCTAAATTACATTTGTTCGGATATGGTCGCTAAAATATTGATAACATCTACCTTACATAGTAAGCGATGATGGGAGTAGGTATGCACAAGATAGGAGAGAACAAGAAATTGACGCACAAAATTGGAGAGAACAAAAAAAAAATTAACGAAAATCCTCTCTACGCCAAAAACACAACGAAAACGAAGGAGAATGCACCGAAAAGAAGCAAACAAAAGCAAATGACGCCACAAACTATTTTCACAATTATTTTTACAATTTAATGAACGAATTTATTACCCTTTATATACTTTTTCTGAATTAATATTTAATAACACTTTTTCTAAACGATTTTAAACTAACAAACAATTAGAATTTGTATTTAAAATCATATAAAATCAACTTAATAAATAACGAGGTCATTTAGAAAAAACTTTAATCAAATGGTAGAGCACGACCAAACAGAAACAAGCAAAAATTTATCAGCAAAAATCTAAAAACAACTTCAGTGACCTTGATTTGTTAGTGGAAGACTTCCAGCAAACTGTTGGACTCCATAATAATAACATAAGCATAAAGACTACTTTTTTTTTACTTTAAAGCAAAAATACAACAACAAATGTGAAAATATGAAATGGGAGAAAAACTGAGAAATTGACACTTAAAATCTTATCGCCTCTGTGGTGCAGTGCGCTAGTGCGTGCTTTCACGGGTATCACAAAGATTTCTGATGAAGCCTTTAGCAGGGCTGAAATTGCAATAAAATCAGCTAGTGATTTTTTCCTTTTGATATTGAAAAAAAGTTGTTGTTATTGTTTCTTTGGAAAAGATTCGTTAGAACAATTAATTGTTCTAATTTTGACCTAAAGCTCAATAAACGATTTTAAACTAACAAACAACTAGAATTTGTATTTAAAATCAAGCATGATTTAAACTGTCAAACATTTAGAGTTTGTATTTAAATCATATAAAATCAACATTAAAAAAACAACTTTAAATATTGTACTTTCCTTGTCTCAACAATTTTGTCATTATTTTTAGCCAATGTCTTCCATGTTTACTAAAACAAAAAGTTTACTAAAAATTTACTTAACATTTACGAAAAAGAAAAACTACATTTGTGAAATAGTGAAGGCGATTTTATCCTCCTGATAAATTAATTTATGTATAAATTGCTTAAATTAATACAATTAAAATGATTCTCTTATTTCATATCATAAAATAATACGTTATTAATAAGTTTTCGTTTTTTGGTAACGATTGACTTTTCTGTTTATTTCATATATAAAATTTATTTCAGCATGAAGATCCAATTTTCATTGAAAAGCTGCTCATTTAAATGTTGAATAATAATCATTCGACCGATGTACGGCCACTGTTCGGCCGTTGTACTGCCGATAAAAATATCTAAAATTAGGCCTTGTTCGTCCGCTGTTCGGCCCTTGCAAAAGTCTTAGCGTAAAAATTAAAAATTTTTATTTTTACTCGGGAGTTCAAAGAAATTTTTTTTTTCAAATTATTTTTTATGTACAATTTTCTTAGATTCTGATTTTAGATTTTTAATTTTTTTTTTAAATATTAAAGAACTAAGACATGCCCCTTATACAAACAAGGTTTGATCTTTGACCTGATAGGAAAGGGATAGATTTATTTAGAGGAATTGATTGGAACCATACGTGAATTATTGATTAGAAGAAACAACCGTGAAAGACAATTTGAATTGCTTTCAACCGAGGCTAATGTTATGCGTTAACCTCGGCAAGCATTTCCTTAGTTGTTCCTGTCCTTTAATTCCAAATTTCCCACAATTTAGCTGTGGATTTTTAGTTTTCCATAATTCTTAAATGTAGGAAAGAACAAAGAAAGTGAAAAGAACCAAGCCTGAACCCGGGTTTGAACCAAGAAGCTCTGGTTTAATAGTCTAGCGCACTCTCCACTAGACTACAAAATTCACGTCTTCGGTCGCTATTTCCCTTATTTCTCGGAAACCAATCATTCGATTTGAATGAAATTTTTATTCGTAATAGTTAACACACAAATAGTAGTTAAAACAGTAGTTAGTAGTTAAAACACGCAACTGAAAAATTTTTCAACCTAATTGTAAAGAAATTATAGTATATTATGGCAAAACACTAACTAAAACTTTAATGCTAAAAACTTTTTCAAAAGAATTTGAAAAATGTTTGTGCCACATACTTAAAACATCAGTCATTCTCGTCAGTACTGATGTGATATAAGAGTAGCTCCAAAAAGAACGGAGCTGGACCGATTTTAATTCCTAAAACACACCTTATTTAAATTTTGAAAGTAGAAACAGTTTCGTTATTTTATGAACGACCCTCTTACTTCTAGTTCCGACGATAACGGCATTAGTTAATTTTTTCATAACAATCATATCTCTCATAGTTGTTGTGTCATTTAATTTTTAGCTAGGCATTACAATTTGGGTCGCAAAGGTAGCTTTAAGATCGTTCAAATCTTTAGAATATAATTTCCTAAAATTTTCTTTAGTTTGAACCCGAATAGAATTATTAGGAGATGGACATGGTTCAAACGGCCGTACAAGGGTCGAATATGGTCTAAAAATAATTGAAAATGGCAAGCGGCCGAAAGTTGGGTCAAACAAGGCCTTAATTAAAATAAACTGTACGGCTGCTGTACTCCTGTTGTATGTCATCAAATTTTTCAAAGCTCTTTTTTAACAGCAAACGTATGCGCAACAACAAAAGCAAGCCACACTCGGCGATAGTGATGTTGGTATTATCGCCACTTGAGTGTGAAATTTATAATATTTTTCATTAGCTTGTGCCAGATTAAACTTACATAAGGGTTAGCCAATGTCTTCCATTTTTACTTAAACAAAAAAGTATACTAAAAATTTACTAAACATTTACGAAAAAGAAAAATGAATTTGTGAAACATTGAAGCCGATTTTATCTCCTGATAAATGAATTTATGTATAAATTGCTCAAATTAATACAATTAAATTGTTTCTCTTATTTAGTATCATAAAATAATACGTTTTTAATAAGTTTTCATTTTTTGGTAACGATTTACTTTTCTGTAGATTTGCCCATATATTAAATTTATTTCGGCATGGAGACCTTATTTTTATTGAAAAGATGCTCATTTACATTATTTTACATTTACGTTATTTAAATGTAGAATACATTCTACATTCATTTAAATGTAGAATAATAATCGTTCGGCCGATGTACGGCCACTGTTCGCCCGTTGCATAGCCGAGATTATTTCAAAATGGCCTCTGTACAGCCAATTAAAATATCTAAACTTAGGCCTTATTCGGCCGCTGTTCGGACCTACCTAAAGCCTTAGCTAAAAAATAAAACAGTTTTAATTTTTACTCGGGAATTCAAAGAAATCTGTTAATTTTTTTTTTTCAAATTATTTTTTGTATACAATTTTCTTAGATTCTGATCTTAGATTTATTTTTGAAAATTTGTCGGTGCAATCCTTAGGCTTAAAACTCTTCCAATGCTTTCATTTATCAGTTCGTTCGATCGGATCATGAATCATCGGCAAACTTGCAATATTATGCTTGCCATATTTTTGTTGCAATCGAAGCAGTGTCAATATCTCCAGCTTGTACTCAAGCATCTAATCTTATCTCGTCTTATCTATTTTAAGCTCCATACTAATGGCCAAATCTGCACATTCCTCAAATCTGTAAATAAATATTGCCTTAGAGTGGCTCTCCAACTTTTCGCACTTAATTTTATAAATCCTAAATTATGTGCAAACTAGAGTAAAGCTGCTTAAATTCAAACCTAGCAACCAATAACTGCTAAATCCATCCTTTTTCTCACCCAGCTCAGCGCTGCTAACGATGTCTAGACGCGTAAATTTCAATTCACGCTTTTGTAGACATGCTAATAAGTCAATCGAAAAATTCTTGCCACTCGCTTAACTTAGGCTTAACCCTTAAACCAAGCCAAACCAAACCAAGCCGAAAAAAAGCAAACTCCCATGAATTGACGTGAAAATCCAACAAGAAATTTCAATTTAAATTCCATAAATAAAGCGCAACAAACTCAAACGGGAGGAGAAAAAATAGGCGCATCCTGGCAAATGAATGAAATTGAAATCTCAAACGAAGCACGATCCGCCTGCCAAACCTAGTCTAGGAAACGTCGCGGCTGTCACCATGGCAGCATCTATGGAAGCCAGCTTGCCGCACACTTACCGCCGATTATCGCTTAAGTGGAAATCAAGTGAGCGCTGCTGCAGTTGGCCACGATCGGCGGCTGGCTGCTCCCTGCCTTGAATATTCATGCGCCAAATGATAAATCTTTCTATTAGCCTCGTTATGAGTGGCCGGAGCACGTTTTTCGCCATAGCACAAAGTTATGGCTGCAGCCTTTGCTAACCTGGTTACCGACGAACGAACGACCGAACGAACTAACGACGCGGACGTCCCCACCTTGAGCTGCAACTGCAGCGTCTTCAACAACTAAATCAGCTTGAGTTGTTTTTTCCACTTTTTGCAAGCAATGCGATTTTAATCTGCTTGCGGGAGTAGGCACTAGACGCCGCCAATATGGTCTGCTGTCGCTACAACTGCGCCTAAAATTTATTTAATTTTTTACTCCTAAGGCTGTGTACTTTACGCTTTTGTAACATTAACTTTCCTTTTTTTTTTTTGTTTTTTCCTTGTAGTTTGTCTGTACTTCATACTAATGCACTTCAGTGATAATTTATAATCTATAATAATCAAGGATCTGAGTGCCATATCTGCATAAATGTATCTGGTAACTTACGTATCTGTAGCAACACGCACACCATAGAAATTACGCTCAATTACTTTGTAATACTTTGAGTTCTTTGAGTATGTCGGCAATGTTGTTAAGGCAGATGCAATCTTTAACCGCCTGCCGCTGGCAGCTGGCAACTCTTTCAAAGGGCTCTTTATACGTTAGTTAATAAAAACTAAAAAAAAACACAAAAATAGTACAATATAATTGATCATCAGCTTAAGTTGTAGTGAAATTAATAATGTTTTTAAATGTGTTGTTTTAATGAATGGGACTTTTTGTTGTTGTTGTATCGTTACAAGATTCTAAACTAGAGTTGAGTGATGATCGTAACGCTATTTGATGATTGATCGTTAGCAGTCAGGGTTAAAAGATGAGGCTTGCGCTAATTTTTAGTTACTTTTTAATTGCTTCAATTCAATGCAAAAAGCTTAGTTACTGTGCTGAAGGGAGTTTTTAGGCAAACAATTTTTTAAAAATATATATTTTTTTTAATTGATTATTGTTTGATAACTATTCAAGAATATGCTAAAAAACTTCAAATCAATCCCACTTATAATACAGATTCTACAGCGCTTAAAACCCGCTGCGCCAGAGTAACTAACGAGAATAACTTCAAAAGCTTTTTTCTCGAAACATACTTTTCCAAAACTACTACCACACTACTGCAAATAAACTAATCGACCAATTTTAATTTTTTTGTTTTAGTCTATTTGTATTGTAAATCTACACATCTTTCACCAAAACAAGTGCCTTTGGAAAATTTGTCTAATTCTTACACGCCACAATTTGCTCAAATATAACATAAACTTTTAAACTTTTTTCCACGCTCCATAATATTCATAATTTGTCAAATTTTCATTCCACTTTGGTAAATGATGTGCATATAAAGGTCTGTTTTCGAATGCTCTTTTGCACACTCACTTCAGCTTCAGCACCATCTTTAACAAATAAAAAAATATACGTTAAATATAAATTCTTTTCCTTTTACTTATATTGATAATGTAAGATTTACATGCAAATTAAATTTTTTGTGTATAAAATATACTTTTTTAGAAAACATCTTCCAAAATATGCTTTAATATATTGCAGCTTTTGCCTAAAGCCTTTCTTAAGAAATCATCCCATATGTCACGCATTGCTAAAGTGTTGTCTTTTCACGCGTTTGTATTGCGAAAGTTTTAATAAAGTGCATGAAGCTCTCTATTATTCTCTTTTTTTGCACAGCTAGCACAACACAGATCAGCGAAAAGACTAATACCAAGGCGAAAAATGAGATACTTCCCAGTGTGCCAAACGGATCTGTTACGAATCCGTAACGGACTCACTTCTTTGTACATTTTGTCCGAAACGGATTGCGTTTCGCATCCGGAACGGATCCTTTTTCGTATTAAATTCCTCTCTCCGTTATGGACTTCAGTTACGAATCCGTTTCGGACTTCAGTTACGAATCCGTTTCGGACTTCAGATACGAATCCATTTCGGACTTCATATACGAAACAGACGTTTCAGACTCTTTTTTTTTAAATAATGCGAACTCGCAGCGGACTCGTTTGACGCATTTAGCTACAGATGTTAAAAATATAGGTTCTCTAAACAAATTTGACGCATTCAAATTCGAAAACTTTTTGCAGGAAATTAAACGTAAATTAAAACAAAAAAAATTATTTTGTAATCAAATTTATTAGGGAGTAGTGGAGGCTAGTTTAAATGGTAAAAAAAATAATTCAAAATATCAAACAAACGAGTACAATGTTGGTGAGTTCCAGGATGGCTCATACTTGTTTCTTCAAACAGCTAAACATTATTTTTCATTGAAGCATCCCAATAACTTTTACTGCTAGAATGACAAAGCGTACAAAATTCACGCAATTAAAAAAGTTTCCGAAAAATATCTTGTGTACGGCTATCCTATAGTCACATTTAACTTGATCACTAATGATAATTATTTAAAAATTCTGACAAGTACTTTTCTTCGATTTAAAGGAGAGCTTGAGGAGCACGAGCCTAATGAAATAAAAAATTTGTATAAATTAAAAATAAGTATACAATTGTATTGCGTATCTCTAATTCACTGAAAATAAAATAAGAAATTGTAAAACAAATTTAAGACTGTCTTTTATGTTAACGTTGTGGTAATTTTTTTGACGGATTCGTAACGGGTTCGTAACGGGTCCGTCAAAACATAAGAGCGATTCCTCTCAAAAATACGAATTGCTTTTTCCATTTTTTCGGATCCGCCTCGAACTCAGAACGGACTTCAGAAACGAATCCGTAACGGACTTCAGATACGAATCCGTTTCGGACTTCATATACGAATCCGTTTCAGACTCTTTTGGTGGATTCGTAACGGGTTCGTAACGGGTCCGTCGAAACATAAGAAAGCGTAGTGCGTACTGACGGACTCGTAACGGGTTCATAACGAATCCGCATCCGTTTTTGTGCACATTGGGTTTACACATAAATGCAGTGCTGCGCTCCGACAAAATAAAAGATAAAAGGTTTTTATTTGATTGTAATTATGAGCTATTTAGATCAAGTATAAATAAAAAAAGTATGCAACAATAACAACAACAACAACAATAACAATAACTGTATATAAAGTTAATCACACAGCAGACCAGGCAGACTGTTCTTCAGTCTTGATCTTCAGTTTTGATCTTCAGTCCCAGTGGTCAAAAACAGGGCTTTGAAGTTTTTCTAGCAGGCCATCATATGGATTTGTTTGCCCTTCCGTACTCATATCCAAGCTCATTAACTTTTTTATATGAAACGAGAAAATTTTCTAGGCCTTGCTCTCTCGCGACTTTAAAGAAGCCTGCTGGAAGCACTTTTTGAGAATGCACGTTAGAAAGTAAAGCAATATAAATTTCAACTTGAAATAAAAAACTGCTGACATATTCAGATTTGAACCAATGTCCTCTCATGTGGCGGTACGACATCCTATCCACTCGTTTACCACAGCTGTTAAAAAATTTCAGCTTATTTTGCATCATTACAAATGAAAGTAAGGTTTCGGGAGCGCGGGTTCGAGACCCAGCTCGAACTAAATTAAATTTTTTTTGTATATTTTTTCAAATCTATATTTTTTACAAATTTTGCTGTTCATTTAAAAATTTTTTAGAATTTTTTTGAAAAATTTCTTCATACAATAATAATAGAAAAGACTTAGAATTTTTCCATATAAAAGTTTTCATATAATATGATATGTAATGTGTTAGATTTCGGAGACCTGGATACGAGACCCAACTCGGATAAAAAAAAGAATTTTTTGTTTTTTTTTTTAATTTTGTTTTTTTAAATTGATCTAATCATTTATAATTTTTCTAAAATTTTTTCTCAAAATTTTTTCATATAAAATAATATATTCAAAAGGTAGGCCTTACAGAAGCACTCATCAATGCAGCGAGCATGGAAGGTATATAGACGCCAATAAGAGCACTACTAGGATGCTTTCTTTTGCGTAACGCTAGCTAAAATGCCCACTGGGGTAGTTTTGAGTGATTAAGCTATGACCAACCAACCCACTGTTGAAGTTTTATATGATTTGACACCTGTTCGAATAAACTCATCTGAAACATATGGCGTTAAAGCAAAAGGTTTTATTTAGGTTAAGCCTGGAACTCTGTCAAGGATTCTGTCTTTTTTAGTTGCCTCTTCCTTTTCACTATTCTTCTTTGGAGTTAAAAGAATTCCTATCGCACATTTGGAAATGCACAATTGTGAGAGTTTTTTTGCTTCCGCCAGAAAGCTAAAATTATTTAAATATTTTAACATTAATTACATTTTTTTTATTTACCTTGGCTCTACTATAAAAATTTAATTTTTGATAATTAATTGTGATCTACTCTTTGAATTTTTATATGATTTTTATCGTATATCTAAGAGTAATCGCACACTACTGGCTTTTTCGTCATAACTCTCAAACCATACATCCTACAAAGACGATTTATGCACCAAAATGTTTGTTAGGCTTCTGCCTACAAAACTGCATCGTTAATATAATATTAATTCATAATCATATCATCATCATATAATCATACATCATATTTTTATATGCCCTTTTTGGGGAATTTTTTTTTCGTTTTTTCGTCATAAATTTTACCCTAAATCCAAACTACACATCTGAAAAGCCCATATTTAACTAATATCGCGCCAAGCAATTGTTTCGACGATATTATTTGACAGTTGTTTGCCATACATCTAGCAAAACGATATCGTTTAGAAGATACATAAAATTAATGGTTACGTGTTGTTAAAGTATCGTTGATACGATATCATTAAACGATTGTCGTCATACGTGATGAGAGCCCTGGTTTTTCGTCATAATTCCCAAACCATTCATCCCATAAGTATGATTTATGCACCAAAATGTTTGTAATTACAATATTCACACGACTGCATTCTTAGAAAAACTATTTTTTTTTTCAATGATACAACATTGTGGTGATTTTTCTTGTGTTTTTTTAAATTTTTCGTCATAACTCCCAAACCATACATCACAAAAGAACAATTTATGCACCAAAATATCTATTAAGCCTCTGCCTGCAAGATTGCATCCTTGGAAAAATTGTAAAAATAATATTACATCATATTTTCACATGTCCTTTTTGGTGAATTTTTTTCGTTTTTTCGTCATAAAATTTTCCTTAAAATCCAAACTACACATCTGACAAGGAAGAATCATGCATTAAAATGCTTGCCATAGCATCGTCCTTTAGGCGAAATACTTAGATGTTGAAATTACTTTTGCTATAGCTCTTCTAGTTTCGGAGTTATAGAACACTTTTTGGAGTTATTGTAGGCCAAAAACATCTGATTTTTTCGTCATAACTCCCAAACCATACATCCTTCAAGAACGATATATCCACCAAAATGTTTATAATTACAATATTGGCACGACTGCATTCCTAGAAAAAATAATTTTTTCAATGATTTTAGTTTCATACGTCACTTGTGGTGATTCTTGGAATGCAGTCACTCATTGGCGTCGGAAGCGGGGGGGCAAGGTGGGCAGTTGCCCCCCCACTTTTTAGCTAGATAAACAATTTAAAAGGAAAAGGTGTTCAAAATATCAGTTTTTTTACAACGATAATATTTTTGTATTATATATTTTCCTCTTCTTTCTCTCTTCTTCATGTTTCATGTGAAGAAATTTTGGTGAACTTTTTTTGCACCACCATTTGTACTGCCCCCCCATTTGTACTGCCCCCCCAGATGAAATTCGCTTCCGACGCGCTTGCAGTCACTTCTTGTTCTTTTAGTTTTTTCATCATAACTCCCAAACCATACATCACAAAAGAACGACTTATGCACCAAAATGTTTGTTAAGCCTCTGCCTACAAGACTGAATCCTTGGAAAAATTGTACAAATAATATATCATATTTTTATATCTATGTCCTTTTTGGTGAGTTTTTCTTTTCTTTTTTTCGCCATAAAATTCGCCCTAAAATCCAAACTACACATCTGACAAGAACGATTCATCCTTAAGGCAAGTAAGTTCTTTGTCGAAATTACTTTTGCTATATCTCTTCTAGTTTTGGAGTTATAGGACCCCTTTTTGGAGTTAAAGTAGTCCAAAAACATCTGGTTTTTTGTCATTATTCACAAACCATACATCCTACAAAGACGTTTTATGCACCAACATGTTTATAATTACAATACCCACACGACTGCATTCTTAGAAAAAAATAATTTTTTCAATGATTTTAGTTTTATACATCACGTGTTATGATTTTTCCTGTATTTTTTAGTTTTTTCGTCATATGTCCCAAACCATACATCATAAAATAAAAATTTATGCACCAAAATATTTTTTAAGCCATCAAGACTGCATCCTTGGAAAAAAAATATTACATCATATTTTTATATGTCCTCTTTGGTGAATTTTTTTTCTTTTTTTCGCCATAAAATTCGCCCTAAAATCCAAACTACACATCCTACAAGAACGATTTATGCACCAAAATATTTTTTAAGCCTCTGCCTACAAGACTACATCCTTGGAAAAATTGTAAAAATAATATAACATAATATTTTTATATATCCTTTTTGGGGATTTTTTTTCGTTTTTTCGTCATAAAATTCATCCTGAAATCCAAACTACACATCTGACGATAACGATTCATGCATTAAAATGGTTGCCATAGTACGTCCTTAAGGCGAGTTAGTTGTTTGCCGAAATAGCTTTTTTATATCTCTTTTAGTTTAGTAGTTATAGAACACTTTTTGGAGTTATAGTAGTCAAAAAATATCTGGTTTTTTCGTCATAATTCCAAAACCATACATCCTACAAAGACGATTTATGCACCAAAATGTTTGTTGTTACAATACATTCACATATATATTGTATATACACTCATGGACAGATAAATAAGAACACAACTTGCTTGTGAGTGCATTCACTGGTGATCCTTTATTATTCAGTACTAAATAAAAATAAATGACTTCATTAGTTAAAAAAAACTTAAAATTAGTTAATACAATTAAAAAAAAATAACATAAGCAAGTAAATAACAAAATATTTTTGCAAAAAACATATTTGGAACAAAATAGCCTGGCCAAATAAATAAGAACATTCAATGTTTGCTTACAGATTAAAGTTTAGGAACATTACTAGTTCCTTTAGGAACATTACTAGTACAAAAAAAATTTAAGCTTAATATCCGGAGTGTCCTCCTTTGTTTTGAATAACTTTTTGTATCCTATTTAGCATTGATGAAATTAATTTCCTACAAGTTTCTATGGGAATTTTTTGCCATTCCTCTTTTACAAAACTCCATAATTGTGCTTTGTTTGAGAACTGCCTTTTTGATACCTCATTTTTTAAGACACCCCACAAGTTTTCAATGGGGTTTAGGTCCGGTGATTGACTTGGCCACTCAATCATTCGGATTTTATTATCTGTCAGCCACTTTTTTACTAACTTGGAGGTGTGCTTCGGGTCGTTATCTTGCTGTAACGACCATATCAAGGGCATATTCTCGCTGGCATACGGTAACATTACAGTTTCCAAGATATCCTCGTAGCTCAATGCAGTCATAGTGTCGGTAATGAGATGTATCGGACCAACGCCATACCAAGAAAATCCTCCATACACCATAATGTTGCCGCCCCCATGCTTTACAGTCTTTTTTGTAAATCGAACGTGGAATTGTTTACCCTTTGGCCTTCGTACATTGCGTGCGTAATCATTTGAAAACAAATTAATTTTACACTCGTCAGTCCATAGAATATTTCTCCATTTCTTTTCACCTTCAGTTCCCTTCCATGACACGTGACTTTTGGCGAATTCTAACCTAATCCTTAAATGATGAGGACGTAGCAAAGGGACTCTTCTGGATATTCTTTCAGGTATATTTGCGGCTTGTAATCGCCTCCGGATGGTTCTTGAAGACACTTCATTATTAATTTCGCCAGCAATCTGCCTCGAAGACATGAAAGGGTCTCTTTTTACTAGCGTTACAGTTCTATTGTCTGTAGAGTCTGAGGTTTTTTTGTTGGATTTTCCCCGGCCATCATCACTTTTTTGTGGCTTAAGAGCGTTGTGCACAAAACACAAGGACCGATCCAAACAATTAGCGATGTAACGGAACGTATGGTCCTTCGATTTCAATTTCTCAACCAGCCGCTTTTCCTTTGATAAAAAATCACTTCAACCCGTAGAATTTTGAAAAAAATGCTTACGTTCTTATTTATTTGTCCACCTGTTAAAGCAAGTGGTTGTAGAAAAGTACGCATCAAACACAAATAACGGGATTTCCCCGTTGGTTTTTACTAGAATACGGCATTGCCAGAATCAAAATATAAATTTCATTGCGTTTGGTGTTTATGCATCGAATTTTTTTGACACATTTAGGTATTTTTTGTTTTTAAAAAATATGTTCTTATTTATCTGTCCATGAGTGTAGATTCACATAAAACAATACATCACTTGTGTTGATTTTTCTTGTGTTTTTAAGTTTTTTGTCATAACTCCCAAACCATACATCATAAAAGGACAATTTATGCACCAAAATGTTTGCTAAGCCTCTGTCTACAAGACTGCATCCTTGGAAAAAATTGTAAAAATAATATGACATCATATTATCATATGTCCTTTATGGTGAATTTTTTTAGTCTCCCGATAGTTTGATTTGTTTTTAGGTAAACATAGTGCCTTATTGAAGTGCACACACCGACACATATTGGATGTTTTCTTAAGACACTGTGTCTACAGGTTTTTTTAGAGATAGTTTTTTCTGAACAAAATATTATTTGTGGTTTTCAGACCTATTTTTTATTCAACAAAATTATTTTATGCACATTTTATCAGCTGAAACCCGGCGTATTGCAGCCACAAAAGAAATATTTATTTGTATAAATTGTCAAAAACTTAAAAAGTTATCATGTGTAATTGAAAATAAATCTTTATCATTACTCATATGTATGTATTTGCAACGGAAAATAAATTTTCTTCACGCACAATTATTTTATATTTCTGAAAAGAATATTTTACTTTTCACTATTGCTTTCTTTTTATTCTTGTGCAAGTGCAAGCAATAAGTTGAAAGAGTTTAAATCAGGGACCGAAAATAACTGTTATTTTACAATTTTCAGATGAAAAAGGCATAAGGAAAAAGTGGCCGGAGAACTTTTTTAAATATACCATTATTATCGTAATGGCAGCAGCTTCGCGAATATTAAATGCCTTTTAAATTTTTGGCTGTTACTATAAAAATTAAAATTAACTGTTATTTTTTCAAAGCCCAAATAAATACTTAAAAACTAAAAAGTTTCATAGCTCATAATGTGCGCGCTGATGAGACGATAAAAATTGCATAAAACTTTTTTTTGCCTTTCAAGTGGCCTTTAAAGAAATTCAAATTGCCTGATATTTTTGACCGAAAAAATAAAAGGCACAAAATAACTGTTATTTTTGACCAAAAAAATAAAAGTCAAAAGTAACAGTTATTTTTGCCCGAAAAAATAGAAGGCATTAAATAACTAGTATTTTTGTCGGAAAAAATAAAAGTTAAATGATAACTGTTAATATCTGACTTTTTTGATAAAAACCATAACCGGTACGGTCCCTGGTTTAAATAGTAAGTTTGTACTGAGTTTCATTGATGTGCGACTTATAGTTAGAAAGTTATACCGAAAATATGGGCTGCTGAAATTGCTACTGAAAAGTGACACACCCTGTAGTCCAACGCACATTAAATGTTGCCAGTAAAACTGCATGTATATGTTGAGGTCGTGTACCGAAAGCCGTAGCTGTGTGACCTATAATTCTAAACCTATTAGATATCGCAAATTTGGTTTGTATGGGTGGTGCCACGCTGCCTTGTCCAATGCCCGTAAAATGGCATTAAGGGAACGGAAAGTGTAAATTGTCGTAAAATACCGAATTCTGAGGTTGTGGTACCTATAATTCCAAAGCAATTTGATATCGCAAATTTGGGTTGCATGGGAGATGCCACGTCCCCTTACCCAACGCCTATTAAATGTTATCAGTAAAACTGCATGTGTAAATTGAGGTTGAACACTGAATACCAAGACGAAGCGACTTATAAGTCTGAAGCTATACGATATCGCGAATTTGGGTTGTATGGGAGGTTCCACGTCCCCTCATCTAAGTTTTATAAAATATTATCAGAAGAACTGAACGTATTTGCTTTGAGCACAACTAATTTAGCGTTGTACACCACCTTTATGTTACTCTGTTAAAATGAGCTTTTTTCTCGCTGACGATAAGAATAAAGAAATTGTATGGTTATGCTCTTTTAATTTTAATTAATTATTTAAATAATGATAAGCAAATTTATATAACCCATGTCCCAACTCAGTACCGTTGCTAAACAATAGAAAAAAATTTGTGGAAAATTCGACTGCCGTTTTCAAGCTTTGCGGTACCGAACATATGTGAGCATTAGGGCGGGTCGATTTATTTTTCGACAATTTTTCTATGATTTCCGTATTCTATGGGTTATTCCATGAAAATTTGCCAAAGAAACCATACCTCTATCGTTAAAATCGAGTCCCCTACTTTTTGTTGGTAGATTTTTTCCCAAATTGACGTTCGTATGAAATATTACCTACACGTTCACATCCATAACTCAAAAACTATCGATCGGGTTTAATCGCCAGTAGGCGCGTTGGAAAGGTGAGCTTACAAAAAAAAAAATAGCCAACATTGGTCCAACGGTTCAAAAGTTACGGGCATTTTTGTCCAAATTTTGGACCATTTTTCCATTTTTTTTATGATTTTGTCCAAGAATATTACTTTCATGGCCATTTTTTTGGCTCAATCCATTATTTAATTCAATTTACAATTCAAAACGAAGAGTTTAAGCCCAAATTTATCGAATTCGGTTGATTAATTCATGCGATATGGCTAAAACAAAATAACACATAAAACCAACTTTTTGATTTTTTTTCCCTTTTTATTTTTTTTTTCTACAAAAATTCAAATTAAGAGATAATAAAGTATCTATCAACCTATTATAAAAAAAATATTCAATTTGAGTGTAGTAAAAGACAAAATCTTGGACAAAATCATGAAAAAAATGGAAAAATGCTCCAAAATTTGGACAAAAATGCCCGTAACTTTTGAACCGTTGGACCAATGTTGGAGATTTTTTTTTGTAAATTGATCAAAATGAGCTCACCTTTCCAACGCGCCTACTGGTGATTAAACCCGATCGATAGTTTTTGAGTTATGGATGTGAACGTGTAGGTAATATTTCATACGAACGTCAATTTGGGAAAAAATCTACCAACAAAAAGTAGGGGACTCGATTTTAACGATAGAGGTATGGTTCCTTCGGCAAATTTTCATGGAATAACCCCTAGAATACGGAAATCATAGGGAAATTGGTGAATTTTTTCACTCCCTACAAATCGACCCGCCCTAGTGAGCATCCTTTCACATATGGAGCATTCTTTGTCAAAACGGTCATCAGAGAGATCGATCGACGTCAATCGTGCTGATCTCAATATGATAGCTTCCATACGGCAATTTAACGCAAAACATAGTTTTTTAACTTTTTTCCGAAAATAATTTTTAGTGGAGAAGTAAAAAATGTTTATACTATTAAGGATATTCACAATTGTGTGGTATCGTGGTTAAACAATTTTCTACCCTAGTTGGAAACAACAATTATGAGCACCCTTTAAATGCAATATAAATGCAAATAAATAAGCAATCCAATTTGATATATTTTATTTATGAATTAAGATTGTGAGCTTTAGATCAAGTGAGTTTTCAAGAAGGCAACAACAACAACAACAACTCTGTATAGAGTCAATCACTTAGCTGACTAGACAGTCTGTTTCGGAAATCGATACATATTCCTCATCAGTAGTCTTTGAGTGATTAAACTGTGATCAACTCACTGTTTAAACTAGCATATGAATGTACAGATTCCTCTAATTCATTCTTATGAATTGTATGGCTGCTAATCATATGACACTTCAAAGCAGGAGGCCATTTTAGATCACCGCCATCAACTCTATCAAGGGTTGCCATCTGTTCTAGTTGCTTTTATTTATGTATGGCTTAAAACAGTTTAATTTACATTTCGAGCTTCTTCCATTTTCGCAATTAGAAAACAGCTGGCAAGCGATCAGCTGTTTGCGAAGCTTTAAAAACTGTGTTCGTTAAACATATCATTGGGCTACATAAAATTACCACTTTTGGTTTTAGAGCTTCCATGTTTAACAACATTAAATATAAAAGCTGCTTGGTAAAGCGTGCTTTAAATACCACAGGATTTTTACCACACTGAAAACCTCTCAATTGTGAATATCCTTAATGATTTTAATTAATTGTTAACGACTTTTCAAAGTACTTGATACTTACTACATACTTCTAACTAATATATGCCAAAAGAATTTCATGCCAAATGATATTACTGTTTGTATGAAAAATTAATAACAACACTTTGCGCTGTTTTGTACACTTTTTCCCTGTGTAGAATAATTTCATCGTTCTTCAGCAAAGTTGCTCCTTTTGTTCTGACCAACAACTTTTCTGAACAAAAAGTCTAAATTAAAGTCTAAATTACAAAAGTCTAAATTAAAGTCAGCATGAGTTGCAATCAAAATATTAGATACATCATTACTTCAATTGCTTTGAAGCTTAGAAAGTGAGCCAGGAATATTTGGCAAGTAAAAGTTTTTAAGACAATTTCAAACGATCTTTTCGTATTTATTTATTCAGCAAAATTCTTGGTAAAAATAATATGAACAACTTTGACGTATTTTTAGAATGAATTTTCAAAAATTTCTACAGTTTCTATCCAGTATGGCCTTTCAGTGACCTGGAAATTTGACTGTTGTATATTATATAGCGGTCACCACGGGTTGATGAGAAACGCAGTTGCGACCATGCGAAAACTCAAACCTATTGCGAGAACGCACAAGTAGTAATGCTTAACAGACGATTAATGTTTTGGCTGTTTTCAAACATAGTTTCCACCTGGGTATAACTTTAAAATGGTTAAGTTTGTACGTAGATTTTAATAACTTTTTATGATTTTGAAATAAGGTGGCAATATATTTACTGTTCATTCGATAATTTATTTTATTGCATAATAAAGTTGCAATATTGAGGTTCACGCTTTAGTACGCAAAATATCTTGCATTTTCACACTCTTGCAATTCGCAACAACCCGCGTATACCCCCTTATGTTTATATAGTAATAACATAAAATTACTCAAGACTGAACAAAAACAGCGTTAGCTTACGGTGTTTTTAATTAAAAGTCGTTAACAATTAATTAAAATCATTATAAAATTTGTTTACTTCTCCCATTGGCGTCAGAAGCGGGGGGAAAGGGGGCAGTTGCCCCCCACTTTTTTAGCTAGATAAACAATCTAAAAAGAAAACTTCAAAAGTTATTCAAAATATCAGTTTTTTTTACAACGATAATATTTTTGTATTATATATTTTCCTCTTCTTTCTCTCTTCTTCATAAGCATGCTTGCGGATAACCATTTTCTTTCTCTGTGCTTGCAAAAAGATAGAACAAAATGTAGAGTTTCTACTGCAAACCCATCACTTCAGTTTAAAAGCATCCTTAAGTATGTAGCTTAATGCTTGTTAATTTTGCAACTCTGGTAAGAAAAAATTTGACATGTTTTTAGGGGCTTTCCATATTGGACGACATGTTGTACGATAAGTTAGATGAAAAACTAATGGGACTATTTGATTGAGCGTTCGAACGATCCAACTTGTAAAGAAACATCATTAATATCAAGCTCTCAAGCAGAACACATCCGGCTAATAGCTAAGCAACTTTTAGATGCCCTAACAATTGAGCAGTAATTTTACATAGTTGTACAATATTGTACAATCGGCAGAAAAAAACCAAAAATTTCGACTATCGTTTTAGCTTACGCATGGTACCACATGTTGTACAATCTGCCATGTTGGTCCAATGTTTTGGACCATGCGAAAGCCCCTACTGTGAATTAGCTGATGAAAATCCACCTCGACGCTTTGAACACACATCAAATCCAGTTCCTTCAGTACAGTTGCCATTATATGATCGGCTACGAAAAGATTATTTCGAAATTTTAGATCTTCTCTCAAATGAGATAACGGCTTGATTCGATCAAACAGTATTTTACAACAATATTTTCCTTTTTTTTTATTTTTGCATGTTAACACCAGCTTTACTCAACCGACTCACTTTGATTTTACATTCGGTGAGTCGGTTGAGTGAAGCTAGTGTAAACTGGCACTTTGTAAATTTTATTGTGCATTTAAACAGATCTTGACACTCTGGAATCGTTGGAAAATATTGTAATCGAAGCCTTCAACGGAAAAGTGCCTTCTGAACAAAATCTAAAAACAAAACTAGAATTTTATGCAGATGACTTTGATGTGAGCGACCTCTCCGCTGCACCTTCAAATTGTAGTGGCATTGGCCGCATTCTAGCCGGAAAAGTGCTCAAGTAGCGAAGTAGCATAAAATATTTTCGCTATATAAATTGTGACATCTCAAGGAACATGTTCTGTGAGAGCATACCATTCAGCCCGAAAGTTGTGGAACAGTTCTTTCCGCTGAATGCAGGCATTGTATCCCAATTTGCAAAAAATTCGGATACTGTAAAAAAAACTATTAAATAAGTTGAAAAACTTATTGCTTTGCTTTTGACTATGCCTGCATCAGCAGCTTCATCTGAGCGTTCTTTTAGTGCACTAAGACGACTTAAAACGTATCTTCGAGCAACTATCACACAGAAACGACTCACTCATGTGGCACTTATACACATTCACAAAGATAAAACCGAAGAATTGAATTCGATGGAGGTGGTTTCTCGCAAGGACAGAAAGAAACATTTTGGAATAATTTAAATTGATATATTTTTTTGTACCTTATTGCATTTAAACCATGTAAAGATATACCTAGTCTTGCTTTATAAAAGCAACCATTATTTCTTATATTTTCATATTACCATATGAAAGATCCTTTAAAGAATGATCTCTTATATTGAAATTGGAAGAACTTTTAAAAATAATGAAATTTTAATATTTTTTATTTTTTTTTATTTTAAACTAAAATAAAAAATTTGTTAATTCACATTCATGTTTCTTTGAAGATATTTTGGTGAACTTTTTTTGCACCTTCATTTGTACTGCCCCCCCATTTGTACTGCCCCCCCAGATGAAATGTGCTTCCGACGCGCTTGACTTCTCCACTAAAAATTACACTAGTCTACAAGTTTTTTTGTCCAGAGACCTGAAATACTTTTCTAAAATAAGTTTTTATCCTGATTCTACGTCTATTCCGAGTTTTTCCTTTTTAGGTCGAATTTTTGAGATACAGGATTTGCATTTGTTAGACTTTGATCCAGTTTTTCTCTTCTAGACACTAAACTGTTTCATGTAACGAAATTGTTTGTATGTCAGATAATTAAATAAGCTATCCAATACTGTATTAATAGTATATCACGTGTCTTCTCTGAGATACTTAAGTCTAAAATGCAAGTTTTACAATTTTTAGTTAACAATTTTGAACTTTGACCTATTTTTTAAATATGTTTTAATTTTATGTTTTTTTAATATTAAATTCCTTTCATTTATATGCTTTTGACAGAGTGATAAAATTATGAAAAAATAAAAAAGAAATTAAAACAAATTTTAAAGCAATTTTTCTCAACCAATTTACATGTTACCCCAAAAAACATTTTGTTTGTAAAAAAGCAAATTATTTAAGTGCATATTAAGAGTATATTAGATTAAAAAAAATATTTTTAATAACATTTATTATTTAATTGAAAATGAAGGTCCGTATAAATCAAAAAGTGTGGAGCCGAAGAGCTAAAAGGAGCTAAAAGGAGCTGAGAGCTAAAAGCGGAGATTGAAAATTAAAAATGAATAGTAGTGGAATTTTTTTTATACATCGATGTTTTCTCGTTTCTCATATAATACTTCAGCAGTAGTCGCCCTTCATGCTTTCGTTCCAATTCCCTTGATAGTGTTTTTCAATTCAAAGCATGTGTTAATGAAAACGTTCCCCTTGTTCATAGCTTGTTGCACCTAAATTTTCCGGAAAAAAATATATGTGCGAATTAAAAAAATGTATTTTAAGTGACATTCGCGCACCCATTTTGCGATAGTTTACTAGAAGATCCTCCATTATTTCTATGTAGTTGTTGCTTTTATTATTACTTTTCATAGGCATCGTTGTATTAACTACAAATACTAACAACGCCTTCCTTGACAGAGTCCTGCGTATCAATACTCATAGAACCTGAACAAATTGGCGTTTGAACAGTTCCTGTGCGAAGTATTGGCTTTGGAACATCTGCATGTTTCACAGTTTTTCACATACGAGTAATGCTTGTCAAGCAAAAGTAACCTTCAGTTGAATGATTTATACACACAGAAAAAATCATTGTAAAATCAACTAGAAACATAATGATTTTACATGTTTCCCCTATGATTTTGCTTCATAGAGATTTATAGTAAAATCATTGTGATTTTCATGTAAAAATCGCAACAAATTTTCATGTTGAATCATTATGAAATCATGTAAAATCATTATGATGGTTATGTTGAATCGTTATGAAATCATGTAAAATCATTATGATGGTCATGTTGAATCATTATAAAATCATTATGAAATGCAGCTGAATCCTAACCTCAGTTTGAAATAAAAAGAACTTCAAGTTTAGGTGTTATCTAGTTTTTTTTATTGAAAAATAAAAAAATACGACTTATAATTACAAAACATACCTCAATTTTTCTCCAACTAAATAGTTTTCTCGATAACGTGCACGAAGTTCTATGGGTGGTATAGCTTCCTGTTTATCTTCCTTAGATAAGTACCTTAAAGTTTTCTAGTCAACTGAAGCTTCTGTTTCTATTGAAAAGTATTACAGCATTTTGATATTATTTTGTTATAGTTACATAAGTCACATATCACATTACCTTGTTCATCTGCGTCGAAGTTTATGGATTCACCTACTTACACTTGTATTACCTTTTTATTCCACTTGTTTTACTTTTTCAGCTATTACAAACTATTGTTAATTTTTAACGAAGCTACTTCTCGCCATAAAACTTCTATTGTGCTAGAAACAACGGAACTTCTTAAGCACGCAAAATTTTTTTTTACATGATGCAATAATAATTTTACTAGATTTCATAATGATTCAACATGATGTCATAATGATTCTATATTAAATCACAATGATTCTACATGAAATCGTGTTGATTAACTTTTTACATGATGCAATAATGGTTTTACTGGTTTTCACAATAATTCTACATGAAATCATAATGATTTTACATGAAATCATAATGATTTTTATGTCGCTGCCTCCATGAAATATAAAATCATGTAAAATGAAATCAACTATGCATCACAATGATTTTACTATGCAAAATTTTTCTGTGTGTAGGCTCTCTCCAAATTACTGGAACTTTTTATGGTAAATAGACCTTTTTTATTTCACCTGAAATTATGGCAAATCTTTTTTGGTACCCAGTCTTTGTCTTGGTTTTTGTTAGAATACCCAAAACAATTAAGAAATGCCTATTTCAGCTTTTCTGAGACCAGTTTTTGCAATTGTATTTTGCCCACAAACATAGCAAAAAAGATTAGACTCACTTTTACACAATTTTTTTGACATTTTTAAATAGTGAAAGAAATACTTAATTTTATATAGAAACGTCAAGATCTGTCTGCCGATCTGTCAATCTGACTATTACCAACGCTTTTTCAAGAGTAGCAGCTACCAGCCACCCGAGTAAGAGTATGTCTAATAGAATGCTACAAAAATAATAGCTTAATATGCGGTTTACCCTTAATACCTGAAAAATTTGCTTTTTTTACAAAAAAAAAAATTTTCTTTGGGGTTATAACTTGTTTTCATTTTGAATTTTTTTCCTATTTCTATCATATATTTATTGACATTTTAATGAAGGGAATTAAACATAAAAACCTCACATTACAACGTATTTGAAAAACAGTTTAAAACATTGTGGAAAAGACGTCAAAGTTAAAAATTTTTAACCAAAAACTTAAAGTTTTAACTTCAGACTGAAATATCTTAGAGAAGAAACATGAAATACAAACGGTTAATACAGTTATGAGTAGCTTATTTAATTATCTGTCAGATGACATGATTGCTTTACATGAACAAGTTTAGTTTCTAGAGCAGAAAAACTTGAACAAAGTCTAAAATATACAAATCACCCTATATCTCGAAAATTCGACCTATTAGAGAAAAACTGAGTATAGGCGTAGAATCAGCGTAAAAAGTTCTTCTAGAAAAGTATTTCAGGTCTCTGGATAAACAATTTTCCAGAACTTGTAGACTAGTGTTAATATCGGAAAAAATTTTAAAAAATTATTTCTTGTTTTGTATTGCCGTCGTTTGGCGTCGATCGATCTTTTTGTTGAACGTTTTGACAAAGAATGTCTGGACGCAATTAGATCTCTGCCCGTTTTTTCATAAGTGAATAGTACATTAATAGCAGTAAGTATTAGAAATCAATAACATAAACGTCTTTTTGAGTTTTTTTTTCAATTTAAAATAAGTTTGACTAAAAATATTACATATAATTTCTCGAAAGTAATGATCGGAAATCAGATAGATTATTAATTTCCACGCAAAGTAGCGACCATTCCAGATTCCACAAAACTACCTGCGAATCAGGGTATCAGAATTTGCCGTAAGTTGGCATCTCTGTAAGCCACTTACATCTAATAAATGGTTTAATTAAAATATGTAAAACACTGTTGCACCCGTCTGTATCCATTACAACGATTTTATCGACATGCTGTTTTGTTCACTCGTATTGACAGCAACTCAACGAGACAAGACAAGCGGCACCTGGACGCAAAACTCTCACTTTCCTTAATAACCTCCTTAACGCCCCTCAATTAAGTTTAATGCTTAAATTTTTATTTATTTTTATAGTGATCAAGCCAACCGAAAATAGGTGTTGGAACGCCCTTTTAAGATGATTTAGCTTTGCCGCTGTCAAGGCTATGTTTTATAATGAATCCAACACGCTCATAAAATATGTTAGTACCCAAGCTATAGCTGTAGTTAAATAAACTTATAGTTAAAAAAAACACAAGCCTTAATTACACTAAGGATGTAAAACACTTTGTCGCGATCGCTCATTAGTCAAGATCCACAGCAACAACTCCTACGTTGCCCAGAAAAAAACAATAACACAAAGACTTGAACAAATCTAGGCTTCATTTCAGGACATGATCGTAATATTGTTCCTTTAATGCTAATGCATTTGTTGATGTCTTTTGGCCATTTCCGTCTCCATTTTAACTCATGTAACAGCGATCAACAGAGTCGTCTGCAACAACGTCTGTGCCTGTGTCTGTGTATGTGTATTGCCTTAAATAAGTTGCCTGCATTTAGCGCCAGTCTGCGATTAAAATGCTGAAATCCTTCTTTTGCATTAATTGCTTAAATTGATCAAGCAGCTTTGCTAATCGCTGCCAGAGCTGCCATGCTCCTCAATTTTGTAGGTGGAATCGATATCTAGGCAAGCTGAATTTACACTCGTCGAGCAACAAATCAGTGCAAATGGCAAAAAAAAAACAACAATAACTACTGATCTGTAGCCAAACGCACCCAGTCAGTCAGTCGGTGGTCCTTCGAGCTTCTATTTGTAGCTTCCCAGCCATCGTAGAACTATACCTATAACTTTGCATTGCGTTAAGGTAAATATGTGAAAAAAATAATAATAAAGAAAAGTGAAACTTAGTCAAGCCTTAACGAGATAACTTAAATGCGACCTGATGCCGCGTAAGAAATCAAAAATAATTTTACCTGATCTTGTTTTTCCACCACTTTTTTTCTTACTCATTTTTCATTGTGGGCTACAACAAGCTCCCTTTCCTTTATGGCGCATGTGTAGCTCGCGCGAAGGTATCTTGTTTTTAACACCAGCTTTAAATGAGTCTTAAATTTACACACTTTCAGATTGTTTTTTGTATGGGCTTTTTTAATTTTGTTCTGTTGCTGTTGTTGCTGCTGACATTAATTCCTCGTTCTGCACAACAGGCTCAACTTTATCGCCTTTAATCACCGCTTTAAGCTTATTTATATATGCGAGTCGAATGTGCGCTTTAAGCATGCATACAAATTATTATAAAAAAGTCGAATTCACTCAGTGGAATGAAAATCAAGAAGGTTCTATGTTGAATTCTATTCGAAAACTAGTTGGTTTTTTGTTTTCATGACCAGTCTCAATGACGTTTTAGCATATTAGGGAGCAAGAGTGCGAAAAATGATGTGCAATTTATTAATAATGTGATAATTTAAAGTCGCTGCGAATAGTGGAAGTATGTTGTTCATGAGGACGATGATAATGATGATGGTGATGATGATCATGTCATATGAGATCTTACTGAACTGAACTGGACGATGTCCAGACTAAGTAGAAAAAAAGTGATATAAGTGAAAATCAAATAAGGGAGAGGACTGAGAATAGAACACTTCTTAAAAGTGTATGTAACATTGAAATGGATAGTCATGTGCTGGACATTGAAACGTGTGTGGTTTCTAATCTGTTAAGATCTTCAATAGTTTTTTTAATAAGACATCGAAGGGTATTTGAATGGACACTTAAAACTGATATTGACATGTAAAAATGACAACAGCACCTAAGTAGGATAACAAAAAAAAAAAAAAAAAAATCAAAAACAATATTGTAATTTTTACATTTTAACTCGAAGTTTTGCTTTATATAATAGTGTAATTCATGATCTTGTTGAATCGTGCAAATGCAAAATGAGCTGCTTTTACAAAAACAAAAAGTATTAATATTGTAAGGGGGTTTTATTCAAAGGCTGAGGTATGCTCAGCCTCTCCAGGGTCAGACGAAAGACCCTCGAACTTTCGCCAATAAATAAGAAGACTTGAAGAATTCAATGCTCTTATTTTAATTGCTGCTTTATTGTTTGTAATTTTTAGCAGTATATATAGTATGTATATATATATTCTCTTAGTGTTTAATTCAATGAGCAAGCCTTACTTATTACAATACACAATATTACAAATAAATGCAACGATACGTAATTGAATCTGCCGATGAAGTCCTCGTATGCTGGTTTTATGGTGTTCGGTGTACGGTGGAGTGCAATGACTCGGAGAAATTCGGTGATATTCGGTATTCGGTGAAGTTCGGTGATGGTCGGTATGACGACGACATAGGCAAGACCCGACTACGCTGCTGTATTTAGGATTTATTCTTGCGGTATATTTATAATTTTATATGTGGCGTGAATCGCCTTACTATTACTATAATGATAATAAAAAAAAAGAAAGAAAAGAAAATAAACTCTTAAGCATAAATCTATGTAGCGGATGTCCGACCGACCGAAGCCGACGTGAAAAGTCCGAGCTTAAAAGAACCTACTTCGGATGTCCGACCGACCGAAGCCGACGGGTGAAGTCCGAGCTTAAACTACAAATAAAAAATTAAACTTATATAAAACTACTACTACATGTATTAGTGACGATCTGCAGAAATGAGATCGTCAGAAAATTTCTTATACTTGTTATCAAGTAGCAGACGGGCTAAGCACTATGCTTTCGGACAGTGCCTAAGTTTGCCAAACTGCGCATTCTTATCTGTCCTCTGCTAAAAACCTAATGGGAATTATACCATACTGAGTTGGCTGTTGAGTTGCTGTGTTTGTGTGGTTGTTATATGCCTGGCTATTGACTACGTTGAGTTGCTATGTTTGTGTGTTTGTTGTATGCCTGGCTTATGGCTATGTTATAGGTGCACAGCGGCGTAGTGGGACAGTGGCGTAGGGAGCTGGGTGCAACTTTGTAACGAATCACCGTTAGAATATGTATTTGCGACGTTCATGTTAAAATATAAACTTTGATTTATAATAAAAGAAAGAAGTGGTAAAAAATGGAGGACGTTTTAAAAAAAATAATTACAAGGGAAAATTCAATTTCATTTACTCGTAAAATATTGCATTCAACTATCTTAACACTGTTCACAAACGGACGATGAGACAAATATAAACAAAAAAACAGCTGTTGTAAAGCATTTGCAATATCATAATATTAAAGGTTTGCTCATAAAAATCGACCCTTACAAAAATGCATTTGGAACGGTGCAACAAGATGGTGAATTACCTTAATAAGAGGTAATTTTTTGAGCGTTTGGTTTTTGCAAATGGAAAAACAAACAGGCAATTTGTAAAAGTGAATGAAATATTTACTTGGAGTGATACATCAGTGCCTGTCGTTTACATTTTAAGGATTATTTCTTGTAAATGGGTCCCGCGGCTACGCCTGAGGTGGTGCATCCGTAAGCTCTTATTTTGGCATACTTCTTCCAGCATTTCGACCGGAATCTCACTAATGGCAGCTGTAATGTTGTCTTTCAGGGCTGCAATTGTGGCTGGCTTGTCCCTGTGCACGAGAGACTTCACGTAGTCCCATAACAAGTAGTCTAGCGGGGTCAAATCGCATGGTCTTAGCGGCCAATGGAGTGCTCCAAAACATAAGGTTAATTACTCATCAAACTCGTCTCTCAATAGGCGTGCCGTGTGGCATATGGCACTATCTTGTTGAAACCACATGTCAACCAAGTCCAATTCTTCCATAAAAATTCTTGGGAAAAAAAAGTCGGAGATCATCGCACGGTACCTTGCTCCATTGACTGTAACGATGCGATTTTCATTATTTTTCCCAAAGTACGGTGCAATGATACCGCCGGTGCACAAACTGCACTAAACAATGCATTTTTCAGGATGCATTGGCAGCTTTTGAACTGTCTCTGGCTGCTCCTCAGACCGAATTCGGCAATTCTGTTTGTTGACGTACCCATTTAGCCATAAATGAGCTTCATGCTCACTAAATGATAAAAAAGTGGATCTTCATCCAACTTTTCTAAGGCCCATTCACTAAACAAACGACGTGGTGGTAGATTATCCTGAATCACCCAAAATCCGCACGAATTTTGATAATAAAATTCAATGGTTTGCAAGCGCTGTTCATTTGTAAGTCTATTCATGGTGTATTGGCAAACCTTACTAAGCATTTTTGGCTTTGCTACATGTTATGAATCACGCGTAAGGTGTCAAAAAATTTACACTGAAAAAATAAATAGCAAAACAAATCACCCATTATAAAGGTCACATAAAATTAAATAACAAAACAATTATTAAGATAAGTGGCGTGAATCTTACCTGAGTTTTTAATTTAATACGTTGTTATTTAGCAAAAAAGTTATTTTACTTAAAAAGTTATCCATAATATTATCAAATATGTAAAAATGCGAAGAAGTTTCGTTTCTGTCGAGTGTCTGACCTGAAGCATATTTTCTTATTTATGACCTATGCAAAAGTCAAAGAGATTGTTTTCCAAAATCTTTTTTATTGGTTTTCTTAAAAGTTTTTTGTAAGCAAAAATTCTGGAAAAAATTTTCTTAAAAAAATTAAGTTCAGCAATGGGCTCCCCTTAGTTGGAATCCGTAGGTGGGAATTTGCACTAGTCCAGCAAAAAAAGTGTTTCCAATAGAAGGTAAAGTAGAAGGGAAAGTCTTGCATTCCCTTCCACTTTTCCACTCAGAAGGCATTCTTTTAACATATGCATGTCATTGGGAGGAATGCTTTCTTTAGCCTTCTTTACAAGTCCTTTTCAATGGAAAATTTCTTTGAGCCCTTCAATGAAATGATTCAAGTAAGTGTTTCTTAGGAGAACTTTAAGAAGGCATTCCATAGAATGGAATGGTTTTTGTGGTTAGTGGGGGAGTTTAAAAATCTCACGTAAAATATCTCTTCTCCAGATTTTCACTGAAAGTAGGAAGTTGTTGGGTTTTGTTTGAGTGTTTCAAAAATGCAACGGAAAATATCTAAAATATATAGTATTATTTATATTTTTTTGTAACTTTTACTTTATTTTTTTTATTTAAATATAAATGCTATTTTGGAAAGCATTCTCAGAAGTAGTTTGTGAAAATGTCTCTCAAAGCTCTTCTCGATAAGGCTAAGAAGAAGCACAATTGTATCTATAAAATGTATTCTAAAAGCAGTGTCCCTTAGAATGCATGTCACATTTGTATCAAAATTTTTGCTGGGAGTCACATTGAGCCAGATATTTGGAAAAATGGCCGAAAATCATATCTTAGCGTTGAATAGACAGAATTTAATAAAGCTTGGTGCAGGATACTTTGAAAAAAGCATATTTTCCAAGCGTGATGGAAAAAGTGGGTGGGGTTTAACAAAGGGGCGGGGTACTATCAATAAAATACTGTATCTCGTCTTATACTGGCACTAGTTTACTGAAACTCGTTACAGTAGTACGTAAGATCTTCTTCGAGCATGATGGTAAAAGTGGACGGGATTCAACAAAGGGGCGTGATACTATCAATAAAATACTGCATATCATATAATACTACCACTAGTTTATTGGAATACGGTACAGCAGTAGGTAGAATCTGCTTTGAACTTGATGGTAAAAGTGGGTGGGATTCAACAAAGGGGCACTATTAATATATCTGTATCTGTACTAAATACTGTATCTTGTCTACTATAGGCTCCAGCATGTTAGAAAAAGTGGGCGGAATTCAATAAAAGGGCGTTTTACTATTAAATAAAAACTATAGTTTGGTTATCATTGATTCTGGGGTATTAAAAAAGAGGCGGAATACGAGGAGAATAAGGGGACGCTTTTAACGAATCTGACGTGTGATGTATGAACTAAAATTAAATATATACAAGGCTTTAAAAATAGCACTTTTGGAACGATAAATATGGTTTAAAATCGAGAAATAAAAAACCCGCAATTAGCCTACATAAATGACATATATAGTTTCCAGGGCTACCACGTCGAGGTTGTGGGGAGAGCCCCATGTTCTTTTATTTTTCTTTTTATTTTTTTGTTTTTTATAATTTTTTTTAGAATTTTTTCTTTTAATAATTTTTTTATTTTTTGTTTTTTATGGTTTTTTTTTTATTTTTTGCTTTGAATATTTATTTCTTTTATGTTTTTTTATATTGTTTTTTAATTTTTTGCTTTTAATATTTTTTTTTTTATATATTCTTTATTTGTTGTTTTGTATATTTTTTTTATTTTGCGCTTTAAGTATTGTTATTGTTTTAGATTTTTTGTTCATGTAAATAAAATAAAATTCATGTAAATGAATATTGAAATAAATGAAGAAGCAACTAGAACAGATGGCAACCCTTGATAGAGTTGATGGCGGTGATCTATAAATAGCCTACTGCTTTGAAATGTCATATGATTAACAGCCATACAATTCATAAGAATGAATTCCAAAATCTGCACATTAATATGCTAGTTTAAACAGTGAGTTGATCACAGCTTAATCACTCAAAGACTACTGAAGAGGAAAATGTAGTGATTTCCGAAACAGACTGTCTAGTCAGCTAAGTGATTGACTCTATTCAGAGTTGTTGTTGTTGTTGTTGCCTTCTTGAAAACTTACTTGATCTAAAGCTCACAATCTTAATTCAAAATAAAATTCAGTTTTTAATAAAACTTAGCCAATTAAAGCTCATAATTTTAAGAATTCTATGTGTTTTCTAGTCATTTGTTTCATTTAAAAGTTTTAAAAATATTTTTTAAGTGGTTTCGAAATTTGAAATATTTGAATGAGAAATAATGAAAATTTTGAATATTTTGATGAAAAAAAAACAGAATATGTTAAAATAAGTGATTTTTTCGGATTATTAAAATACATGTATTGTATAATAAGAAACTGAAAAATAACTTTTCCTATTTCGTGCTAGAAATATATTTTTTGTTTGAAAAAATATTTAAAATTAAAAAGTACAATACAAAATCAAGTAAAAAATTAATATAGGTCCTAGGGAGGTACCTCTAGGGTCTTACCGATATCGAACATTTTCAGTAAACATATTTAGCTTTATTTCACTATCATTTTGACGTATTTTTGTCAAGATCGGTCAACCTTTGTATCTACCTCCCATACAAAATAAGTAAAAAAATTAATATAAGTCTAAAGGAGGTACCCGTAGGGTGTAACCGATTTCGATTATTTTCAGTGCACATCTATAAATCTATTGATCTACCCTTCTGACGAATTTTTGTTAAGATCGGCTTACTTTTGTATGTATCTCCCATACAAAGTCAAGTAAAATATTAATATAGGTCCAAAGGAGGTACCCGTAAAGTGCAACCGATTTCGATTATTTTCAGTAAGCATCTATAACTCTATTCAATTACCATTTTGACGTTATTTTTGTAAAGATCGGCTAACTTTTGTATGTACCTCCAATATAAAATTAAGTAACCCCTAGGGTCCAACCGATTTCGACCATTTTTTAAATTTTTCTTAATTGGCTTAAAGTAATAAAGCATACAAAATTGCATTATCATGGGAGGACTCCTTCTAGTTTTATCCATCGCTTATATGGAGACAGTTCACTGTGCGACGTTCGTTTTATATAAATTTCTCAAAAGTTATTAAAAACGTGCAAAAGTGTGCATGTCCCTCTTCAAGTAAACATCTTAAAGAAAGTAATAGCATGTCAATTTTTCCAATTACCCGCGGATTTTCGGGAATCTTCTTTAGGCGCGGCATTTTTTTTAAACAATACTTTTGTGAATTTAGTGTAAGGAAATATGGATTAAAAAAAAAGAAAATATGTATATATATTTTTTCCATAATTTTATTCAATGTCTTTAATAAAGTGCTAAAAATTTAAAATAACTTTAAGAAACAGTTATACTGTCGATGATTTCAAATTTTAAGTGTAAATAAAAAAATTTTTATTTTTAACTGCAAATCTGTCCCAAATTGTAATTTTTAATTTTATGTATATTAATATTTAATAGGTTTGTTCACGTACTTTACTTGTTAAAACTTGCAGGGAGAGAGTAAAGAGATAATTGAGAAAAAATTGTCACAAAGAGAAAAAAAGCACAAAAAGTACGTGAACAGAAATCCAGCAGAAACTTGCAGAGTCACAGCTGATTGAACGACTTGACAGTTTATTTGAAACAAAAAAAAAATTATTAAAATTGGCTTTTTTCTCAAATATTTAAAAGTACTATAATAAATGAAACTAAGCCACCTAAAATTAACTTTAATATCTATATTTAAATAAAATATATCTTTTTTCACTTATTTAAATTGATTGGTTGTTTTTTTTTTGACAATTCTTTTTCGGTAGCTGCAAATTCTTGCAAGTAAAATTTAACTAGCAGAAACTTGTATCTACTTTTTTCTCTCTCACTTTTGTATGCTCTCGTTGTCCTCTCTCGTTGCAAGTTTTTCTAGTACGTGAACGCTTTACTAGTAAAAACTTGTATCAATTTGTAATAATTTGTAACAATTTTTTGTTAGTGAACAAACCTAATATTTCGTCTCAGGGTACCTTAATGTGTCCCGTTATGGATCGTCAGAGTTATTTGCACACATAACATATTTGATTTTTGGCCACTTATTGAAATTCCTTACCCAATGTGGGAGTGTGTCATTTAAGGTGGCTCAGGTGAATTGTGTCATTTAAGAGTTAAGATGGGACGAACAAGATATTATCAAAATCTGAACTTTAAACATCGTTAACTGTGGTATGGGGTTAAAAAATTCAATAAAAAAGCATTAGTTTATGTATGGCAAAAATAGGCATGGTAAAACTTTGAAAAAATTTAATTTGAAATTAAAAGGTATATCTGTGGTCACAAGGAATAACGACTAAACTCAAAGTATCGTAAAAAACGATATTTTAGTTGCACGAACTATGACCCATATTTTTGAAATATATGAACCGTTACGGACAAAATATGTGCAGACATAAGTGATGATCAATTCTGGGCAAAAAATGGATATCTGCATACTTCCTAAAACTGGCAATAAAGTAAATTCCATATCGCTTTTTTACGATATTTTGAGTTTAGTCATTATTCCTTGTGACCACAGTTATATTCTTTTATTGATTTAGGAAAATATTTTGGAATAAAAAGTATTGCTTTTGTTTTATTTTGTGTAGGAACAATATTTTGAAAGTTATTGCTTTAAAAAATTTGTAATTTTTTGTCTTTACGAAATTCATAATGAATTTTTTAAAAGGGGAGAGTCTTAAGAAAATCCCGCTGCTGCACTTTAAATAATATTCTTCTTGTCTTCTTAATTATTCCGTGACATTTCAGGGCTGAATATTGAACTCTATAAAATTACTTCGTAAGCACCTGCTGATAAGACACAACAACTAAAACAACAACAACAAAACACCAACCACTTAAAACTGAACTTAAAACAATCAATTCTGGAAATTAAAGTCTACAAAAAAAGATGCTGATCGCAACAATAAGTGTAGGGTAAGACTCTAAACTGAAAACTAGGAATGACTTCCTAAAATTTAAGAAACCAAAAAAAAAAATGCACTCCTTATGATTAAACGATAACAGCGGGAAATATAAATAAAAATTAAACTAGGCATCTTTACAATACTGTGAGTTTAATTAATGTACTCATGAAGTTCAAAGATTAACAGACAAAAGTCAAAATTTTAAAATAACAAAATATATAGAAAGGCAAGAAGAAACAGCTTTGTTTAAAAAAAACATAATGTGGGTACCCACAGATTAAAAAAATCAGTATTTTTAAAGTACATATTTTGCATTTTTTAGAATTTTTGAATATTGTCTATCATAAAGATACTTTAGTGGCTTGCAGGTTATGAAAAAATAAAAATAAAATAAATAAAAATAGGATAAAAAATATAAAGGTATGTGTACATCTGACAAATCTTTGATTTAAATTAATTTTTAAGAACCTAACCTTGCGCAATAGCAGCTTAAATGTTGATAACTTGAGTGTCAATTTGGCACGTGCCATCATGACAACGCCATAATCGTACTTTTGAGATTAAAACATTTCAGCAAAATAATTTTTTTTCAAGATTTGGCATATCTCAATATTTCAAGAGAGAGATTAAAGCCAACAGCGATCACTTTTCAAGTTGTGTCGAACTGCATAAAAGTTTTTGAAGTGCCTTTACTTGACCGTAAATAGCAGACTGATCTTAACTGATTTTTCACAATAACGTATAACGATTCTTTTCCCACCTTTTGAATAACGTCTCAATTTCTGCACGCATTGAAATGATTTAATAAATCTAATTATAAATTCTTTTGTGGCATAATGATCTTCATTAGTTGATGGACATGCGTTGGTAAACATTTGTTTAGCATCATGCAAACATTTAACAGCCACTTTTTGCTTTTGCTGCTGCTGATCGTGCTAATCTTGCAGCACAAAGATGAGCGTGCATGTGTTCATCAGATCTGATCTGATCTTGCTGTGATCATGTCAATTACTTAAATGTGTGATGCACGTTAAAAAAACACAAAGTTAACTATGTTTATATACAAAATAAGTGATCGTGCCTTGTTATCTGACGGTTAATGGATTTAAAAAAAATGCTTTGCATTAATCCTATAGTAATTTCTTGTATCAGATCAAAGAATTTGTTATGAAAATTTTCATATGTTTACCTTTAACAATATGAACTACACAGCCTGCGCTGTTATTTAAAGTGTTATCCTCACATTTGACGTTCAACAGATCGTCCCGTTTGTTTTATGTCGATCACTTGCTGATTTTCAATCAACGCTTGTAGTCAATAATATTTGATTAAAAATAGTTCATGCAAAATGTAACGATTTGCAATTTAAAAGATCGATCATCGTTGTTCGCACAACTCCAGCCAGAACGATCTTGTCAATGAATAAACTTAACATAGTGCTTTGTATGGGAGAGAGAGGGAGGGAGGGAGGGAGGGAGAGAGAGCTCAAAAGTACAAGACTCAACTTTTAATTGATTTGATCTAATCAACTGAATGTTAAAACCATGTCTTCCTTGTTTGTTGTAACCATGCGAAGATGTTGTTGCTGATGTTGTTGTTGTTGCTGTTACAAGATCACTGCACTGCAGTTACATTGATTCCGACACACTGTTTTAGAGAGCATTTGCTTTTTTCTTAAAGTTTAGTATTTGTTGTCACAATAAATTTTCATCTAAGCATTATGCAAATCTGTATGCACTTGTGTGTGTGGAAAAGAGACGATTTTTAGCTAACAAAGTGAGATAGCTAGTAAGAGCGCGTAGAAGGTCATTAACTTAAAGTGCAAGAAATATTTTATATTTTTCTAAGCCGATACAGCTTTGACTTTAGATACGTTGATGGCTGCATCTTTAAATGTGTGTAAGTGTGTGTGTGCGCGGGTTTTTGCTAGGGTGCTAGTTAAATCAATGGCGGTCAACTTCATAAATCAATGCAACATTTAAGCCTTTAGAAAAATATGTGCGTTCCACAAAAAAAAAATTGTAACTTACAACAATCTTAGATAGAGGGCAGGCAGCAACAGCAGAAAAAAATGCAAAAAAAGGACAAAAAAGCACAAAATACCAAAAATGAATAATTGTTAGCAGCACAATTTTATAGCTTTACAAATATGTAGAAGTGAAATCTTTTTGCATACCATAAAATTGTGGAAAAAGCTGTTTTTGCTAGCGGCCTCAAAAAGTTTGCCTCATTCCAATATTGCTATAGATACCAACACCAACACATTGGACTCTGCAAATAGCCGCGGAAAATAGTTTACTTTGCAAATCTTCTCTGCATATTAATCAAGCAAGATTAATTATGTGTTGACTGGCTGGAGAGTTGGAAAAATTTATTTGTTGGAGCCCTAACAAACAGCAAAAGTAGGCTTTGAAAAATTATCCAAGATTTCTCGAATTGATAAGCATTTTGTTGGCTTAAATTAGTTATTGAAAGTACATTTATTAATTGATACCGGTTTGTGGGCAGGAAGAAGAATATTTCTCAATTATTGTGCTCAAGAGAAAATAAAAGTAGAACTGTGACTACTTCAAAAATTAATATTAAAAATTACACAGCACAGCTAATTCTGTGATGTATGTGAAATTCTATATTCCAAGTAATGCTAAATGCTTACTAATGCTAAAAAAATGACAGAAGTTTAATAGTCGATCTGACATGAGTCAATCGTACGCAATACATTTACTATTGATCATATCTTAATTTCAAGTAAAAATATTTTGAAATTTTTAAAATACCTACTTTAACCCTTAAATGCTCCTGGTATCTTTTAAGATACAACCATTAAAAAAATTCGCACGCTTTTATTTTGATTTAAAATATAATTTAAACTGCAAAAGCGCATTAAGAAGAACCAAACACTTTATTGAAAAATATATTTATGTAAAAATTTGTCAAACTTTTCCTTTAATTGAAGATAAAAGTTGAAAAAATAAAATGGAGCAGATTTAAATAAAACCAATTATTTACCGTGTAAAATCTCAGATCAGGGTTCTAATTGAGGTAAAAAAAAAATATTGGGCAGTGTAATGATTTATCTAGTAGTGATCCAAAAAGTTTTAAAAAAATTATTTTCCAAACCCGGCCAATAGGCGTCATTAAATGGTTGTATCTTTAAAGATACAATGAGCATTGCCCCACAAATTTTACATTTGTTTGCTTTTGAATTTGCACTGTATTTGTGTTCATTTTCATTTACGCTTTATGCTTTGAAGGAGCAGGTTCATTGTTTTTTGAGAAAATACTGATAATTGGTAATACTATAAATATTTCTAAATTATATATGAACGTATTTTTAAAACTTAATTTTTTTTTTTAAAAGAGTCATGTCAAGTTTTACAAGGGTTGGTAGAGTCAATATGACTGATGAAGAAGTGTGCGAGTTATTGTGCAATAGCGAAGATATTTCTTACAATAGCACTGATAATAGCGATTCTGATAGTGATGAGTTTCATGTAAATCCATTAGGAAAAAAAAATAAAATTTTGGATAATTTCCAAGGCGCAGGTAGCATGCCTTTGATTATCAACGAAAATTATACCGACGATGAGACTGAGGATGAGATTGATCTGAATGCATCCGTACATAGTTCTTTTCTCAAAATGATAAACGACGATAATGATCAGGGATTGTCGACAGAGGTTCAAACGGATTCGTTTGATTTGACACCATCAACTTCTGTTTCACAAACCTGTAACGCGGTCAGTCATACAAACATTTGGAGCTCTTTTGCTTCCGAGTTTCGTGATGTTATAATAAATCCCAAATCTTCTGAATTTGAAAGGGTTTTATGGAAGAAGGGTAATCTGCAGTTTAATGACCAACAAGTTCGATTTGGAGGTGATAGTAGTCTTCCAGGCAATATAAAGAATTTGGAAACTCCATACAAAGTTTGGTGCTATTTGTTTCCACGGACTTTGGAGGAACATATTGTTGAAGAGACTTTAAAATATGCCGGAATAGACAAAGCATTCAGCTTCAATGTTTTCGACCTGCGTAAATTTATCGGAATTCTCTTCTATATGACGTATCATAAGCTTCCAAACTCGAGAGACAATTGGTCAGAAAATAATCACCGTTGCGTAGATGTTATAAAAAATCAAATGACCAGGAGACGATTTGAAAAAATTCGGGAAGTACTCCATTTTAATGATAAAGCTGAACAACCTGCTCAAACTGATCCTACTCGCGATAGGCTTTACCTTATCCGACCAGTTATTGATGCTCTAAATATAACTTTTGGCAGTGTACCAAAACTAGACAGATTGTGTGTGGATGAGCAAATGTGCTCCACAAAAATTGGAAGCTATATGAAACAATACTTGCCAAATAAACCTAAAAAATGGGGCTTTAAATTTTATGTAATGTGTGATACTTTAGGTTACGCTTACAAATTTGAAGTGTATACCGGATCTTTTGAGATGATTGCTGAAGAAGAACCTGATCTACAATCCTCTGCAAATATAGTTGTCAGATTGCTTCGTGAAGTTCCTCGTTTCTTAAACCATATAGTATACTTTGACAATTTTTATACAACAGTTCCATTATTAGTATATTTGAGAACACAGGGTATACTAGCTATAGGTACTATCAGACGCAATAGGATTAAAAATTGCAAGCTCCCCGATGAGAAAGTAATGTTGAAATTTGAACGTGGTTCGAGTCAGGAATTTATTTCCAATATCTATGGTGTCGATGTAACAACACTTTCATGGAAAGACAACAGAATTGTTAATCTGGTTTCCACTTACGTTGGGACTAAACCGATAATTGACACCAATAATGCGCAGACGCAACCTTTAACAGTGAAGCGATTTGACAAAAAGGAAAAATCTGTCAAAAATATTCCTTGTCCACAAATCATAAAAGATTATAACTGTCATATGGGCGGTGTGGATTTAATGGACAGCTCGATGGTCCGCCACAAAATATTAATGAAAAGCCGAAAGTGGACACACCGCCTATTTTATCATCTTCTTGACATGACTTGTGTAAATGCCTGGCTTCTACACAGGAGAATAAACAAAGATAAAAAAAAAATCAGATATGAGATTGGTGGATTTTAAGTTGGAGGTAGCTGATGCATTGTTTTCATGCAATACAAAAGCTGCTCCTGTGCGTGGTCGTCCACCTCTTGAAAAGGAAATCGAAGAAAAACGTCGGAAGCCGAATGTGCAACCAGCTCCACCCAAAGACACCAGACTAGACATGATCGATCATTGGACTACTATGGACAAAAAAGGAAGATGCAAGCTGCCAAACTGCTCTGGACAAACAAGGATGTTTTGCTCAAAGTGTAAGATTAATTTATGTTTAACTTCTGAAAAAAATTGCTTTTATGATTATCATCACATATAAAGATTTTTATTTTGTATGCTTTCTTTACTTTTCGTGATTAAACTGAAGAAAAAGATATCTAATTTTGTATTCTTACCTTATTTTTGTGATAATAATAATTTGAATTAAATAATCTATGTATTTGTTTGTTTTTGTATTTAATTTTCTGTGCTCTTATTAATATTGATTTGCATAGTTTTTAATAAATAAAAAAAATTTAAAACTAAAAATTAGATCTTTTATTTACTTCTTCTGTGTATAATATCTCTTCAAATAAGGATGCGGATGACTGCTCATTGTATCTTTTAAGATACAACCAGTTTTTTCTAAATAACTTCTAAAAAAAAAGTTTTTCCGGAAAACCTGGTACGCAATTGTTATTTTCTAATCGTTAACCACTTTATTAAATTTTTTCTTCAAAATCGACGTTCATGAGCATTTAAGGGTTAAAAGAATCTTTATAAATTCTGTACTCAAAAAATGTTGAAGTTGATATCACATAACTAAATAATGGTTAAAAGCGTATTCAGTTTTTCAATTACGTTCATTTTGTTTGTTTGAACGTTACGTTGGCACATTATTCGCTTTAATTTAATCAAGCATTTTATGCTTTATCTTCTCACTTGCAAGCACTAAATTTCTTGCATCGAGAAAATATATTATATCTCAGTTTAAGAAAAATTTGCTTAATCCCTGAAACATTTTCTTAAAACGTCGGTATATTTTTTCGTGATCTATTTTAATATTTTCTTGAAATGATAATAGTTTGCTTGAACCAAATATACAGGGTGTCCCGCAATAGAGTGCATATATTTGCGAAGGCGAAAGGCGATGTTAAGTTTGGCAAAAAATCGCATGGGAAGGATGGGTCTATTTTCACACTCTTAGGAGCTACAGGGTTAATTAGTATTTCACGACTTTCATGCACATTATTGTTTTTAGCAGAAAAACTAACTCACGGAAAACTTAATTTAAGAGCTCATTTGAAAGTTAATAAATAGACCTTTCTAACAGTTTATCAACAAACCTACCCGACCCATCCATTCCCGAACTGTGCTCGTGTGAAGATGAAATAAATCCGTTAAAACTAATTTATATCAAATTTGAGCGCAACATTCTCAGAATTTGGTCAAATAAATCAAATTTGTTTATAATAGCAATTTTGGAATTTATTAAATTCTTTTTTCAATTGCAATATTGTTTTCCCAAAACAAAACATATCTCTTAAAATAAAAAAGTTGTTTGAACTTGAATAAAGTCTTGAATTAACCCTGTAGCTACTAAGGGTGTGAAGATAGACCCCCTCCCAAACGATTTTTTGCTCAACACCTCCGTAAATATTTGCACTCTAATGCGGGACAACCTGTATAATTTTCTTAAAGTAAGAGCATATTACTTGAAGTGATAAATTTCTTTCTCTAGGAACAGAGTTAAATTTCCTTGATTCAAGTATTTTCTCTACATTATGCTCAACACTACACTAAGAATAGAAAATTAGTTATTAGGCAAGAGAAGAATTGGCTTTATTTATCTATTTAATATATCTAAACCATATCACGGTAGAAAATTTTTATGATAGTCTGACGATCTCGTTACGATATCTTAACACACAAATACGCGATATCATCCCGATAGTACAGGTAACAATAGCATTTCGATATCATAACGATATTTATATAACAAATTTCTAGATATCATCATTATAGTATAATAACGATAGCATTTCGATATCGTAACGTTATCTTTAGTAAAAATACAAGATATCATTATGATATTATAATAACGATAGCATTGCGACATAGTAACGATATCAATAATAAAAACGTACTCGATATCTTCACTACAATATAAATACGATACAGGATACGGATAGAATCCTTTCAATGAAGGGCTCAAAGAAATCTTCCCTTGAAAAAATTCTGGAATTACTTCTAGAGAAGAGTAAAGAAAGTATTCCTCCCAATGACATGCCTATGTTAAAAGAATGCCTTCTGGGTATAAAAGTGAAAGGGATGGAATTCAAGACTTTCCCTTTCACTTTAGCTTATTTTTAAAGCACTTTTTTACTGGGTAGTTTCAACAAAATGGTGCCATATGCCACACGGTACGCGATATCATGAACCTATTTAGAGGCGAGTTTTGTGAGCAATTAATCTAACGTTTCGGAGCAATCCATTGGACTCCAAGATCATGCGATTTGACCCCATTAGACTATTTTTTGTGAGGCTACGTAAAGTCTCTCGTATACAGGACTACGATGCAAGGCTATTTGCCCGTAATTGGGAATAGCCCTAATGTGTTTTAGTGCTGCATATTTGCTATAGTGTAGCAAATGCGTCCTTGTATATTTTGTTAGTGTAGAGTAAAAATAGACCTTACCATGTTGCAAATGCTGTAGTTCGAGGCCATTTGCACTGGATTGTGAACTGCCCTATTGTTTTTCAGTGGTGCATTCTTGCAAAAACGTAGCAGGTGAAAATCTGTGTATTTTCATAAACTCCTTAAATATATACAGCAATTTCATTTACCGGAAAAATAAAAATTACCGAATGCCCATATCCGATTTGGGTCAAATCTTGCGAGAATTGAGAGAAACGTCAAGAAGAATGCATTAAAAATGCTGTCCGTCCCACAGTTTTTTTCCAATTCGTACTATATGTGTATACAACACACACACTGCTTGCATTTTAGCTTTAGCACTATTTCAACTACTCTAGTTTCATTGCCAATAAATAAAAGTTGGATAAAAAAATGAAGTATCATACAGGCTTCACCAGACATTCCATGTAACTTTACCGAGCAACGTAAATTATTTGAAAAAATTGACAAACATGTATTTTTGTTTAAGAATTAAATTAATAAGTAAAATATTAACCTTAGTTAAAATATCTTTGACCAAACTAGTGTCGAACAAGGGCTGAATAAGGTCCGAATAAGGGCCGAACAAGGACAAGCATGATCGTAATTAAGCCAAAAACCTATTTGGTCAAACGGTGGCCAAAAATGAATAGAATATGGTCTAAAAACAAACCAAAAAGCCTACTCGACCGAAAAAAGGCCGTTTTGAAACAATATTTTATCGTAAATTATGCCTACTGAAGCTTATGCAAAAAGCCTATGAACACACCAGTATGTTTGATTATTTTCTTATTTCTTCACAGAATTTACTGAAATTCATTCACTTGAAGATAAACTTTCGAAACCTTAAATATTATTAACCCAATTTTGTAGCGTGTAACTGGTTTCTTGCTCCATTTGGTGGGTGAATTGGTACCACTATTACATTTGCTTATAAGTTTAATAACATCGTTTTATTTGGAGGGAAAAAAATTTGGCGTGATCTTTGATGGAGTTACGGAGTTTGTTCACTTCATAGTCAAAAATTGATAAAAACTTTGAAAATCTAATTTTTTCGAAAATTCGTATCTCTGTGTCAACCACTAATAATTTATTAATCGAATTATTTAACAACAAAGTAATTTAACGGACTTTAATCTAAAAATAGTTTTTTTTTACATTTTGGTGGTAAGCCTATTTTACAAGAATTTACCTTAAAATCTTACTCGTTTCTTTAAAAAAAGGATGATCCTTTGGGAACTGTCTGGTAAATGTTGCAAAAACTAATTTAGTAAAGTTATTAAAAAACATATTAAAAATAACAAACTTTCCGAGTGGAAATCAGTAAAGAAAAACCTTGTTTAGGTACGTAAATGATTCCACAACTATAGGAATAGCCCTTTTTAAAAAAATCTAACAATATTTGATCAGGAGCCAATCAGAGTTTCCTGAGGAATTTTCTTTTTAATCCCATTAATGACAACGTATGATAGATATATCATACGCGATGACGGCTTTTTTCAAAAATTCCTCAAAAATTCGCAGCTTACAGTGGCTGCCAATAGTGTGAGAAAGCCAATTGTTTGCTTTTTCAAAAAAACAGAAGTTCTAAAATTGACATTTAAAGCCTTTTTGTTAATATTTTTCGCGAAATTTCGTGCAGTATTTCAAAGACAATCGAACAATGCCACTCAGGTGATTTATTTCGTTTTATAAACATCAAGAAAAAAAAAAATTAAAAAAGCGCATTAGTTTAAAGTTGAGCGCCTACGTTACGAAATGAAAACATTTCCAAAATCTCATTTTTCTAATTTTTTTATTTTTCTAAATTTTTTTCAAAAGTTTTTTTTGTTTACCTACTTCCAAATCCTTTGAATTTTTGTTTTAAACTTCAGAGTTTACCGTCTAATATTAATACAAATTTATGCTGAAAATTTCAAAAACTAAACTCAACGGGCTCTGGTGGTGAGAGTTAATGGGTTTAGAAGTTCTTATCAAAATCTGATCAGGTTAATATCAAGTTCCGATGACTTGATCAGGATTAGGAATATTAGTAAGTCACGTTTGAAATTAGAACCTTATCAATATAAGTATTTCCTGATGATTTTTCTGACTGGGAAAATTTCCACTAGAGTTTTTTTTACAGCTTTCAATAGCAAACACCAACACCCACCTAACTTCGTCTAACGGAACATTAAACATTTTTTGTCTAAAATCAGCAATTAAGTTTTTTTTTTTGTATTTAATCGCTTAACAACCGTTAGAAATTTCCTGTAGTTTATTGTGGCATAAATTTTGCATTAAATTTATAACCGTTTGTTTGCAGTGTCGATTTACATACAATTCAACAAAGTTCAGCCAGCTATTAACTACTCCGACCACCCACCACTTGAAAGCAACGAGCCAAACTATACTTTGACTTTAAAGAACTTTTAAAACTATAGCAAATTCTTGTGTTTAACATCCTTGTTCTTGTTAGAGTGTAACACTTCCTTATGTCTTGTGGCTGTCTGTCTATCTTTCTATCTGTCTATCTGACTATCTGTCTGTCTGACTGTCTGTTTATCTGTCTTGTAGCACAGAGTGATTAACATGCAAATCAAATTGTTTCGCCACAAACAGCTTGTTTGACTTGTCTCTCTGTATTAAGGCGAGTTATGGTCTTGATATTGTACACAACAAAAACACTCAAAATTATCTTTAGATTTTCATAAATTGACCTGTATTCAGCAACCAAAGTTTATATGAATATGGTGCTATTTTTGGCTAACAGTATTCCGGAAAGAATAATACTAATTTTTATTTTTAGAATATCTTCTTTGTGTTTCGCCAAAATATTATAGCAACTGTTGTGTAATCATTTTTTTTAAACTTTTTGGTCATGTAACCACTCTCAATTAAAAATTATAGCTCTGCTCTATGCTTGCACTTTCTTCGCCCATTCTTTGACGGTTTCCTTTGCATTGTTAAGCCTCCAAGAAAACTTAAGACACTTATCTAGCATCATTCACCGAATCCACTTTATTCGTTAGCTTGATATAAAAGAATATCCAGAAATTCATTGCCTTACGGCAGCTTTATGTCAAGCGCAAAGTCAAGATTATCGTATCTAATGCGGTAACAACTAACATTTTTACAGAACAAAAAATCGAAAAAAGTTTTATTAAGTAAAAAAATTTTACGAGTCAAGTTTATGATTAGATTTTAGCCGCCTTTAGCTTTGACAACACACCAAGTCTAACAGTCCTCCCAAGAATTGTCTTTAGTAAAGCGATGTACCGAATACGTGTGCGTCGCCAAATTGTCGCATACATGCTCTTGTATTACAATAAAAGCAACGCTCACAGAGGTTAAATTGCAAAAATATGTTAACAACAGCAATTCTGAACTTTGACTCTATGTTGGGGAAAAAAATACGCATTCGCGTAGAATCAGGAAGTTGTTGGCGTTGAAAAGTTGTTGTTTATCTTAAGTAAAGAATAAAGTTATGCCTAGTTTTTCATAACAACCTCAAGTGGAATGAAATGGCTTGTTGACGCTTAAAAGTAAAGTGAGGCATCTATAAAAAAAAATTTAAATTGGATGCATGAAGTATACAATATCTGAAAGAAAGAACAGCGGAATTTCGGATTCACTTTCTGTTGTGAAAATTTACTAACAATGAAAGCCTATTATGGCCTTTGGATAAAAGTATATTCAAAAAGTACCGTTAAGTATAGTTTAGGATTAACACTGAATGTTGTGACGACGTATCTTAAATTCTTTGGACTCGAATACACTCGAACATACTCGAACAGTATGGTTTTATCGTAAAGTCACTTTTAATAAAAAAATGTTGGAACTAAATCAGCAATACATCTCTAGACATAAAATCATAGATAAGACATAACAAAAGTGCTTATTAGGTATTTAATATCAACTATATGATGCTACTTTTTACGTTCACTTTAAGATAAACTATCAAAATCTGAAAAAGTAGTAGCCATATTTTGCTCTGATTGGTGGGGTTAATTGATAAATTTAGAAGCTAGTTCTTTCAGCTACAAAAATCCAAAAAATTCCACGGAACTTAACCGAAAAACTAAAATTATTTGAAAAAAATCGACAAAAATGCATTTTTCTAAAAGTACTGAATAAGTAAATTTAATATAAACCCAAATCAAAATATTATTGGCCAAACAGCTGCCGAATAAGGGCCGAACAAGGGTCAAACATGCTATTTAATTAGCTAAAAAGCCTACTTGGTCAAAAAGTGGCCAAACATGGGTCGAACATAGTCTTAAAACAACCAAAAAAGCAATATTTTATCAGAAATTGTGACACATTAGCAAGTTTGTATACTCTCTTATATATTCAAAGAACTTACAGAAATGAATTCACTTTAAGATGAAACTCTCAAAACCTTAAATGTTAGTAGCCATATTTTTGTAACGTGAAATTTATTTTTTGCTCCGATTGGTGGGTTTTATTGATTAACTTGGAAGCTAGTTCCTTCGTTTCTGCTTACCTGAGACTCCATGTAACTTAACTGGACAACGCAAATTATTTAAAAAAATACACAATCATGCTTTTTTTATAAGTATTGAATTAATAAATAATAAGTGATGTTTTTTTCATGTTGAAAATGTTGTTGTTGTTGTTGACTCTTTGGAAAATTCGTTAGAGTAATTAATTGTTCTAACCTGACCTAAAGCTCAATAAACGATTTTAAAACATCAAACAACTAGGATTTGTATTTAAAATCAAGAATGATTTAAACTATCAAACATCTGGAATTTATATTTAAATAACAGAAAATCAACATAATAAATAACAAGGCCATATAGAAAACTTTAATAAATAAATTATTTACCTAAATTAAAGTATTTTCAGCCAAACAGCTGTCGAACAAGGGCCGGACAAGGACCGAACTTGATCTTAAATAAGACAAAAAAAATCTTGGACAAGCAGTTGCCAAACAAGGGTCGAACATTGTAAAAAAACCCAAAAAGCCTACTTGGCCAAAAAGAAGCCATTTACTGCAGCTGCTCTGAGTGGCTTCGAACAAACTTAACATAAAACTGCAGCTGTGCTGGCGTAGTTCGTTCTTATTTCCTGCTAAGAAAAGCAAATATTATTTTAAAGTTAGTAAAATTCAATTAATTCTTTGCACTTACTTCTCTTTTTTCATTTTTTTTTTGTTTCACCACACTCTCACACAGAACTGCGAGTGCTTTATTTCAATGAGGTGAGTTTACGACGTTTGACAGCGTTACCGAGTGCACAGAATACCGATTTCTAAGAGTGGTAACGAATTTCGGTAACAAGATTACTATTACCGGTAACGAACAGAATCGATCTGTTAAAACAAATTTTTTTATTATAAACTTTGCCTACGAGCGAAGTTACCATCATGTTTTTATACTCTCTTATATCTTCAAATAACAGCGAAATAAATTCACTTTAAGATAAAACTATTAAAAACTTAAAAATTAGTATCCATATTTTAGTAACGTGAAATTTATTTTTTGCTCCGATTGGTGGGGTTTATTGAATGACTTGGAAGCTGGTTCCATCAGTTATGAAAATACCAAAAAATTTGCTGGCTAAGCCCGTATGATACTTCATTGTTTTGTCTAATTTGATTTGATGATTGAAACTTAACGAGTGACGAAGTGAGAGAAACATCAAGAACAATGCATTAAAAATGCTGGCCGTCCCACATTTTTTTCCAATTCCAATTCAAAACTCTCTTTGAAATTTTGTGGAAATATTTTCTTAATCTATATTCAAAACAGACACAAAAAATTGTGTGATTACGTTAAATAACCTGCTTGTTATAAAATTTTTCATTAGAAGTGTACCTATTCGGAAATTTCGAGTTTGGGTATTGTTACGAAAAAAAATCCAAAAATTTAAAAATGCAAGTTTTGAAAAAATAACCGCGAAATGCATTAAGGATAGTTGTGAGCTATTTTGTGTAAAAAATTAAAAAAACCAACATTCGGATACCAAAGTTAAAGCTATTGAAACTTGACTTTTTTTTCAAAAATTTTCAAAGTGCCTGTTTCTGGCACTTCGAATACAAGAAAATTTATAAAAAATCGGAAAAACTATGTTGCTCACTTAAAATGATTTCAATAATTTTTAAAAAATATAAAAGATTTTATTTAGAAAAAATTTTGGATTTCTAAGGATGCCAACATATCTTACCCTGGTTTTAGGGTAAAATACAAAAAACTAACAAATTTAGTTTTTCACCATTTGTATTTGTTTTGAATATGGTTTAAGAAAACATTTTCACAACATTTCAATGAATTTTTTTAAATTTGGATTTTTGTGATTTTTTTAATACAACAAGGAAAAAAATTAGATTTTTTTTCGAAAAGTAAAAAATCGCAACTCTAGTAGATTTTGTCTTATTTCCATATTTGAGAGCACATTTTGAAGAAAAATTAAATCAAAAAACGAGACGTGCACCAGTTTTTTTTTTTAAAACATGCATATAGAAAAAAGTTATTGGGATTTTTTGAGAAAAAGAGCACTTTTTCCCCATATAAATCAGATTTTCAACTTAAGGTCGCAAACGGCACGTTTAAATATCTATATTTTTTCTGGAAATTTCACAGTTTACTTCTGTTTAGTAAAGAAATAAAACCTCGGTCAGTAATTTGTTACTTTCGAAAAAAAAATAAGGACCACTCTAATGCGTATACACACTATTTGCATTTTTAGCTTTAGCACTATTTCAACTGCTCTAGTTGTATTGCCAATAAATAAAATTTGGACAAAACAATGAAGTATCATGTAGGCTTTACCAGACATTCCATGTAACTTTACCGAGCAACGCAAATTATTAGAAAAAATTCACAAACATGCATTTTTGTATAAGTATTAACTTAATAAATAAAATATTTACCTTAGTTAAAATATTTTTGATCAAACAGCTGTCGAAAAAGGGCCAAACAAGGGTCGAACAAGGGTCGAACAAGGGCCGAACAACGAGCGAGCATGATTTTAACAAAACCAAAAACCTACTTGGTCAAACATGGCCAAAAAAAAGGATAGAATCTGATCTAGAAACAAACCAGAAAGCCTATTCAGCCGAAAAAAGACCGTTTTAAAGCCATATTTTATCATAAATTATGCCTACGAGCTTATGCAAAAAGTCTATGAACACACCAATATGTTTGATTATTATCTTATTTCTTCACAGAACTTACAAAAATTAACTCACTTGAAGATAAACTTTCGAAATCTTAATTATTATTAGCCCCAATTTATAGCGTGTAATTGGTTTCTTGCTTCATTTGATGTGTGAATTGGTACTATTAAATTTGCTATTAAATCTTTTTACAAGTTTATTAAAATCGCTTTTCGAATTGAATCAATTTATTCCAATTTGTTCCAGAAAAATTAATTCTACTGGAGCTAATTTTCTAATTTTTTTTGACATTTTTCTTAGATGTGTTCTATTTCGGTGTATATCACTTACATGCATCGCTTTATATATTTTGATGTTTTCTGTTTTCTGTTTTCAGTATGTGTTTGGGACTTTTTTTTTGTGAAAATCTAGAATTGCTGTTCGCGATTAGCATATTTTTTTTAATGCTCATCTTCCAATTTGAATTCTCGCTTCGAGTTTTCACACCCGCTGCTTCTTAGACATTTCAGCACACACAGAAAGCTCTACGTAAGCCGCTTAACTTGTCTTGTCTGTAGAATTGCTAACCATGCGTTATTCCGTTTGGCGCCTACTGTAATTGCAGTCAGGTGCACTTCACGCCATTAACTATAATGAACAATATTAATGAATCTGTAATTTGTCAGGCTGATATTTTTTTTTTCATCATCAAATTTTTAATTAATTAATCCGCTTAACCTATAAACATTATGAAGTGTTTATTGATTTTTTTTCTTCCGCATAAGTGTTAATTTGATGACTTAATTAAAAACTGATGATAAGCTTTTTCAAATTCTAAGGAACTACATACAAACAAGCGCAAATACATCTTTCTACTTTAAGAAAGATATTCAGTTAAAATATTTGTAACTTTCATCGATTTTCTTAATGTGCTTAATAGTGTATATTAATGATAGAAAAGGTGGGAAGAACTTAATTCGTGGATCTTAAGCCTCAAGCAATCTGGACGAATTTTGGACTACAGATTGATGGACATATGATTTGTAAAAAAAAAACACATACCATATGTGATAAAAAAAAATTACTGTGCAACGTGTATAAAGGTCCTAACCTACACATTGAAATTGCTAACTCAAAAATTTCCGAAATGTGATTTAACTTGATTTGCATGTTTGCTCTTCATAAGACAATAATATGTGTAAACAAGTTATAATTATCCTCAATTTATACATTTGTTTTTAAGCATTTGTGTATTTTCTCCTAATATAAGACGTTCGTCATATTTCTCCCACAAATTGTAAAATGAGTTAAGTTCGAATTGAATTAAAAAAATTTTAGATTTTGAAATGCAATAATTCCCCATAATGCATTCATATGCTTCTTTCTGACATGCAACTATCATCACATTTATCCCACAAAATAGGTTAAAGTTTTTTGTAGACAATAAAAAACTGTGGAAGAAATATCATGTAAAATGAATTAAGTTCGAGGTGAATTAAAGATAATTTTTAAAATACCAAATGAATTAGTTACATCTCAGTCATGATTATCCTAAAACTGACAAATCTTTTGTCAAAAACATTTATTAAAAGGTCATTGAAATTGTATGCTCAGATTACAATTGATTTTGTGCTCTGTTTTTTCTTATATATCTTTAGCTTCAATTCGCCTGAATAAAGATCAATTGGATTCGCTCATCACAAATGTTAATATACGAAATATAAATCTGACATCTAATATGTCGAATAAAACGAAAATGTGGTGTCAATTTCATAGGTAATTTACTTATTAGATACTGCTCAAGTGGCACATTGATCCGATTATGTTAAATTTATGTAGCCAGAAAGAAAGCCAGGTAGCAGTTCCATCAACGTTTAAGCTTTATTTGCCTTTAATCTTGAGCTTTTGAGTTTTAAAGCTATTAAGCACTTTAGAACTCGCCTTCGAGTTTTTTCCAGAAATTAGAAATATTATTTGGGATTTTAAAAAATAGCATCAAGTCAAAGTTATCAATTCAGAAATGTGTTTTTTTTTAAGTTTCTACAATTTACTTTTTTCATACAAAATATATGTAGGTACTTACAATTTTATAGTTAATTATTTTGACTTCTTATAATGTGATTTATCATGCTCTCTCAATAATCTCTGCAATGCAATGCTTAGAACTATAAGAAAAAATATTATAGATTTTTGTAAATTATTTCCTCTTTCTTTTCTTAATATTTCTCAATTGTATCATTACTTTCTGTATTGAGCTATGTATTTGAGTTCAATGCGTTGTTGATTTGCACAAGTTATTGCTTGCGTTTAAATACATACGCTTATCTATATTTGAACACATTGTATGGGTAATTAAAAACCAATTCCTCAACATGCCAAAACTCCACAGTGGGTCCAGCAGGCAGTCTGATGCAAATTAATGACTGCAACAGAATGGCTTCGGAAGCACTGGTAGTTGAAATAGTGGCAGGTTGCCAACCAGATAGATTTGCTAGTAACAGGGACTAGTTTTTGTGTAAACTGAAGCACTTTGAAAAGTTCACCAAATCTGTCTGGGTGGCTTTGTTTACGCCCAGGAATGCCATTTTTTACTTAAGCGAACCATTCGCATAAATTTCTTTGACCTCACTCTTAATGAGCTGGTTGACAGCTCATTTGTCAAACAATCAGTTTGGAATTTGAGCGAATAAAAAAAAAAAATACCTACATACCTATTAATTATTACTTTCGACAGCCACACAGGATGCAATTCGATTTATCTAGGAATTGCTCTACGCACTAGTTTTCACGTTCACTGAATAATTGATTTGCTTTCTTTTGGCAAAGTTTAGAACTCGTATTTTTTTACGCATAGTTGGAAGTATTCGAGAAGTAATGTTTATTATACCAACAAAATTGAGACCACTTTCATGTAAGTTGAACTTAATATATTAACTCTTACTGTAGATCTTCTCTTTTCTATGTGTAAATTTTACAAAACATTTTTACGGCAGTTTTAAAACGCTTTGACACGCATTGGTCATAACTCCATTTGTCAAATGGAACCATGTGTATTAGTTTTAATATGGCCAGTATGCAAATTTCTTTCTAAAATACTATAAATAAATTTTTTTTCTAATATAAGCCTGATTAATTGATTAATAGCTGAATCGAATTATCAAGCTTTATGATTTATTAAAAATTAATTTTTTTGAACTATCTTGATTTTGATTTAAACACGCTTGACCAAAATTTGCTTTAATGAATAAATTGTTTGATGTATAAAAAAAAAAATTCCCAAAACGTTGATGTCGCTTAAACCAGCTGCGTGTGAGTTGAAAAATCAGTAAAACTTTGAAAAAAAATTAAAAATAAGATTTGTCATAGCCGTTTTCGTTTCTCGTTTAGTGTCACTTTAAATGAATTTAAAATCCGGATTATCTGCAGTTGTAATTAAATGTTTGGAGTTTTTGTTATGCAGTGCTTCTCAGTGAACCATCTTTTAAAAGCTAGAGATTTAAAATGTAGATCTAAAGCTATTTATTAGCCAAATGCTTTTTTGAATTTTAAATGCAATCAAAAGTAAAACTAGTCGCTCTAGTTTTATCAATAAAATCAGCGATTAATTAAAACTATTAATCGTTTGAAAATAAATTAGATTTATGTATATCGATCAAATGTGAACATTGATAAAAACGAAAAGAGCAACTCCAAAGACGTAATGCAATTAAAAAAAAAAAAAGTTGTGAGATCTGTGGTGCGCTTATGTAACCCAGTTGAGAAATTCTCTACTGGTCGTGACGTCACGCTCAACCACTCTGCTAAACTCTACCGGTAGGAAACCATGATAGAATGAGTTGAAGGTAGTATTAATCGAGCTGAAACAGCTGTTCAGCGTGGGCATATATTGTCAAAATGAGGTGATGACATTTAACGATGTTGTTTTTCTTAATTAAAAAAGGGATTTTTCTTAAAAGGGAAATAATAATTTTTAAAACGGCACAATTTTCGGAACATTTAACCTTTAGCAAAAATGTTATTTTTTATTTCTATTTTTTCAAAATGTGTATTTGGAGCTAAAAAGGTAGTAGTGAAAAAATTAAGGGCCGCTCTGAGGTCGTTCATAAATTATATGGGTCCAAAGTTAGAAAAAATTACCTTAACATGTGATGTTTTAAATTTTCCAACAAAAGTAATATTTATGGGTATCAAAAGGAAGGCAAGTATCTATTCAACGAAGTATAAATCTTGAAAATTCATGCATATCTCTTGAAGATATAGCTCTTTTTGGACTAGGAAAATTTAACGTTTGAAGATGTTTTTGTTATAAAAAATTGTTGTCCTTGAAATGATCCCAAATTGATGTTAAATCGAAGTTTTTACAATAAATAAGTTTAGTGTATAAATACAATTGTGGACGTAATGAGAACAGTATGTCGCAAAAAATGCTTGCTTTAAAAAAAAATCCCCATGTTATTTTTGTTTCGGTGTACATCACTTGTTTTTGACATCTTATGCCCACAGCTTGGCAGCGCAATCGCTATTAATAAAGGCCCAGTTATAATAGACGTAACGTAATGTAGTGAAATGTCACTGCAGCAGTGTGTTCTGTCACTTACTGTTTCAATCAATACTTTTCTTATACAAGTGATTATAATAGAAGTAACGTAATGTAACGGGACGTAAAGATCCGTTGCATTTCGATTTCTACGTTACTTTACATTACGTCTGTTCAAAGAACAACTAAACATTGAGGTTAGATTCGATTATTGCGCTATTTTATATTGTTGAACTACGCTTTTTGTTGAGTTTTCGTTATTAATGTGATAGTTTTATGTATCCACAGCTATGGATGACGAAGATTTAATTGTACTTGTACAGGAACGTGCAATTATTTACGACAAACAACTGCCTGGCTACTGCCTATTATAATTGCTACAACGTTTTGTTACATTACGTCCCGCCTCGATGACAGTTGACAACATTACGTTACTTTACATTACGTCTATTATAACTGGGCCTTAATACCTGGTCATTGTATCATGGTAGGAAACAAGTGTTTATGTATGCCATGAAACTCACCAATTGAGAACTTCGTGGTGAGTTCACAGTTTGTCATATGTTATTGAGAATTTGCTTCGATTGATTAATATATAAGGTAAGACAAGGTCATGGTATAATTACACAGGTAGACTTATTAGAGTTAAGTTCCTAGAAACCCAGACGCATATAGTGTCAGACTCAGCGTCAATATTGCCACCGTTTAAATTCAATAATTTTGTGGGAAAAAAATGGTTGGACTTTTTTAATCGGACAAAGGATGAAATCGGATGAAAATAAAATAATATGTAAAAATGCCTTAGTTTTTTGTTTATGTTTAAAAACTAATAAATTTAAAGTTTTAAATGACGTGGCATTGCAATTTTTTTGGATTTGTCGAATTTTATTTAACGTTAAATTTAATTTAACGTTAAATTTTAAATTTAAATTAATTTAAGCTATCAAGCAATACTTTTATATAAGCTTTATTATTAAGTTTTTTATTAGTAACTTGTAAAATTAACCCTGTTATCACAAATACTGATGAAATTTGAGGCTAGTGCTTTAATTATAAGACCTCGGTCTTGTTGCATTAGTATGTCAATAAAATATATAAATAAATAAATAAAAATAAGAAATAAATAAAGACAATATGTTTAATATTTTATAAAATGTACTGTTATTATTAATAATGTTTAATACTAATGCTTCTTTCTCTTCAACGAACAAAAAATCGATGAGAATAAATGCCGTAACTTTGCTGATTGCAAATTAGGACTTATAATATAAAACTTACGAATTTTTACTTCAAGTTATGGCAGCATTATATTTTGACAGCAAGGTATCAAATCTTGCTGTCATACTAATAAGTCTACCTTGGTAATTAAGCTATGTCCTGGGATTCGGTGGTAATACATACTATACTACCTTATACATTAAACATGTGATGAAACGGGAGAATAGCCAAGCTAAAGAGTTCATGAAGAGCCAGTATCATCAAAACAGTGACACGAAAGTTTATTTATAGAAATTCTTAGCTTAAATACCTTTTCACAAAACACCGTTACCGAATGATTTGATTAATAAGCTAAGCAGCCTCGGATTTCATTCCTCGCTACTTCTATGGTTAGAGAGCTACCTTGTTGGTCGTCAACAATATGTTAAAATTGGTAATAATTTATCTAAATACATTGACAATTATTCTGGGGTACCCCAAGGTAGCCACCTAGGTCCTCTGTTGTTTGTTCTGTTTATCAATGATCTTCCGAATTATGTTCGCTTTTCTGAGTAAAGCTTTTCTGAGTGATGATGTAAAGATCTTTAGATGTGTGGACTCTCACGAAAACTCCCTATTGCTTCAACGTGACATGGATAGTCTCCAATTTTGGTGCGAGACCAATTAATTGCATTTTAATGTGTCTAAATGTAATGCAATGTCTTTTTCACTGAAGAATCAACTTTTCGAAGGTTCTTACGGTATTAATACGGTATTGATCGAGAGAGTCGACTTGAAGAAAGACTTAGGGGTTTTATTTGAGCGAAAGTTAAGCTTTGTCAAACATTTTGATGCTATTATATCAAAAGCGAATGCGATGATGGGATTTTTATCTCGCAATACGAAAGAGTTCTCCGATCCCTTTACCGTGAGAACCATTTTCTTTTCAATTATAAGGTCGGTTTTAGAGTATAATTGTGTTATCTGGGACCCTCAATATTCTATACATATTAAAAGAATTGAAAATATTCAAAGGCGTTTCACTAGGTTAGCAATTCGCAAGCTCCACTGGGATTTTATGCCTTCCTATGAAGCGCGATGTGCTCTTCTTGGACTAAAGTCTTTGGAGTTCGGGCGAAAGTATTTTCTCGCCTTATTTGCTCGGGTTGTAGTGATGAATCATATTGATTGTGCACCACTTCTATCTCTTTTCAAATTTTATGCACCTGAAAGAAATTTTAGGCAAAGGCAATTGTTCTATATACCCTACAGAAGAACTAATTATGGCAAATGTAACCCGGTTTACAATATGACCAAAACGTTCAACATTATCTGCAGCTCGATTGAAATCACCCAAAATAGCATTTAAAAACGATATCATGCTGAATTAGTTTTATAACCTACGATTATATTATGTACTTACAGTAACTGTATAACAATAAATGTTAATAGTTGATTAAATAAATAAATAAATAAATAAATAAATAAATAAATGAGAAAAAAACAACATGAAAATCAATGTTTTGACTTCCTATGCAAATATCTCCGCTGTTCTCAAATATATTTCATTCGAATTACTTTTGTTCAAAAGTTCACTCTTAATTTTAGGTCAGTGTATATATTTTTTATCTCTTTTTCAAAAAAGGAAGTTGTAAAAATTAAAACAAGTAAATATATCATTTTTGACTACTTTTCATATAGTAGTAGTTTCATTCATTAGCAAAAATTCTTTCAGTTTTGCTCAAAAAACTGTTTTAGTATATTTGTCATCAAAACAACAAGGGTAACCTATGTTTTTTTTCCCGAAATTTATTTCTTCCAAAATGTTGTTTCTATATTTTTTACAAAAAAGTCAACTCAAGTTTAAAGTTTAGTCAAGAAAATTGTTTATGTAAAAAAAATTACCCTAATATATCTTTCCAATGAAAAATTATGGTTAAAAAGGTATTTTCTTCCATACCATTGACTTTCTTTATTGATTATCTATATTAATGAAACAGTGTTATATAAATATATTTAAAATATTAATAACAAAATAAAAAAAATCAAACTTACACCATCCATTTCAATCGCAAAATTACAAACTCAACTACTATAATGTTGGCGAGAACTTCTCAACTAGTAGAAAATACTCTTCTATAGTGACGTCACAATCTCAACCAGTTGAGGAAAAAGTGGTAGAGAATGGTTACACAAACGCACCACTGGACAAGGAAAAATCAAACATATTTTACAATACGTTTTTGCTGTTTTTTATCTATGTTGACAAAGTTGGTTTAATTAAAAAATCACTACATATGTAGCTATGCATATCTATACTATTATATCAAATTAAAGTGAACATATTCTTTTACCAGTAAACTCCAAAAATACTGGGCCGATTTTTATGAAAATAGTTTGAAAATATCATATTTGTGCTACAGCATTTTATAAGGGTATTTTCTTTTTGAAATTTAAAGAATAAACATGTTTAATTCAAGTGTTAAGTTTTTTAACAAATCATCCGAGATGCCACGCATTACGCAATCGTTTTGTATTTTTTCGTATTGTGTATTATCTTAAGGAGATGGATAAAAAAACGTCCATGGCAAAGCGGCCTCCTTGTCATATATATAATACAGGATTTACTAGAATTAAGTTCAAGGTTGACTTTTAAATCCGGCTAGACACGTTGAAAAATATGTCAAAAATACAAAATTTTCTAAAATGGTTTTATTAACTATAATATTTTTGACTTTTCGGTTACATTGTAACGTGACGTTACAAATATTATATATTTCTATATATTACATAAAGTATAATATTATATATTAAATAAATATTACATATTGCTTTACTTCTTATTACATTTTTACCCTGTATAAGAATTAAATATTATATTGCAGTATCTATATTTTTTATTTCTAACCTGTATTGGCTTTAAGTTAATATTTACAGTCCTATTCTGGTTGTTAGCTTAACAAGAAATAGTTAAGGAGCTCTTGTTAAGCTGATTGTTATGTTATGTAAATGTTAGTATTCTTACAGCCCTATTCTGGTTGTTAACTTAACAAGAAATAGTTAAGGAGCTCTTGTTAAGCTGCTTGTTATGTTATGTAAATGTTGGTATTCTTAAAAATCATTAACAACATAAAAGCTTAAAAAGCTTTTAAAGTTCACCATGCATGGTGAAAATGGATATGCCTGTTGAAATAAGAGATGCGCTATATAAACAGATGCTTCGAGTGCAGCTTGTGACTTTGCAAGCGCTTGAAAAATTTGCCACGGCTACTGAAAGATTTCATTATCAACACTTAAAATAAGTAAAAAATTCTTTCATTTTTCAGTTTAATGTATTTAAACTCAATATTATATTAAAATTTGTATTTTTTTATTATTTTCACAACAATTTTCTATCTAAGCACAAACATTTCATTCGTTGTTAAGACTCTCTCTGTTATTAACAAAATTGTAAGGAAAAGAGCTTTTAAAGTTGCAGCAGAATACGAAACCTTAACAAATAGTTAATATTAACTATTTTGTTAATGTGGTGAGCTTAGTTAAGCTGCCAGAATAGGGCTGTTAATAATCATTTACAACATAAAAGCTTAAAAAGCTATTGAAGTTCACCATGCATGGTGAAAATCGATATGCCTATTGAAAGAAGAGATGCGCGATATGAACAGATGCTTCGAGTGCAGCTTGTGACTTTGCAAGCACTTGAAAAATTTGCCACGGCTTCTGAAAGATTTCATTATCAACACAATAAGTAAAAATTCTTCCATTTTTCAGTTTAATGTATTTAAACTCAATATTTTATTATAATTTGTATTTTCGTATTATTTTCACAACAATTTTCAATCCAAGCACATAAATTTCATTCATGGTTAAGACTCTTTCTGTCATTAACAAAATTTTAAGGAAAAGAGCTTTTAAATTTGCAGCAAAATAAGAAACCTTAACAAATTGTTAATATTAACTATTTTGTTAATGTGGTGAGCTTAGTTAAGCTGCCAGAATAAGGCTGTTAATATTATATTCACTTATAACGTAGCAAAAATATACACAAAAACACGCTACATACTTACTTATGGCAAAATAACACAAAAGAGTAGTGACAACAAACACACTACAGCATCGGCCACCAATTAATATAGACATATACATGCCACCTATCTACTCATAGCAAGGCATGCAAGAAGTAAATTCTCAAGGGACCAATGACAAGGAAAACTAATAACCGAACGTATAATTCCCAACTTGTTTTCACGCCATGACAAATAAAAGGGCGACACAAAATCAATCAAAGTAGCATTGCTTCAGGTAAGCTCTAAGTAGTGATTTAACGCATTCACTGCCAACTACGAGTTATCTCGTAGTAGCAAATCTTACTCAACAGGCCAACTACGAGATAACTCGTAGCAAAATCTTTGCGATTATATTGAACATAATTTCGATATGGCTTATTGAATTACCTTTATTATTTCATTTTGACACATGGAAAAAGTGCTTTTTTCAAAAAAACAAACAGTAACGGTTTTATCAAATTGGGAATTCCCCAAAAAGTAATGCTTTATTGAAGTTGAATTTTTATACACATAAAAATTAGTCGTGCTTAGATTTTTGAGATTAAAGGTTGTTTGATTTTCTTAAATAGTATTTGTTTTTAAATAAAATTTTTATCGTGTTGAAATGGAGGATGAAGACATAGAAAAATATTTAGATAGTTTAGAAGTATCTAGTGACAACGATTTTTCTGCTGATGAAGATGAATATTTGTTAGATGATAATGATGATGAAAGTAGCAGTTCTGACAGTCAAAGTTCTGAGTCTGACAGTGATATTGAAAATATCGCACCTAAACGAATTCGCGTTGGTGAGAATATAACATCTTCAGATAATGATTGGAGTGAAATAAAACAAGATCCTCCTCAGTTTCCATTTAAAGGGATACCATTTATAAATGTTTCTGAAAATTGTATAACACCTGGCGATTATTTTGATTTATTTTTAACAGAAAACTTTTTAACTTACTTGGTTGAACAAACCAACCTTTATGCCAATCAAGAAATTAGTAAAGCATTATTGCTGAGATCATCTCGTTTAAAAAATTGGAAAGATACAAGCAATGAAGAGCTTAGAGTGTTTTTTGGATTATTATTACACATGGGGCCTATCACTTTACCAAGTATATCACATTATTGGAACACAAGTAAACTCTATGGTCTGAAATATTTCCGTAACAGAATATCAAGAAATCGGTTTCAAATGCTTCTTCGATTTCTTCATTTTTCAAACAACGAGCATCAAACCGCCGACCGTTTATTTAAAATAAAGCCAATCCTACAACATTTCAATGATACAATGGATCACATTTACCATCCAAAGCAGAACTTGTGTATTGATGAGTCCATGGTTCTTTGGAGAGGCCGATTACTTTTTCGCCAACATATTAAAAACAAAAGACATAAATATGGGATAAAATTATTTGAACTCTGCGAATCAAAAGGAATGATATTGAGGGTAAAAATTTATGAAGGAATACAAGTTGACGGTTGTAAAAATCTTGCCAGTGAGGTTGTGATGAGCCTAATGGAAGGTTTTCTTGACAAAGGATATAATCTTTATATGGATAATTTTTATAACTCCGTGGGTTTAACAAAAACCTTTACCAATAGATCTACGTATGTGTGTGGTACTTTGAGGGCCAATAGAAAAGAAAATCCGAAAAATGTAATTCAAAAAAGCTTAAAAAAGGCGAATCAACATGAGCTCGATTAGATTCAGTCGTAGTTTGTAAGTGGAAAGACAAAAGGGACGTACTCACTATATCCAACAAACACTATGGAAACATGGTGGAGGTAATGAATAGAAATAAAAAAATCTCCATAAAACCGGATATTTTTCGGGACTACACCTTGGGAATGACTGGAGTAGATCGTAGCGATCAAAACATTTCATATTATTCATCATTAAGAAAATCTGTGCGATGGTACAAAAAACTTGGGTTTCAATTTTTTGAAATGTTTATGCATAATGCTTGGCTACTTTACACCCAAAATAATTCAAACAAAAAACTGTCAATATTACAATTTAGAGAAAAGGCTATTGAACACTTAGCTGGTGAATCTAAAAACATTGATGCTCGCATCGAAACTAAAGACAACTTTCACTACTTGGAATCAATTCCACCAACGGAAAAGAAAAATAACCCAACTAAGCCATGTAGAGTTTGTTATAAAGAAAACAAAAGATGTGAAACGAGATATATTTGTGTAGAGTGCTCTGAAAAGCCAGCTCTTTGCGTGAACAACTGTTTTAAAATTTATCATCAAAATTAATATACATATATTAAAAAGAATAATAATAACAAAAATTAATTATATTTTGTTTTGTCATGTTTTATTTATTGAAATAAAGTTGAATGGTCTTTTTTTTACAATTTTGTTTGTTTTTCTTGAAATCAAATAAGAAATTATGGAAAAAATAAGGTACGATTTATCTCGTAGTTGGCATATCTAAATGAAATTTTGTATAAGTACGCCAAACTACGAGATATCTCGTATTACTTAAAAATGCCTAAATTTATGTTGGCACCTGACGTTAGATTTATGAAAACGGTTTTTCCCTTGGAGTCTCTGTTTGAGATGTCGCACTTGCGGTGAGAACCAGTCTTTGATTCGTACAACGAAATCGGCATACTCTAATGGGGGTATTGCTTGGACCTGTTTTATATTAGGCAAGACTTGAAAGCAAGCTTTTTGACGAAACTTGCCGAAAGATTCTGCACTTAGAAATAGTTGAATTCAATTTCATCTCTTCTTTGCTTATTTTCTTGAAAACAAGATCATCGAAAGAACTCAAACACAAATTGCAGTACAACTGAATACAACAAACTCGCTGTCATATGCGAAAAATAAAACGAAGTGCAACGCCAAAATTGCGAAAATAACAAAAGGAACACAGAAAACTAGCCAGTACAGAGCAAGTTTTATCTTTTCCTATCGTCACCGAAAATGCACGTAAACTCACCACGATTCACCTACGAACTCAAATTCTTGCTTTTAAGTCTTGCCCAATATTTAAGGGGTCTTGGTTTTGGTCGGCATACTTTTATTTGTTGTTTTGGTTGTTATATCTTGGTCGCAGTAACTCAATGGCGAGCTTGCTTGCTGGTTCTTTCCTTTGAGTCTCTGGTTGAGACGTCGCAATTTCGGTGAAGACCAGTCTCTGGTTCGTCCAACGCAGTCAGCATATGTTAACTTTCTTATTGGCTATATATTTACATGGCGTGAGCCTAATAGGGATTTTTCCACCATGGCTCCTGGTTGCTTTTAAAAATACTAATAAGTAGCATTGCTTCAGATTCTTTTAGAGCACGGGCCCTGGCGACAATCATCTACTGACTACCAATCTACCGATTACTGATTTACCGATTTACTGAATGCTGATTTTGCTGCCAGTTGGACCTACAACCTCCGTCCATTCGACCGCTGATATTCACTCTTACCCATACCGCTGACAACGACAAACCTTTGCGCTGCATTAAGTCATTTTAAGAAGCAAATAAACAATAAAGTTTACGATTTAAATTCGAAATAAAACCGATTGCGTTCTCATTTCATGAAAGTTTGTGGATCTTTCACTCGATCCTGGCACGGCTGAGCTGACCTGAGCCATTAGATAAAACCACTGTTACAACATTTCTATTTGGTTATACTTTTTTTTTACTCAACATTGCTTTTTTTTAATAAAATTGTAATTGTAAAAAGTAACAGACAGACTTACAGGCAATTCAAAAATCAACTTTTAAAAATTTTACAACCTCAAATTCTATAGTTCTAACAAAAAAAACAGTTTTGATTGAATCAGTGGAGGGTTATTCCTATTTTTTTTGTTTCGAAAATTATTTTTATATGATATCGAACATTAGAAGGATCAGTTTTAATTGATTTTAAAAATAAAAAATATTCAATTTCCTTTTTTTGCAAAACTTTTGAAAAAAAGAAAATTAGAATGGTTAATCTGGCTAGACACATTCAAAGATATTTAAAAATAATAAAAAAGTGAGCGTGTCAGTTCCGACGTGGGACTAATCCAATTTCTTCTTAAATTACCTTGGAGTTAGTACATGTATATAATAGGCAAAAGAGGTGAATCAAGGAATCACTTATTGAAAGGATTATATACTTTTCTTCATATTTTAAAATATATTACTTATAAAGGGAAAACACATTTTAAGATCTACTGATTTCTTCACTATTAATATCACCTTAAAAACATATCTGTGGAGTTTTGACAAAACAACTTAAGTCTGTCTGAAATTCATAGACAAAACAACTTAAGTCTATATGAATTTCGTATCAACTTAAAGGGTTTTGTCAATGAATTTCAGATCGACTTAAGTTGTTTTGTCAAAACTCCACAGATATATAAATAAAAATGAAACTGAAATAATTGTTGCTTGACAAAAATATGAATGGAGCTCAATTTTTACACGAGCACTTGTTGCCTCCACTTTTCGATCATTCTAACCTTTTCATATTGGCCTTAGACGTTGGTCTTTCAGCTCACTTACAACAACTTCAATATTTCCGTGTTTGTTGGAATTTGAAGAACTGACTTCGTCGGCGCATCGCATTGTGATAGCAACAAAAAATATTCATAGCATTGTTGTTGTTTGTTGCTATTGCTGTTGTGTGTATTTTGTTATTATTTTCGCTTTGGTTTAAAGCTTAAACACATGTTGTTGAAAAGGAAAATTTAACGCTTGAGTATTTTGTTAACATTCGATCTAACTCCCCTCATAATTTTCATACTACACATGAAATCGATTCTAAGGAAATAAACTCCAAAAAGTTTTTAAAAAAATTTTAAAAAATAGGAAATGAAAATCCAACCATATAAATTGATAGACATTTAAAAAACGTACATCTAAATAATGTTACGCTGACAAAAAACAAATTTGACGACCAAAAAAAAAAATGATTGGATGGAACAGCGGGCCTTGTCCCACTGTGCACCGGTCAACAACTATCAAAAGTTCACTTTCAGTGTTGTTTGAAAATAATGAATCGCAGACAAATTTAAGTAAGTAAAATCACTTGAAAGTTTTGGTGTTCCACTTAATTAGGTTAACATTTAACAGCTTCAACAAGATAGGCCCGCTTAAAAATAATAAATCAACATTAATTCCTGTTGACAACGAACTCCTTTTTTTATGGTCAGTTTTGTTTTTTGGAATCTTGGGATCCGTTAAGGTCAAGCTTTAAAAGCTTCCACTACTGCTTGATCGGAGCTTATCTTATAATTTTTCTCTTGTTTTCTTAACTTGACTTGAATTGTTTTCTTGCTACCATGCAACAGTAACAGCAGCAGCAACAACAACTCATCAGTAACGATCGATTGCATGCTAATGAAACGTACAACTCCAATTAGTTGTTTTTTTGTTGCTCTTCTTGTTGTTGTTAGTAGTTGATGTTGATCTCGTTGTTCTTTTTGATTACCTTGCTGATTGTAGTGTTTTGTGATCGCTCTTGTAACACTCGATTGTTGCAGTTGTTGCGATGGTTTTAGTCCGATAAGAGAAGAATTTTGGATAAGGTGTTTTTTGGTTTTGGTGGTGTTGTCGTTGTAATGTGTTTTGGTACATTTTTTAAGATAGTTATTTTAAATTTGGGTTTTAGCATATTTAATTAACTTACAAAATTTGGTTGTTTAAAATTATAAATATTTCTGCTGTAGAACATATTTAAAGTTATTTATCAATGAAGGCTTATGCACAAATTTTGTAATAAATAATATTGTAATGAGAAATAGACGTTTTCTGTTAAGGTTAAGATAAATTTTCGATGTTTATTTAAGAGCTTTTTGAAAGGCTATTTTTATGTAGATATATATGTCATTGAATCAAAAGTTATTAAACGAGTATTTCTTTTGTGGAGCAGTATTAAAAAAAATCACACGAGGTAAAGTAAAAGCGGCAAACAGCAGCCGAACATGGGCCACACTGCCGTACAAGGGTTGAATATGGCCTAAAAATAAGCCAAAAAGTCTAGCAGCCGAAAGTTGGTTCGAAAAACGGCCGAACAAGGATCGAACATGGCTTAAAATAGTCTAAAAAGTCTAGTAGTCGAATGTTGGTTCGAACAACGGCCGTACAAGGTCTAAAATCAGTTTTGCGGCGGCTTCTGTACGCCCGTTGTGTGTCACAAAATTTTTCAAAGATCTTATTCAATAGCAAAGGTATGCGCAACAGTTAAAGCAAGCCTCTCTCGGCAAAGCTGATGTAGATAGTAGTGCCACTTTTAAGTGGGATTTTGGTTCCAGTTATAGCCACTGATGTTGTGAATAGCACATTGAAATTTCAGATGATTCGGCTAAATAATGTTGGTTTTTTCTACAACACCGTGCCGAAAAAATTACTTTCGAGATAAATGAGTGTAAAGAGAGTGATTGTAAATGTGATAAACACCTGCTGAAAATGAAAAGCGAAAATAACCTCGCTAATAATAATAATTTTTACAAAAATTTAACAGTGTATTCACGAAAGACTTTTTTTTAAATATATAAATAAAATCGATTTCTTAAAAACTTTAGACCGTTATACAGACGGAATAATGGTAATGAAAAAGATTAATTAAATTTATTAAAAAAAATTTGCAATATTTTCTCATTTGTTTGTGCCACGCTAAACATACATATCATCGTTACAAAAGTGAACTTGCGAATCTGAAAAATTAAAATTTTCATTTCTAATGAAAATTCTATGGAAAAATAAAAATGATATTTTTCAGATTCGCAAGTTCACTTTTGTAACGATGATATATTTATTTTATTTCTGCGTGAACTTGTAATTTTCATTGAAAAACTGCTCATTTTTATTGTAAAATAATCACTGTTCGGCCGATGTACGGCCGCTGTACAGTCGCTGTACGCCTGTTGTGCAGATGAGATTACTGCCAAACGGCCACTGTACGGCTGCTGTTTTGCCAAAAAGTCCAAAATATTTAAAATCACGCCTTGTTCGGCCGCTGTTTGGTCTAGGCTACAAAAGTTTTTCTTTTTACTCGGGTTGTTACTAAAAATTTAAAACATAAAAAGAAATTTCTTTTAACTTCACTTTGCAATGAAAAAAACATATTTTTTGTTTAGGCAAGAACTCAGCGAGTGTTCTGTTGAAATATTGTTTTAATCTTATATTTAATGCTTATGTAACAAAAGTTTTTTGGCTTACTTTATTCGTTTAAAATATAAGTCATATCAAGGCGTTAAGTAAGTATTCTAGTTTAGAGGCGGGCGATAAAAAAAAACTAATTAATACTTTTACAAGTCATTTTTATCACTTATTTATTAATTTTTTAAAAATTCACAAAAAAATAAAAAAATATATTTTTTAACGATTTCAACCCTCCAGTCATCTGAAAAAAAGATTGTTTACTGGATTGGCAATTTTTCGCGAAATGGCGACTTTTTTAAAAAAGCAATTTTTTGGACTGTTTTCAAAGTTTTTAATTATTTAAAAATATTAAAAATCAAAATTTTACACAATTTAGTCCGAGCTATAAGGGAATATATCTGTGCCGACAAGGAATAACCGCTAAAGTCGAGTTAAGTCAAAGTTGAGCTAATGATGCAGATGTGTTCCACGCATATAGTTCCGTACCCACACAAAATCGGGAGACTATAACGTGATTCCAGCCAAGATTATCACACAAAAAGCAAACTGCCTTTCATAGAACTTATATGGAGATCGAAAACTTTAAATCAACATTTCTCGAAACATTGAAATTACACTTAACTGTTATTCCTTGTCAGCACAGATATATAAAGGTCCACATTGAATTTCAAGTTAATCGGTCTATTAGAACTTGAGATATCATGTCAAACAATGTTGTAAAAAGAAGCTTCGAGAAAAATACGTTTAAAGTTTTTAAGTTAAGTTTCAGGCAGTGTTTCTGACAACACTAAAATGGTTAAGCCTTTTAAAATTATTCGAATTTTTAAAAATTCCTTAAGTAGATATTCTTGAAAGTATAAGCTACTGAAAATTTAAAAAAATGTAGTTTTATTTTTTCAAATGTCTACACTAGAATACTGCCTTTAATGACAAAAGAACCAAGAATAAAAACATTTGCTAAAATTAAAAAGTTTCGTCAAGTCGAAAATTTTCATCTGTTATTATATTACTAAGAATTTTTTTTAAGAAATAAAAAAACATTCGTTAAGTTTTTGAAAGTTTCGTTAAGTTTTGGAAAGTTTCGTTAAGTTTGAATTTAAATCAAAATGACTTATTCTGTCATGCGTTATTTTAGAAATTATTCCTTTTTTGTTTTTGATATGAATTGACATGGTTTCAACAGATTCGTTAAGCTTAAGAAAGTATAGTAGCTAGCAGATAAAAACTTAGAATATTTAAAAAAAATCTAAAAAATTGTTTACCTTTTTTAATGAAAAGCTTAAATGTTTTAGAGAAGCTTTCGTTAAGTTTTAGAAAGTTTCGTTAAGTTTGAATTTAAATCAAAAGCACTTATAATGTCATATGCTACCTTAAAAATTATTCCTTTTTTGTATTTAATATCAATTAACATGGTTTTAACAGATTCGTTAAGTTTAATAACATAGCTAGGAGATAAAAACTTAGATGGAAGGAGTGATAAAATATAAAAAAAAATGTTTATCTTGTGTAATTTAAGCCTAGATATTTTTCGAAAGAATTTATTGGAGCTTTCTTTAAGTTTTAGAAAGTTTCGTTATATGTGAATTTAAGTCAAAATGGCTGTAACTTTTGTCGAAAAAATTTAAATAGCATTTGTTCTTTTTTCTTTGTGATATAAAGACACATTTTATTTTTGATTTTATTTATTTGCAAATAATGCTGGCATTTAAGACTTAAGTCTTTTGCACGCCGCATTTTAAGAATAGATAACAACATGAGTTTTAGATATTCGTTAAGCTTCAGAATGTGGTAGAATATAAAAAATGAAAGAAATCTGAAATATGTCTTAAGCGTAAATAATGTTAAGTTATTAAAAAAATTTTTCAATACAGTTTTCGTTAAGTTTATGAAATTTCGTTAAGTTGTTATTTAAAGTCATATTGAATACAGGTGCAAACATGATAAAAGCCAACCAAAATAGACGAGACGATAGCAATTTGATGAACGTCTGTACTCGTTACGTATGTTTTGACATTTAACCCAAAATGAAAAGAATTTCTCAACTCGTCTGAATCAGCTGATTAGTTGGCAATCAAGTGTTCTTTAGCTCATCCCTCACAGCGGCGATTAAATCGAAGCCAAAATTCAGTCATTTAATTATTTGTATTTTCGGAAAATTAAAAACTTGTCAACTATTGTTGTAGCTTGGTAGCTATTGTGACGATTAGCAGACGTTTGAAGTTCGATTCTTATGTAACAGAACGTCATGTCTAAATGTTTCGTTCAGTTTCGATCAAATACGTAAGACCTTTTTTGGTTGTTAACATTTTCGGTTGTTAACATTGGTTCACATATGCTTGAACTCACTCGTTATCTCACGTCTTGTCTATTTTGGTTGGCGCTTAAGTAATATAAAGGCGTTAAATGACATAAATGACATAAAGGTATCATAAAAGCATTTTCTAAGCTTAAAAAGTTTCGTTAAGTTAAACATTTTCATCTGTTATTTTATTATTAAGGAGTTTTTAAAAAAATATTCGTTAAGTTTTTGAAAGTTTGGTTAAATTTTAAAAAGTTTCGTTTAGTTTAAATTTTTACCAAAATGACTTATCCTTACATGTGTTGCTTAAAATGTACTCTTTTTTGTTTTTAAAAATAAATAACTTGGTTTCAATTACAGATGGGTGCGTGCAACATTTTTGAGGCACGGGCACGCAATAGCACGACGACTATTTGCACACACGAACACGAAATTGATTTTTCGTACTTGCTTGAAAATGCACGTAAAAGCACAATCTGGAACTTTGCAAAGTAGCTATAAAAATGACACATACATTTTCTTTGTAACTTAAAAATTTTGGAATTATTATAACATTACAATGTGTTTTTATTAGCCTTTTAAATAGTTTCTAAAGTTATAGTAGTAAAATTTTAGTGCACGAACATAGAAAAGCACGCACGACTTTGCTTTTCTTAAGCACGGGCACGCACGTACACGCACGTATACGCACAAAGTTATTTTTTAGGCACGTGTGCGGCGTGTCACGCAGTGTCACGGAAAAAGCACGTCACGCGCCCATCTCTAGATTCGTTAAGCTTTATAACATAGCGAGCAGATAAAGCCTTGATAGAAAACTGAACAAATCTAAAACATTGTTTACCTTGATAGATAGGATAATAGTTGATAGGAGCATTCGTTAAGTTTTAAGGCCCAACCAAGTTATGCTTAAGCAAACAAAAGTTTGAGAGCAAAAGCATGGACTTACACAGCAACATATGAAGTCGCCCAAGTTTTGTCTAAGCATTCCTTTCGGTCAGTTTTTCAGCTTTCGTTTACTTTTTGAAACTTGAGAGAGACCGCCTGACATCGTAGTTTGCTAAGCAGAATAGGGTTGCTAACAGTATTGAGAATGTGTTTAGTTAAAATTTAATTATTTGTTTGCCAAATTTTTCAATGAAAAATATTGTTTTTTTTTGTTTGTGTATATTTAAGCAAATCATGGAAAATGAGTTTATTTTTGCTGAGAAATTTTGCGTTTGCCACAGCTCATAAGCCAAGCAGCACAATAAACATTTTTTTTGTGTTAGTTGATGGCAACCCTTTTTAACATATCTATACAAATTTTTTTATCTGTCAATTGAAAAAATTACGTTAATTTATTTATTCAAAATTAATGCAGATCCCAAGTTATTGTTTATCAACAACTCATAAAAATTGCTGCAAAACATAAAAACATGTATGAAGAAGCTGACAGGCATTACTTCAATAATATTTTCAAAGAACTTTTGAACTTTTTTATTATATTTTTGTCAATATTTTGTAAGCGTTTGACATTTTGTTAAGCATGAAATCTGCCAACTTGGGCGACTTTTCTACTAATCATACAATTCGTCAACTTTTCTCTGAGACTTTTATCTGCTTAAGCATAACTTGGTTGGGCCTTAAGAAAGTTTAAACAAAATTTACTTATAATGTCATGTGTAACCTTAAAATTATTAATTTTTTGCTTTTAACATTTTTTCAACACATTCGTTGAGTTTCAGAATACAGCTAACAGATAAAAATTTAGATAAAAAACTGAGTAATCAAAAAAATTGCTAACCTTATATAATTTTAAGCTCAGATATTTTTTTAAAGAATTGAAAGGAGCTTTCGTCAAGTTTTAGAAAGTCTAAAGGCTCAAACATAATAGCCTAGAGCTGGCTGCAGCTTATGTCAAAAATTAACGAAAAGCTAGCTCAAGTTCTGTCAAATACTTAATTTGCCCATAATAAAGATTAGTTGGCTTGCCTATATATGTCTATTGTTGATGATTTATATTTTTACGATTGTTTTCTGTGAAAAATTTGATTTTTATCATAAAGTAAATTCATTATTAAAAAAGCACTGGCAATGGAACACACAAACAAATTAATTTTATTAAAAAAACTAAGATTTTTGGGGGCAGTTTGCGATGGACTATGTGTGCTGCAAGATATTGAAGAGTTGGAAGAAAAAACAAAAAAACACCGCTCATGCAGTGTTCGTCCTGTGAACCGCGACAGAAAAGTTAAAGGATATTTCACGGTTTCATTCTTAAAAATGAAAGAGAATGATAGTGATCAGTTTTTTATATATACCAGAATGACAAGAAATGTATATGACGTTTTATTAACTTTAATAAAACCCTTCTTGCAGAAGCATTCCATTAGGGAGCCAATAGAACCTGAATGTCGTCTGGCCATATTGTTGCTGTGAGTATATATTTTATAGAATATTAGAGGCCTTTCCGAAAATACAAAATTTTTTTTAGCTATTTGTCACAAGGTACCTCCATACAATCTCTTGCATGGTCTTTTAAAATGGGGAAAGAAACCATTCGCATTATTGTACTTGAAACCGCGGAAATTATTTGGAAGGCGTTATATCCGGTTTACGTAGCGGAGCCAAACATGGAAGACTTTAAGCAAATTGCTGCTGGATTTTGGAACATGTGGGACATGCCCAACTGTTTGGGGGCCATTGATGGTAAACATATTGCTATTCGATGTCCCCCAAACAGCGGTAGTCAATTCTTTTGCTACAAGAAATACTTCAGTATTGTTTTACTAGCAGTATGCGATGAAAATTATCGATTTACCCACGTTGATCTGGGAGCTTATGGCAGTCAGAGCGACGGCGGTAAGATATATTTTCAAATTGTTCGGACCGCTGCTAACAATTTTTTTTGCAACAATTGCAGGAATTTTTCAAGTAAGTCGGTTTGGAAAGATGCTTTTAAACGGCAAACTTCCAATACCTCCACCAAAAAGTTTACCAAACACCGAAATACAAATTCCGCATTATTTTGTTGGAGACGCAGCATTTCCTTTGGGGAAAAATCTGATGCGACCATATCCAGGTGTAATTTTACCGCAGGATAAAGAAAACTTTAATAAAAGACTTTCAAGAGCTCGACGAACTATTGAGAATTCTTTTGGCATTCTTGTATCTCGTTGGCGGATTTTGTTAACAACAATACATATGATTCCCGAAAATGCAGAAAAAGTCGTGCTAGCTTGTGTGGCCTTGCATAATTTTATCATGTTTAACAAAAAAGAATCGATAAATTATTGCCCCAACAATTATATGGATTGGGAAAACTGCAATGGTGATCTTCAGCATGGTCTATGGCGAAGAGAAGTCACAAATTACATACCATCAATTTTACCGTCGGCATCTGCAAATCATTACGATGGGCGAAGATCTACCGAAATACGGAATTCAATTTGTAATTTTTTAAAAGATAATTAAAAATAATCATAATAAAAAGCTGATAACAAAAATCACTATAATAACTTGTTTATTGCTTTTGTAGACCATCTTATTATAAATATTGGGGGTTGGAATTAGTTTTAAAGGTTTTCTAAGAGATGGCGTAACTATCAATAGATCGCATCGGGCACCCCTGTGACTATATTCATTTCAAAGCACATTGTCTAAGCTTCATTTTTCAGTATGTGTCATTCCACTGAAGTGTAAACAATATATATTTTTTTCTCTGTGAACATGTCGACTTTCATTCCAACAAAACGCAATTTGCGGGAAGGTTTACTTTTGTGCTTCCATTTGAAGAAAAAAGCGGTTGAAGCACAACGCACGCTTACTGAGGCTTACGGGGACTATGCTCCATCGATTTCTACTTGTGAGTACTGGTTTCGTCGGTTTAAAAGTGGTGATTTTGATACGGAAGACAAAGAGCGTCCGGGCCAGCCGAAAAAGTTTGAAGATGAGGAATTGGAGGCTTTGCTCGATGAGGACCCGTGTCAAACCCTTCAAGAATTGTCAGAATCATTGGGAGTCGACTTATCAACGGTCGGCAAACGCTTGAAGGCCATGGGAATGATTCAAAAGCAAGGAAATTGGGTGCCGTACCAGTTGAAGCCGAGAGACGTTGAACGGCGATTTTGCATGTGCGAACAACTGCTTCAACGGCATAAAAGGAAGAGTTTTTTGCATCGTATTGTCACTGGCGATGAAAAGTGGATCCATTACGATAATCCTAAGCGAAAAAAATCGTGGGGACCACCCGGCCATGCATCAACATCGAGGGCCAAGCCGAATATTCATGGCGCCAAGCTTATGCTGTGTATTTGGTGGGATCAGAAGGGTGTCGTGTACTATGAGCTGCTAGAACCTAACGAAACCATCACTGGGGCACGCTACCAACAACAATTGATGCAATTGAGCCGAGCATTAAAGGTTAAACGACCGGAATATGCCAAAAGACACGACAAAGTGGTTTTTCAACATGACAACGTACGGCCACATGTTGCAAGAACCGTCAAGGAAACGTTGGAGGCGCTGAATTGGGATGTGCTACCCCACCCGCCTTATAGCCCAGACATAGCCCCTTCCGACTACCACCTATTCAGATCGATGACGCATGGCTTGGCTGAGCAGCGCTTCACTTCTTACGAGGATACCAAAAAATGGGTCGATTCGTGGATTGCCTCAAAAGACGAATCGTTCTTCCTGCGCGGAATCCATATGCTGCCAGAAAGATGGGAAAATGTTGTAGCTAACGATGGACAATACTTTGAATAATATACATTGTACCGTTGTTTCTAAATAAATGCTCAAAAACCGAAAAAAAACCTTTAAAATTAATTCCAACCCCCAATATTAAGGAGTCTTTTTAATATGAAAAATTTTTCGAATTTTTTTTCCATAAAAAAAGTCACTATATGTGTTTAAAATTTGAGGTTGAAATCTTTAACATATGCAAATATGTATATATATTCAAACATCTGTATACTGTAGAACAAATCGTATGTCCAACAGCATTAAAAAAAACGGTGCCAAAGATTATGGAAAAAAATATAAGTCCGATTCAGCTCCAATTTTTTTAGTATATTTACTATAGCAAAAACTATAAGATTACCTGCAATCATCCCTTCAAATTAAAAACTCGTTTTTTTAGAACGTTAGAAAGGTACCAAAATAATTACAAAAGGTAACTATCAAAAAGATAAAACAGTTAATAAACAGTTAAGTTAAACAGTAAAGTTTATTACAGAAAAGAAAAATAAATAAACACGTTTATTGTGAGGTACCTTAGTAAATAGTTTCATAACAATCCATCTTGAATCCTAATGTTCACAAATTTGGGCTCTTAATCTAAGAACTTCAGCCATCATATCCGAGTAAAATTTGTCTTTTATTTGTAATGGTAAATCTTTTATCATGGACACCATTGTCCTTATGAAAAGTTCATCTGTTGTAGGCTCTGGAGCAACCAACAGAGTTTTTTCTACTTTGTCTACTACTTCACCGAACTTATTGTACAGCTTTTCAATAGCAACCCTTGATCTTTTCGCTGGAGCAGGACTTAAACAATCGCTTCTTTCTCGAACTTCATCAGTGGACTCCTCTATAGAATAAACAACTGTATCATTATTTAAACTATCCATTTCGTTACACAACGTTCTATAATTAAATTAATAAAATTGCATTTAATGTGGAAATAAACAAAATAGAAAAATTACATACCTTCGGACAGCTATTGAATCTTTAAGGAAAGATAAATCATCATAATATTGCCAATTTTCATAGCAGCAAGCACTTCCTGATGGCGAGTCCAACTTTCGCGTCTCTTTAACATATTTCTCCCGAAGGAGTTTCCATTTTTGCTTTACTTCTTCGACTAAAACAATACAAAAATTCAATAGCGCAACACCTCAACATGGTAGAAACTCACTGTTTTTATTGCACAATTTTGCGATTTCATCCCAGGCTCTTTCCTTTTTGAATTTATTGAAATAAAATTGATCTTTTTTGTCATATAGACATTTGTTTTGCCGCACGTTGTCTATAAGGCACGATATAAACTCGTAATCAGCAGCGTTTGCCATTTTATATTCATCAATTCAGAAAATTAAATTTTATTTGTTTGACAGTTACGCACGGAGCTTTCGATTTGAATCGCTTTGCCTGCAGCCAGATCAAGTTAACGAAACTTAACGAAAAAGCTGGCTTAAGCTATTATGGTCTGCACGCATGATTTCTATGTATTCGTATAAAATTTGACATTAGATGCAGCCAGCTCTAGCCTATTATGTTTGGGCCTTAAGTGTAAGTTTGAGTCAACATGATCTTAACTCTGGCACAAAAAATTAAAAATATTTGTTTTTTGTTAGTAATATAAGGACACATGAGTTTAAGGTATTCGTTAAGCTTCAGAATATGGAAGGATACGAAAAATAGAAGAAATCTGAAATATGATTTTAGCGTAAATAATGTTAAGTTACTCAAAAATTTTTCTAAATAAGTGATTCAATTTTCGTTAAGGTTTTGAACATTTCGTTAAGTTTCAATTTAAAGTCAAATTAAATAAATATTATTTATTTCAATTCATATAAAATTTTTCACAAAATTTAGATGTGCAAACATTTTTTATTAACTCTGATATATACGTGACCATTGCCAAAATTCTTCAACTTCCTGAATTTTGTTTTGATTCCCAGTTGAAACATTTTAAATATAGATATTTTGTTTATATCTTATCTTTGGGCAGCTTCATAGAGTTGTTAGTTTATGTTTTTAGATTTCTGAGGTTGCCTACAACTCAAAGCTGTCCATCTGTCTATCATCATCCAGTGAATGTAGCTGTTATTTTTAGAGAAAGAAATTTGAAGAAATTAAAAAAGCATTTCTGCAATTTCTTCCATTGGTTTTTCAAAGAAAAACATACGTTTTAAATTTCCGTGCACCACACGCAGTTGATAGTGTAAATGAGCAAATAAAAGGTTCTTGCAATATTACAACCACCCAAAATATCACTAAAGAATTGCCTCTAGAAGCAGAGTTCGTAATTTTGGTCTTTCGATCTGTTTCGATTGCTTAAAAAACAGTTGCGCCTTTACCCTATGTAAAATGAATTATGACGCAAATTACACGAACGAAACAAGCGGCCAGCAAAAATATTTATAAATAGTTGTTTTTTTGCATTGAAAACAACTAATAAAGAATTTAACACGGTTGTTTTATTGTATAGTACGCCAACAACATAGTTTTTGCTGCAGCAACTTTTGCCACTTCCTTAGCTGGTGCCTTTTGTAGCGCTATAAGTTTTATTTACACAGATTTTTCGTCGATGGCGTAAATAACCTAAATTCAAAAGAAGCAGTGCGTTTCTTAAAACTTTGGATTGCAAAATAATTTTTTTTTTCAGACTTCTTTTACGAGTGATCCTCTGTTGATTTTTTTTCAAATGCAACAATATGATGGCAACATTGTTGTTATAGTTGTTTTGTATACAAAAAAAGTTCGAGTCGAGTCGCGCCGAGTGGAGTGAAGTGTGAATACCTGTTAAGCTATAAAATATCATATTTTATAAGAGTTTCAAACAAAAGTGTTGTTGTTTTTAATTGACAGCTAACTGCATACGCCTTTACGAACCTCCTCTAAACACTACCCTATCACATAATTTACGAATCGAAAGAGTAGTACATGAAATAGCTTTATGCAAGCTACTTAATGTGCCTGCGAAAAGGGCGCATTTTTCATTTACACCTCGCTTTGCAGTTCATAAAAATAATTTTAATTGCCTGTATTTGACACCCTCTTGCTATTTTATTGCAGATAAATCTAACAGATACTATTGCCTATCAGCATTTTATATTTTCAGTTTTGAGTATTTTCGCATTCAAATGAGTTTCAAATTGAAATGTTTTTGTTTTTATGACTTTGACCTCGTCAGCTGGAATAATTTTATGAACTCTCGTGCAAGTAGCAGACTTTTTTATGAGTTGCTAATGTGTTAAATTGAGTAAATAATTTTTTTAATAACTTTGCCAATTAAAAGCTTAATTGGAAAAAAATTTTTATATAAAGGAATTTTTTAGTTGCCAGATATTAGATAGATATAATATTATAGTTATTAATAATATAATAATATTATATATTTTTTTGTATTCTGTTTTACATGATGTGAAACAAATGTTTGAAATGCCAGTAAAAATGGGCCCTGTTATTTCAAAATGATAGTAAAGAAAGCGTAAAAGTTTTTTCGGTTGAGCTTATTTTTATATTTAAAAATAAAACATTTTTTTTGCATATATTTAAATGTATAAACTTGCGTTTTGTCCAAATTTATCATCAGTTACCTACACTTTGTGATTTGTTTTTAAATTTGACAGCTTAACTGTTTAGAAAAGTTTCGTTGAGTTTTAGAAAGTTTCGTTAAGTTTGTAAAAGTATCGTTAAGTTTTGAAAAGTATCGTTAAGTACAAGAATGGCTTCAATTTGCGCATGCTACCATAAAAGTTATTTTATTTTAGTTGTTATAATTAAAGCTTAGTATGCTGTAGAAGCGAAAAGAAATCTTCCGTAAGCAATGCATTGCGTTTTTGACAGTGAAAAGGTAGCGAAATTTTTTTTTCGTTGGTTAGTATGCTGTTGAACCGAAAAATTTGTTCAATGGAGCCAAGTTTTGTCAAAATTTTGCTGTCTTTTATATGCCCGCACATTTAATTTGCGTGGAAATTTAACATTCAACAATAACCCAGTGGGCAAAAGCAGGTCTTTGAAGCGCTTCTAGCAGGACATCATATGGATTTCTTAGCCCTTCCGTGCTCGTTTCCAAGCCCATAAGCTTTTTTATATGAAACGAGAAAATTTTCTAGGCCTTCCGGTCTCGCGACTCTAAAGAAGCCTGCTAGAAGACCTTCTTTAGAATGTACATTAGAAAGAAAAGCAATATAAATAAACTTGAAATAAAAAAACTTTTGACAAATTCCAGATTTGAACCAGCGTCCTCTTAGCTGGCGGTTTGGCATCTTACCTACTCGTCCACCTCAGTTGTTAATAATGTATATAATTAATATAATAATTAATAATTAATGTTCAACTAACACATTCGACAAACAGGTTATGATAGTGAGTATGTGTTAGTGTTGAGTCTACACCAAAATTTCGCCTGTATAATTAAATGCCTAAAAATTTTCGTTTCTGCAGCATACTAAGCTTAACAAGGAAGTCTTATAGATTCGTTCAGTTTTGGAAGATGATTTTCACTTGAAAATCTAATGAACCTTACAAATAATTGGAGCAATATGTAGTTTTAAGATTTTAAGAATATTTAAAAGACCAATAACGCTTTCGTATAGTTTTAAAATTTTCGTTCAGTAGTAAATTTAAGCCAAAACGGCATTAATATTTCAGTAAGCACGAGTTTTGTAGCGTGAAACTGTTCAAAAACTGCACAAAACATGAAATATAATTTTTAAAGGTATTTTTTGTTTAAAAAAATGCATAAACATCCTAGCTTTAAAAAAATAAATTCACAAAAATTTAACTCAAAAAGCGTATGTTTATTTCTAAAATTTTCGTTGAAAATATTTTTCACTTTATATCGTAAAGTGAAATCTAAAACTTTCGTTAAGTTTTTATAAATTGCTCTCAGCAAAGCTGTAAAATCGACATTCACATCAGAATTTAAAGTACAACTGAATAACGACATAAGAAAACATTCAATGAATGCAAAATTCATTCATAAATAAAATTTTTAATTTACATTAATTTTTAAAAAAATTATTAATTACTCATTACCAGGGCTCGGATTTTGATGACCTAAAAAACTGCAAAACATGTGGTTTTTTCATCATAACTCCCAAACTATAAATCCTTCAAGGACGATTTATGCACCAAAATGTTTCTAATACATATATACACAAGGCTACACTTTTAGAAAAAATATATTTTTTTCAAGATTTTTTTTTCTACGTCATTTTTGGTAATTTTATAGTTTTTTTTTTGTTTTTTAGCGATAACTCCCTAACCATACATCATAAAAGAACGATTTATGCACCAAAATGTTCGTTAAGATACTGTCTACAAGACCTAGAAAATGACAAAAATTACCTAAAAACTGCAAAAAATTACCTAAAAACTGACAAAAATTACCTAAAAAACAATTGCATAAAAAAGAAACAAAAAATTTAGCCTTAAAAATAAAACATTACTAAATTAAAATGTATTCTATACTAGCATGTTCTGAGTTTTTATCTAACACTTGTTTTATTTTTCTACATACCTTTGCCTCTCTTCAGTTTCACCACGCGAAGAGCTTTTTTTTCATCGAAGTTTATAAACACAGCTACTCCTTTGTCGAGAGGTAATGTTTTTGATTGAAGGGACTCTAATGTTATAGGAATATGTTTACATATTTGAATTTTGATATTTTTTAGTAAGAAAAAAAACAACAAAATTACTTAAAAATTACAGTAAAATGACATAAAAAACCGAAAAATGCTCTAAAATTTAAAAAAGTCCAAAAATGACAATAAAATAACTTAAAAATCTCTAAAAATGACCAAAAAATGCCTTAAATCTAGTAAAAATGACCTGAAAACTCAAAACGATCAAAAATGATGAAAAAATGTCCTAAAACTTTTCATATTTAGAATTAAGGAAACATAAATGGACGTTTTAAATAAGCAGGAAGTGTCTAAGAAGCAGCAGAAAAATGACATATCATCGAAATCCTAGCACTGTTCATTACAATTATTCATTTTCGTTATTCAGAATAATGAATAATTTTTTTTATTCATTTGAATGATATTCACAAGAAATGAATTCGCAAAAAATTTCAGAATTTTCGATTATTCTTTCGTTATTCATTATTAATTTTTTATTAGTTATTAATTTTTTATTCATTATTCATTTGTTATTCATTATTAATTTTTTATTCATTATTCATTTGTTATTTATTATTTATTTGTTATTAATTTTTTATTAATTTTGAATTTTTTATTTATCATTCACTTGTAATTCATTATTAATTTTTTATTCGTTACTCATTTTTTATTCATTATTCATTTGTTATTCATTATTCATTTGTTATTCATTATTAATTTTCTATTTATTATTCATTTGTCATTATTTTTTTTTGGCAAGTCCTAAAATGAATAAAAACTGAATAATAAAAAACAAATGAATAATGAACAAAAAATGAATGATGAATAAAAAATTAATAATGAATAAAAAATTAATAATGAAAAATGAATAATGAATAACAAATTTATAAGTTATAAAATATTCATTCATTTTTTATTCATTATTAATTTTTTAATTATTATCAATTTGTTATTCATTATTAATTTTTATTAATTTGTTATTTTTTTTAGTTTTAAGCTAGTCCAAAAATGAATAAAAAAGAAATTATGAATTTTAACAGAATAATGAATTAAAAATTAATAATGAAGAAAAAATAAATAATGAATAAAAAATTAATAATCAAGAAAAAATAAATAATGAATAAAAAATTAATAATCAAGAAAAAAATTAATAATGAATAAAAAATTAATAATTAATAAGATCAGAATGCATACATCAAATACAAAATGAATTAAAAAATGAATAACAAATGAATAAAAAATTACTAACGGATAAAAATTAATAATAAATAAAAAATTAATAACTAAAAATAAAAAATGAATAATGAATAAAACATTAATTAATTTTTTATTTATTACTCATTTGTTATTCAATATTAATTTTTTATTCATTATTAATTTGTTATTTATTTTCAATTTTTGGCTAGTCCTAAAATGAATAAAAAATTGATAATGAAGAAAAAATTAGTAATGAATAATAAATTAATATATTGAAGAACAAAATGAATAATGAATAAAAATTAAATAATGAGTAAAATACGAATGCATTCAATTAATACAAAATTGAATAATGAATAATAAATAAAAAATGAATAATGAATAACAAAAGCAAAATGAATAAAAAATTAATAATGAATATCAAATTAAAAATGAACAAAAAATGAATAAAAAATGAATAATGAATATAAAATTAATAATAAATAAAAAATTAATAATGAAAAATGAATAATGAATAACAAATGAACAATGAATAAAACATTCGTTCATTTTTTATTCATTATTAATTTTTTGTTTATTATTAATTTGTTATTCAGTAGTAATTTTTTAATCATTATTAATTTGTTATTTATTTTTAATTTTTGGCTAGTCCTAAAATGAATAAAAAAGGAATAATGAATATTAAATGAATAATTAAAAAAAAAATTAATAATGAATAAAAAAAGTTTGCATTCAGTAAATACAAAATGAATAAAACCATTGACCATTTATTGACCAATGAATAAAAAATTAATAATGATAACAAATGAATAATGAATAAAAAATGAATAACAAATAAATAATGAATAAGAAATGAAGAACGAATAAAAGTGATTAATGGATAAAACAGAATAATTCTTAAATTCTTTGTGAATTGAATTCTTTGTGAATAGCATTTAAATTAATAAGAATATTGATTTATTATTCTGAATATCATGAATTATTCTGAATAACGAAAATGAATAATTGAAATTAATAATTAATAATTTTTTAAAAATGAATGTGAATTAAAAATTTTATTACTAAATCTGATCTAATGAATCAACTGATTAACTTTTTTGTGAATAAAATCAAATTGAATGCATTCTTTTACAGCTCTGGCGCTCAGTAATGATTTTTATAAAAATACCTTAATAATTACACTGAAAAACTTTAAAAAATTTAATAGAACTTAAGTTTTAAACAATTTTAAATTATTTAATAAAAATATTGAACATTTATTGTTTTTATAAGTTTTGCGACAACATATTTTGACTCAAAAACTACACAAATCTTTGAAGCTTTAGGATCAATAGTATTTTTTATTTACAAAAACAAGATTTTGTGAATTATTCAACTGTCATTAAGTTTTTGAAAGTTTCGTTAAGTTTTTAATTTAAGCCGAAAAGACATTTATCTGCTTCTGCAAATATTAAAAACTTTTTTATTTTACCACCAATTGTTTTAGCATTTTCGGTCTTGTTTAGCTTGAAAACAAATAGCATTTGCTTGTGCAATTTTCAATTCCTTAATAATTAACATTTTTTCTTTGTTTCAAATTCTCAAAAAATTAAAAATAGCTTTAGTAAGGTTCTTCGAAGTTTTGTTCATGTACACTTTTTTTGTGAAATTGCTAATTTAGCCAATATATGATATTCACAACAGCATTATTGAATTTTTTTTTGTAATTTATTTAATAAATTTATAAAATTTTCTATTGTGACAAAACTTTTTTGTTCGTATGACATATATATTTTCATTATAAATTAACTAGGTTATTATCGAGTTCGAAGCCTCAGTTTTCTCACAGAAAACAAAATGTTGCTTATCAAACTCTTGTTGTCTGGTCAAAATCACGCATTCTTTAAACTTTTATGCTATGATTTCTCTACAATAAAAAACTTATATGTTAATGATCATACAAGATTTGAAATAAAATCGATGCCAGTTAAATTGTTGTCGTGTAGGTCACCGACTTCACAAATTTAAGCTTAAAAAGATAAAATCTGAGCTACTTCAGCTGACTTAAAGTGGCCAGTGACAGTTTACAAACAAACTGTTTAAATATTCTGAGACATATACAAATTTATTGAAAAATGTCCCTTTTTTCCGGCGACTCTATCGCAAATTAGGCATAACTTCGATATTTAAAATATTTAAATAATTTATAATGCTGGCGATCAAAAATTCAAATGTAAATCTTCTGACGTCACTTTAATGACTTAATTTTGAGATAGCCATGCATTTAAATCAACTAATAAAAAACAAAAGTTCCAGATACAAAAGAAATGCAAGGTCTGATATTTATCGCAACTATGTTGATGGTAAATGTCTAGTATGATTTTGAAAATATTAAATGACTCAGAGGAAAATACACGTTATTAGCTTTAAATGGAAATATGTTTTACAGTAACTCATTAGAAATTCGAATGCTCATAAGAGCGATAAGGAAGGCATTAGGAAATAAAATAAAATTCAATAAGAGAAAGTGGCGATTCTTCAGCTTTTGAGTAATGCTTTTTTCACACAATATTACTCTTTCTTGTATCATGAATTTACTTTGTTTAGAAGTTCAATTTTTATTGCCTCATTAAAAACATTTCATATACAAAATTTTTAATATATTTTTATTTAAGCTGTGCTGTAGTTATTCACACAATTGTCATAATTTTAAGCTATCAAGTTATGTTCCAGTTGAAATTTCAACATATTTTTTTTATGTTCTTTAGTTACTTTAAATGCTAGTTTAATTGTCTATTTTTTGCTGCAGTTCTATAATATTTTATATTTCAAAGTTATTTAGTTTTCTAAGCATAGACACCATCATTGTATAGAGCCTTGCATAAATTCTTAATAGTGCATTGTTAAAAAGTTTAAATTAAGATTGACGTAACGATCAGTAATGTTTCATAGCCATTTGAAAAATGTTGGAAATTTGATACTTTTTCTTTAAGTTAATTCTGATTTCATATCAGATTTCAACTAAATCCGATAAACTATAATGATCTCTTCATTATTATATAACAAAAGGTTAGAGAAACAGTAGATGCGCTTTTGTTTTTCAGATAATTTTAAAGATTAAAGACGCTTCTTCATATTGTACGCAATTTTTGATGAGTTTAATGACCATATCTTTTTAAATTCAAGTTATGCAATTTCCAATACCAAATAAAATAAGTATTTTATTGAGTTATTGAGTTCCTGTTAGTTCATTCAATGTGAATACACATGAATTAATTTAGGAATCGCAAATATCAATCATTGGACAAACACTCTAAACTTATAATGCAAGTGACAAAGTGATCAAAAATGTATTAACTTGTTAAAAAATTTACCCCAGTAAACCAAAACTATCGGTTTTGATTCAATTATTAACCATTTCGAGAAGAAAGTGACTTTTCGCTCCTTAGAACTTAACTTTTTTTGAATCATTCGCAGCAATAAAATGCCTTTCGAGAGTGAACTCTATTTTTTGTGTGGAAATTATTTCACAAAATTTTAATTGGACTTTGTAAATGGGTGAAAAAAGTACGATACATTCACTTTTTGCTTGTGACTGAGAAAAAAAATTGCAACAATAATGTATATTTTGGCCACTTAGAAGTGAACCTCTTGAAATAAATTGACGGAATGCTCAAAAACGAACAAATTTTTGTTCGAAAATAAGTTGAAAAGAAACCAAAACTTTTACATTTGGTTTTTACGTAAATGTGTTAGTGCTGCGCAAAATGGCCCCAAGAAATATTACACCAATCTTAACCCTTTTAGTGCCATACATATTTTACCAATATATGCTAAAAATGCCAGTAAAAAAGTGCATTTTTATAAATAATTTTATATTAATATATATAAATATATTGATATATTAAAAAAATAATAATCACGATGTTTATATAAAAAATATGCGATCGAAGATAGTTAGGATGCAAAATAATGAATAAAAATACGAACACCGTCACCTGCGCGCGCCAAAAGTGAACTGTCAAAAGGTGCGCTATTGCGACGCTGGCATTTTTCACAACTAGCAAGAGTAGCGCGAAATCGCTCTTTGGCACTAAAAGGGTAAAATGAAATTTAACCTAATTTTTTGGGACAAAATTTCATTATGAAAATGAACCCCAAAAATATAATGAAAAATAGCCCCAAACAAATGAATATTAATTTTGGGGCATTTTTGCATTTCCTACTTTGACAATTTGAATTTGAATTTGAAGAAATAAAAAACTAAACCAATATATTCAAAAAAGCAAAAAAAAAAAAAAATTTGTTCATGCACAGCATTTTTTATTGAAAAATAAATTTTGAATTAGGTGAAAAATTGCAAGTAATCAATAGGATCCACTCTACAATACTATAATATCTACAATACTATGTCAAATACACTTAAACTTTACTTAATTTTCTTGTGTTATTAGCGTTCTGCAGAGCTGTAAAAAAAGCATTAAAATTGATTTTATTCACAAAAAAGTGAATCAGTGAATAACGAAATAAGAATGCATTCAATGAATGCAAAATTGATTTATAAATAAAATTTTTACTTCACATTCATTTTTAAATAAAATTATTAATTAATCATTTCAATTATTCATTTTCGTTATTCAGAATAAAGAATTATTTTTTTATTCATTTGAATGCTATTCCAATTCACCAAAAATATAATTCACAAAAACTTTCAGAATATTCAGTTATTCTTTTTTTATTCATTATTCATTTTTTATTCGTTATTCATTTTTTATTCATTATTCTTTTGTTATTCATTATTAATTTTTTATTTATTATACATTTTCGTAATCATTATTACTTTTTTATTCGTTATTCATTTGTTATTCATTATTCATTTTTATTCATTATTCGTGTCTTATTCATTATTCACTTTTTTAATCATTATTCATTTTGTATTCATTATTCATTTGATATTCATTATTAATTTTTTATTCATTTTATGTTCATTTTTTATTTTTGGCTTGGGAATAAAATTAATAAAAAATGAATAATGAATAACAAATGAATCATGACTAAAAAATGAATAATGAATAAAAAATTAATAATGAATAAAAAATGAATTATGAATACAAAATGAATAATGAATAAAAAAAGAAAAGCGAATAACAAAGAAACAATGAATAAAAAATGAATAATGAATACAAAATGAATAATGAATAACAAAAAATAATGAATAAAAATTAATAATGAATAAAAAATGAATAATGATTAAATAAATGATTAATGAACAAAAATTAATAATGAATAAAATGTGAATAATGAATAAATAAATGAATAATGAATAAGAAATGATTAATGAATAAGGAATAACAAATGAATAATGAATAAAAAAATTAATATTGAATAACAAATGAATAAAAAATGAATAATGAATAACAAATGAATAATGATTAAATAAATGATTAATGAATAAAAATGTATAATGCATAAAAAATAATAATGAATAAATAAATGAATAATGACTAAGAACTGAATAATGAATAAAAAATGAGTAAAGAATAACAAATGAATAATGAATAAAAAATGAATAATGAATAACAAAAGAATAAGGATTAAAAAAATAAGTAATGAAAAATTAATAAAAAATTAATACTGATTAAATAAAGGATTAATGAATAAAAATGAGTAATGAATAATAAATGAATAATGAATAAATAAATGAATAATTAATAACAAATGTATAATGAATAAAAAATTAATAATGAATTAAAGAAGTAATGAATAACAAAAGAATAATGAATAAAAAATTAATAATGAATAAAAAATGCATAATGATTAAATCAATGATTAATGAATAAAAAATGAATAATGAATAACAAATGAATTATGAATAAAAAATGAATAATGAATAAAAAATGAATAATGAATGAAAAATGAATTATGAATACAAAATGAATAATGAATAAAAAAGAATAGCGAATAACAAAAAAAAAACAATGAATAAAAAATGAATAATGAATACAAAATGAATAATGAATAACAAAAAATTATGAATAAAAATTAATAATGAATAAAAAATGAATAATGATTAAATAAATGATTTATGACCAAAAATTAATAATGAATAAAATAAGAATAATGATTAAATAAATGAATAATGAATAAGAAATGAATAATGAATAACAAATTAATAATGATTAAATAAATGATTAATGAATAAAAATGAATAATGAATAAAAAATGAATAAATAAATGAATAATGAATAAGAACTGAATAATGAATAAAAAACGAATAGAGAACAACAAATGAATAATGAATAAAAAATGAATAATGAATAACAAAAGAATAATGAATAAAAAAATAAATAATGGAAAATGAATAAAAAATTAATTCTGATTAAATAAATGTTTAATGAAAAAATGAGTAATGAATAATAAATGAATAATGAATAAATAAATGAATAATTAATAACAAATGAATAACGAATAAAAAATAAATAAAGAATAACAAATGTACAATGAATAAAAAATTAATAATGAATAAAAAATAAATAATGAATAATAAAAGAATAATGAATAAAAATTAATAATGAATAAAAAATGCATAATGATTAAATCAATGGTTAATGAATAAAAAATGAATAATAAATAAAAAATGAATAATGAATAAATAAATGAATAATGAATAAAAAATTAATAATGAATACAAAATGAATAATGAATAACAAAATAATATTAAATAAATAATGAATAACGAATAAAAAATGAATAATGAATAAAAAAAGAATAATTGAAAATTCTGTATTTCTTTGTGAATTGCATTCTTTGTGAATAGCATTCAGATGAATAAAAACTTGATTTTATATTCTGAATAACGAAAATGAATAATTAAACTAAATAATTAACATTTTTTTTAAAAATGAATGTGAATAAAAAACTTAGTTTATAAATCAATCTGACAGTCATTGAATGCATTCTTATGTAGTTATTCAGTTGTACTTAAAATTCTGAATATGAATGCCGATTTTACAGCTCTTGCGTTTTGCAGTATCTAATTAGCACTTAGGAGCTGTTTTTATACCATGAGTACTTCGCACTCTACAGCACATGCTCAAATGAGCCAAATTGGATGAAAATTACGCCTACCTCCCATACAAAGTGACTAACCCAAAACGGTAAAATCTCTTTTAATTCCACAAAAATTAATCTTATGACTTAAAATTTTGCAAATAAGCTTCTACCCTTGCACTTTGAGTGTGAAATGTGTTAAAACCGAATTATAAACCACGACTACCTTACATACAAAGTGACTTTAGGAAATCAGAAAAATCTCCATAAATTCAATAAAAATTAGTAAAATGGCTTAAAATTTTGCAAATTTGTTTAAACCTTAACTTTGCTATCGATGTTTGAAATTTTGTAAAAAAAAACCTGAAAATTTCGACCACCTCCCATATAAAGTGAAGTCATCATATAAGTAAAACCTTTATAGACTACAAAAAAAAAAAAAAAAATTACCCAGCTAGCACAGATTTTGATTTGTTACAAAAATATGTTATAACTACATAATTATGCAATAAAACACGAGTAGAGATTATGAGATAAAGTGGTCAATCCTTCGATTAATTAATTTCTAAAAGATTGGTCCATAATTTTTTTTCTCTTCAACCCATCTAGTTGAAGAGAAACAGTTCCAGTTTCTCCAGTTTTTTAAACAAATTTAGTCACAAATGAGTTGTATTAAAGTTTCAAATAAGTAATTTGTAACAAATCATTCATTTTGTTGCGAAAAAGTTAAACTACGGTGTTAATTATGTTACCAATAAATGCACTTGTTGTAAAAATGTTTTATAAAGTTTTGAAAAAAATAAGTAATTTTTACGTTAAATTAACATTAATATAACATTTCTTTTTGTAGCACCTATAAAAAATGTTTGTGTATCTTAATTGTAACAAATACAGTAACGACCCAGCTAGCACAGATTTCGATTTGTAACAAAAATATATTATAATTCGGTGTTATTCCAGTTTTCCAAACAAATTTAGTCACAAATGGGTTGTATTAAAGTTTCAAACAAGTAGTTTGTAGCAAATTATTCGTGTTGTTGCAAATAAGTTAAAATACGGTGTTAATTATGTTACGAATAAATGCACTTGTTGTAAAAATGTTTAATAAAGTTTTGAAAAAAATAAGCAATTTTTACGTTAAATTAACATTATTATAACATTTCTTTTTGTAGCACCTATAAAAAATGTTTGTGTATTGTAATTGTAGCAAATATAGCAACGAGTTTGCAACCTAGATGCGACTAAATTGCTTTATGTTAATATTAAGTTATATCAATGTCACAACAACTAAATGTTCAAAACTTCGGTTTGAAGATGTTTTTATTAAGTTATAGAGAAGTTACTACAACTAAATGTTTCCAATTTTGCTGTGACGCACTAAAATGCCATAAGCAAAATATAAATTTTATTGTTCACAAAAAATTCTGTGTAGCTTGTCAATTTCTTTGTGTAGGCTTCTACTACCATGTAATTCATTTTTGTTTTATTTTAACGTTCAACGAGATACCAAGATTTTTTTTTGTTGCAAGAAGGTTGAAATAAAGTTTTTATTTAGTTGCAAGAACATTGGAAATAGTCATTGCAACCTTGTTCTGTATTGAGGTTATTATTCAGTTGCTACAACTTTAGGAAACATTATTATATCTCAAAAAATGTAGTAAGAAAAAATAACGTTAAACTGAGGATTTTATTAAGTTGCAAGAACAGTGAAAATAATCATTGCAAGCTTGTGCCGTATTAAGGTGATTATTAAGTTGATGCAGGTTTAAAAAACATAATTGTAATTTATAAAATGTTGCTTGATGTAAGAACGAAGTATTGAGGTTATTATTCTGTTGTTTCTGCAAGGACTTTAGAAAAAACCATTGCAACTAGTATTTAGTTACATGAACGTTGTATTGGAGTCACAATTTAGTTGCAAGAAGTTTTGAATGAAATTGTTGTAAGTAAATGATGAGAAATTATTTTGTTGCAAGAAGGTTGAAATAAAGTATTTATTCCGTTGCAAGAACATTGGAAATAGTCATTGCAACCTTATGCTGTATTGAGGTTATTATTCAGTTGCTACAACTTTAGGAAACATTATTATAACTCAAAAAATGTAGTCAGAAAAAATAACGTTGAATTGAAGTTTTTATTAAGTTGCAAGAACATTGAAAATAATCATTGCAAATTTGTGCTGTATTAAGGTTATTATTCAGTTGATGCAACTTTAAAAAACATAATTGTAACTTATAAAATTTTGCTTGATATAAGAACGAAGTATTGAGGTTGTTATTCTGTTGTTTCTGCAAGAACTTTAGAAAAAACCATTGCAACTAATATAATGTAATGCGTTACATGCACGTTGTATTGGAGTTAAAATTCAGTTGCAAGAAGTTTGGAATAAAATTGTTGTAAGTAAATGCTGCATTAAGGTTATTATTCAGTTGCAACAATTTTAAAAAAAATTTTTGTAACTTTTGTTATTTCATTAGTTGCAAGAGCTATGTATTGAGGTTGTTATTCAGTTGCAAGAACTTTGGAAAAAAGTGTCTCAAAACTTCATACTTGCCATATTTGATTTTTTTTTCTACACCATGAATTTTGATTGAAATAAATTTATATACGATTCTCTTTAGTATTTATTATTTTCTTTTAGAATTTTCAGTGCAATATGACACTAGGAACGTAAAAAATATATTTAGCTATATACAATATTTGCGATTATTACGCGGATATTAAAAACTCGAAATATTTCTTATTTCCAAATTATTTAAAAACTTTTTATTTTTTGGGTGGCGCTTGAGTTTTCTAGAGGTAAAACACAAACATTCATTGACAAAATGGCCTTGCTGTAAAATTTTAGTGTATAACTCTTCATATTTTCAATTTAATTTCACAGCTTTTTATTACATTCCGATTTGTCTTTGACTTTTAAAATACACTCACAAAAAATTATCACTGGTTCATTGAAAATTATATTAAGGAATTATGTATGCAAAACATTTTAAAACTTTTTAAGAACGTATTTTTTTTCAATCAGGAATATGTATTTACTTCATCAGTACTAATTCCTTGTTAAAAAATCTGTCGTTATAACAAAAAATAACTTCAATAAAACAAAATATTTGTTATATTCACGTTATTTTACTTGAATTGTAATAATAACACAATAAAAACTTTTGTGGATGTTTCAAGTATGTTTCATCTTGTTGCGTGCAACTTAAGTTTGTACCAACAACACATTTATAACATTATTTTAACACATTTTTCACCAAATTTCAAAGTTATTCAAAGTTGTTACGAAATAAGCGTAATAGCGGCTTTTTCAGTTCTAATTACGTTACAATTACGATTTATATCTGTATTGGCGACTCTTTTGCGACACTTTAACAACCTTTTTGTGCTAGCTGGGTAATGTTTCAACTTGATATTGTGCATATAAGCTTTAATAAATAAAAATGACTGTGAGTTTAAAATATGAAATGTTTGGATAAAAACCACGCCCTATAAAAGTGACGTCATTAAAACAATACAATATTCAGGACTCTAAGATAATACTCTACTAGTACATTAATTTTTTAATTCGTTTTGAGCATTAAGGAATGAGTCAAATTAAGTTAAATCTGTAGTAATAAAACTCATTTTCTGTTTGTTTGTTTGTTTGTTTGTTTGTTTGGCTTTTATACAAATCTAAACGGCTAAAAATGTTACATACTTAGTTTTTGCCACGCCCCCTCTGAAATTTTTCAACTAACGGTAATTTTGTTATTATAAGACTTTTTAGTATCAGAGATTTTTGTGTATTTAATTTAAAAAATTTTTTGTTATTTTTACATCAAAAACACTCACATATCTTCAAAATTGGAGAAATTTTCAGTACAACGATTTTCTCATAAAACATCGTTACCTAAGAATGAGAAAAAAACGACATGAAAATCAAAGTTTGGTCTTTCGATGCAAATATCTCCGCATCAGGTTGAACCGTAACGCTAAGTCAGTGTATATATGTCTTATGGCTATGTCAAAAAAGGTCCAAAATATTGACTTTTTACTCAAAAAATGACTCAAAAATTGTTGTTGTTGTAAAAATGAAGTTAATTATAAACTGCAAATCTGACTTCCTTGCATATGACATAGCATTTATTTGCAAAAATTCTTCCAGTTAAGCGCAAAATTATTTTACGGTTTTTGTCATCAAAACAACAAGGGTACCCCCTTTGATTTTTTTCGCGAAATTTATTTTTTCCAAAATGTTGTTTTTATATTTTTTATAAAAAATTCAAGTCTCAAAAATAATTTATGTGAAAAAATTACCCCAATATCTCTTTCCAATCAAAAGTTATGGCTAAAAATCTATTTTTTCATACAATTGACTATCTATAGTAATAAAACTCATTTTCTGTTTGTTTGTTTGTTTGGCCTTTATACAAATCTAAACGGGTCAACGGATTTTGCTCAAACTAGGTATAAATATTAAGTGCATCCCAACTTAAAATTTTACATACTTAGTTTTTGCCACGCCCCCTCTGAAATTTTTCAACTAACGGTAATTTTGTTATTATAAGACTTTTTAGTATCAGAGATTTTTGTGTATTTAATTTAAAAATTTTTTTGTTATTTTGACATCAAAAACACTGACATTCTTCAAAATTGGAGAAATTTTCAGTACAACGACTTTTTCATAAAACATCGTTGCCTAAGAATGAGAAAAAACGACATGAAAATCAAAGTTTGGTCTTTCGGTGCAAATATCTCCGCTGTCCATTAATATATTTCATTCAAATTTTTTTTGTTAAAAAGTTCAATATGTTTTTTAATATAAATCTTTGTTTAGACGTTAAAATGTCCATATCTCAAAGACGCATTGAGTCCCAACATAATTTTTATTTTGTTGAAAAGGTAATTGTGCTTGCTTTAAGATTAAGTAAATATAAAAAGTCTTTTTAATTTTTAAAATACGTTTTACGTACCCCTTCTTTGAATTCAATGAGCTCACCGCAAGAAATGGAACCACCAACAACAAAAATTTTCCTAAACTTTTTTGGATTAATGTTCGTTCAACCTTTCTAACAGTAGATAAAAAAAATTAAATAAAATAAAATTCAAATAAAATTCAACATGTTTTTCATTATTCCCGATTTTAAAAAACATTTAATAGAGAAATGTATGTTAAAATGTTTATATAAATGACTCTCGAGTAACACCGGGTATATCAGCTAGTATTATATATAAAACTTAATTCAACTCTAATAGTCTTTGAAAAATTTCAAGTTTGTTATTACAAAATAAAAACTAAAATAGAGGATTTACCTGCAGATATAAATAAAATCTGAAATATCTTCAAAATGTTATATATACTTCATATATACACCAAATCTATTAATGAACTGTTGGAATTGCAACACAGATGTTCGAAATGAATTCTGCCAACAAGTGATATCTATTAATATTTAAAAAATATTTAAAAAAAATGCAATTGCAGCAATTGCTACAATTTTTGCAGTGAATGGCAAACACAAAAAAGTATCAGAAAAAATGCAGTAAAAAAACTGCAATGTGCGGAAGTGGCATGAAGTGGATGGTGGGTGCTGATGATAATGATGATGATGCGAGAGTCGCTACTATTTAAACAAATAATTAAAAGAATTAAGTAACAATTTCAGCCGGGGATTTCATTACATTACGAATTCATTGCGATTTTTGTATACTTCTGTTTGTTTTTTTTTTAACTACTGCTACTGTTTCTACTGCGGCAATTCTATTTGTTTATAAAGTATACACTCAACATAGATATAAATGTGAGTACTTTTTGCAGCAGGCGTTAGGAACACATACATACACTTGCATTTAATTATATTTAAACAGCTACGAAAAATGGAAAAAAAGCTATGAGCAAAAATTGTAAAAAAAAATAAAAAAATTTGCATGTGCGATCAATGAGCCACTGACCTACGGCAATTCTGTTCGTAATGAGCCAGCTAGAGTCTTTGCATGTGTATGTATGTGTGTTCGGAAATGTGTGCATGTGTGTAATTGTTTGTTTATTTGTTTGTTTGTTGTGTCCCATACGTTAATGATAACGATGACGTTTTTCTACATTCGATTCGGCATGCCTTAAAAATTACGTTTTGTTGATAAGAAAACCATCGTTGAGGCGGCTTTGAACACATATCAGTCACACAAAAAAACATACACGCACACACACACACACAACTACTACATGAAAAAAAAATAAATAAATTAAAAAAACAAAACTGCAATTTATAAAAAAAATTAGCGCATTGACAGTGCACTTAAGTTGAAGCTGTTGATGTTGTTGCTAGAGTTGACTGTTTTTGCAACAATGTTGCAACGATTAGTTGCTGCCTTTAGTTCTATTTTTTTTTGGGTTAAACACATACATGCATACTCATAAACATAGATAATTTTAGCTTAGTTTTAGTTTTGGCATCGAAACCTTCCCTTACGTCACCTGCTGACGTGCATGTGTTTTGACACTCACTCATTCAATGTGTGTGTGTGTGGGAGTGTGCGTGCAACATTTACAAAACATATCAATTTACATACCAGCTTAGCCGGCTTAATCCACGTGACAACTAGAGCGCATGCAGTGGCATCTATCTTCTTTCATTTTTTTTTGTATATTTTTGTATACAAAGTAAAAAAAAAAATGTTAAAAATTTATAGTGTTAACATTAAAATCGTTACTTAGGTGCATACTAGGTCGTCGTGTCAATGAACTTAAGCACGTATTTTCTATTTATTATGAATGCTTGAGAAAGTGTTAAAATGACTTTTGATAATGTTGACAATTACAGTAAGCTAGAAATATACAAACATGGGTATTCAGTGAGTTGTTTGTTAGCGAAATAGCTAAAGAAATAGTTAAAGTAGCTTCAAAATGCTGTTCACTGACTCACTTAATGAATGATAGAAAAACAAAAATATTTGTTTTTAGTTTATCCACTTAACAGTATCAAATCAAATTTTTGTTGTGTGTTCGTGATTATGAATTACTTTAATTTTAAATTGAAAATTATCACATTTAAGCGGTTTCATAATGCTCGATATTGAAAACTTTTCATCAGCTAATATGATGTATACACAAGGGCGTCCGCAGGATTTGTTCTAGGGGGCACAAAGGCATAAAGGAGTTTAGAATGCACATAAAGAAACTGTAACCTATATAATTTTATTTTCTGAGATTTTTTAACATGATACGCTTGTTGACACACGCTTGAACACATAAGAAAATTATATATATTTCAAAGATAGGGTAAAAATCTTTCTCGTAATATGCCCGAAACATTTTCAAATTTAAATTTTTTTCATGTAATTTCAAAAATTTTGTTCTCGATACATATTCTTAATAATTTACTAAATTAAATAATGTGAGGTCTCCTTTATCCTTAAATAATATCGCATTAATTGCTATTTAGCAGAGATGTAAAAGAATGCATTAAATTTTATTTTATTCACAAAAAAATAAATTAGTGAATAGCGAAATAAGAATGCATTCCATGAATGCAAAATTGATTAATAAATAAAATTTTTAATTCACATTCATTTTTAAAAAAATTATTTATTATTTATTTCAATTGTTCATTTTCGTTATTCAGAATGATGAATAATTTTTTTATTCATTTGAATGCTATTCACAAAGAATGCATTTCACAAAGAATTTCAGAAAATTCAGTTATTCTTTTTTTATTCATTATTAATTTTTTATTCTTTATTAATTTGTTATTCATTATTCATTTGTTATTCATTATTCATTTTTTATTCATAATTCATTTTTAAATCGTTATTAATTTTTTATTCATTATTCATTTGTTATTTATTATTCATTTTTTATTTATGGCTTAAGACTAAAATGAATAAAAAATGAGTAAAGAATAACAAATGAATAAGAAATGAAAAATGAATAAAAATTTAGTATTGAATAAAAAATGAATAATAAACAGAAATTTAGTAATGAATAAAAAATGAAATTGAATAAAAAATGAATAATGAATAAAAAGTGAATAATGAATAAAAAATGAATAATGAATAAAAATGAATAATGAATAAGAAATGAATAATGAATAAAAATTAATAAAGAATAGAAAAGAATAATGAATAACAAAAATTAATAATGAATGAAAAATTAATAATGAATAAAAAAATGAATAATGAATAAAAAATGAATAATGAATAAAAACTAATTTTTTATTCATTAAAAAAATTAATAATGAATAAAAAATGAATAATGAATAAAAAATTAATAATGAATAAAAAATGAATAATGAATAAAACATGAATAATAAATAAAAATTAATAAAGAATAGGAAAGGAATAATGAATAACAAAAGAATAATAAATACAAAATAAATAATGAATAAAAAATGAATAATGAATAACAAGAGAATAATGACCAAAAAATTAATAACGAAAAAAAATGAATAATGATTATAAAAAGAATAATTGAAAATTCTGAAATTCTTTGTGTTTTGTATTTCTTGTGAATAGCATTCAAATGAATAAAAAAATGGTTTATTATTTTGAAAAACAAAAATGAATAATTAAAATGAATAATTTATCATTTTTTTTTTAAAAATGAATGTGAACTAAAAATTTTATTTATAAATCAATTTTGCATTCATTTAAAGCATTCTTATGTTGTTATTCAGTTAACTTTTGTTTTTTTTTTAGTGTTAACTTTTATGATAATCTTAAAACCATATATGTTTTTTTATTTTTTTTTATTTATTTATAAAATTAAAAAAGCTAACATCAGTAGATTTAGAAATATGTTCTTTTATAGTACAAAAATCATTTAGTTTAGTTAAATAAGAATTTAATTAGATTAAATTAGATTAACATTATAACAACCGGGCTTAAGATTTAATATTTAATAACAGACATTTAACAATACTTTTGATTAAACAAGAGTAAATACATTAATAAAGAGGAAAATAAAAGGAGAAAAAAGAGAGAAAAGAAATAAAAAATAACCTTTGAAAAAGTTTAAGCAAATTGCAGATACTATGGAGTAGAGAAGAAAGTTAAGATAGATTGCCTAAAATTACCTCTCTTAGTTATTTCTCTTAACCATCTAGGTAGTGCATTCCAGAGTCTAATGGCGTTAATGAAAAACAAGTAAGAGGTGTTTAAAGAATTATGCCTGGGTATAATAAGAATATGGCTTCTTCTAGACATAAAAACCGTAATTTTTCATAAAGGTAACGAGGTGATTTTTCATGAATAAGTTTGTGCAGGTATATACAGTTTCTTGCTTTGATGTATGATGTTATGTCGCAACCAAGTATTGAATTTCTATCAAATTTTCGCTAATCACTTTTGTTGTGATCACCCAGATTTCACCACGCGAAGGTATTGGGAATTCGAAATACTTTTTTTTAATTGTAATTCTTTTTATTTTATTCTATATTCGTTTTAATATAGTTTTTTTTTTAATTTTGTTTCTAAATTTGTGTTTGGATTTATTAAAAATGTTTGTAAATTTATGTAATATTATTTGAAGTTATTTTTAAAATCTTGTTTATTTTTAGAGCAAACAAAAATTTTCATCTAGTTTATTTTGTTAAAAACTATCGCACCATCACTTGTTATTTCCATAATTGGAAATCTTCTCGGATTTTCTCTTAAGTCTAGCACATATTTCAATAACTTTTTCATCCTAATTTCTAAACATACCTAAATGGCACATAAAACTTGACAGATATTCTAAATCAATTGACAAATGAAGTGCAAGATTCTTAAATGACCCATTAGAGCCCACACAAGAGAATTCAGAAAATACTAAACAACAACAACAACAACAACACTAACCATAGCAAAATTCTTAATGATTCTTGAAATAACTTAAAGATATTCAAATAAAAATTGTTTGACTTAAAAGTTTAGACATCAAAATTCATGCTACGAAATCTTTAGAGACAACTATTTATGGCAGAGAAAAAAGTAAACACACACACACACGGTGACAGCACGCAGAGTGATCAAGATGGAAGACATGAATACCGATTAGTAGGTCAGAGCTAGGCTACAGGAGCGAGTGTGATGGCAGCACTTAAATGTCAAAAATGATAATGACAGCACGTTGACAATCTACAACTTTATGACCTAGAGTCGAAACAAACTAGTAAGAATTTCTGTACTTTTTTCTTTTTGTGGTCGTCTGGGGACGGTTTTTTTTAAAAATATCTTTTGCTCAAAAAGTGTGGCGTTCTTGGTGTGCGGGTATTCTTGGCTGAATGGGATAGAAACTGCAGTAAGTGCTGCACTAGTGTAAACTTTTTACTACACCAGCGTTATTAAAGTGAGTCAATTATTTATGACATCGCGTGTTTGTTGAATGGTGTTAAAAAACAAATGCTCACAAATGCTGAAAATGTTTAATTCTGTAGTTTTATTGCTTTTAAATGCATTTATAGCATTTTAAGATTCAGCCAAATCGTAAACGAGGCATTAAATTTAATTTATATTATCTGAAACTTAAGGCTTATGTCAGATATATATTGTAATAAAGAGATGTTCAAAAATTGTACTGTGAATTTTAACTGTCTCGTAGTTTAATGTAAACTTTATTTACAAACTAGTTCTAAGCTTGTTTGTCATTGTTGTTGTTGACGTGGGTAACTTAAAAAAAAAATACTTTAAACGAAAACAATAACTGTAAAACAAGAGTGTGCTGCAATTATTCTTTGCTCTCTTTAAGCGAGTGCTAGTTTGATTTACTCTTTAAAGACTGGACAGTTTTTTCAGACATGGTCTAATTTTGACCTAATTTTGATTTTGACTAATTTTTATGTAATACCGTTAGTTTTGCGACATCCGACTTACTGGTGCCATATGGCATCATCGTTTTTATGGCGTTAAACCGTTCATGTAGAAAACTCCCATTTCTTACACGTAAGCTTGGCGGCCTCGATAGTCTAGTGGTAGCGCGCTTGACTGTTGGCCAGGGGTCTCAGGTTCGAATCCTGGTCAGGGCATGGTCCTACGCTTTAACCTTTCTTTCTTTATTTCTAATCAAAATAACTTTAAAAAACTTCTATTAACGACAAAAAATTGTAGTTGGTGGTGGTAGGAAAGTTTGTGGAGAGGAACTCTTAGTAACGGGATTTGACTTTAATCTTGTTTAATGCATAAATACATAACACTTTTTTAATGCCAAAATTATAAATGAGAGGTTCTTTGAGAGAGGAAAATGTGTTCTTTAAAAATCTGATAGAAGATTTTTTTAATGAAAATGAGAAAATTAGGTTGCTTAATGCCATAATTTTAATGAAGGTATTTTAAGCGTTTCCTGTAAGAATCCGGCATTGAATTGAAAATTAGTTTCTAAAAAAACCAAAACTATTTGGATTTGGAAAAATGGCAACTGTTAGCTTTTTTCCCCCTATCAACTATATAAATTCAATTTTTTTTGTTCTTACTTACTAACTTACTTACTTCGTTGGCGTTACGACCGTATGTCGGTCTTGGCCTCATCTAACAATTTGCACCAGCCATTTCTGTCTCTCGCTTCCTGGCGTCAGTTGAAAATTCCAAGCTTCGTCAGGTTGTCCTCTACTTGGTCTTTCCAACGAAGATGCGGTCGTCCTCTTCTGTGTTGAGGAACGTTTTGTGAGCGTTTTTTTGTTAGTATTCTTAAATAGTCATATAAACACTACTATTAACCGTGTACTTTTTGTCCGGTTTTCTGATATCATTGCAGAGTTTTTTTTTTGTTTTGGTCTTATCGATATAGACAGTTATTTTTATAAAATTTAAAAAAATTATTATGATAAAAATACCAAAATTATTCTAATAGTATCGACTTTATTAAAAAGTTATATTTTCGACTTAATTAAAAGAATGCTTAAAATTAACCGAAAATGTAATCAATTTGTTTAGATGTTTTTGACCCATTTGTAGATTTTTTAATTTGACCGATAAATGATGAAATAAATGCGTTCTTTTGCACCCAAAACGTATGAAGTTTAACAGAGTAAAAAACAATTTTAAATTACTTTTCCTGTTAATTTCTTGGTAAAATTTATGATTTATTTATGATTTATTTTTACATTAATATATTGGAAATATTTTAATTTTTTATTTAATTGTTAATTGCTTTATTATCAGATATATATATATTTCTTTATGAATATAAAGCCTTTGAAATCGAAGCGTTAATTTTTTAAAGATCTGACTTTATAGGCTTTATATTCATAAAGAAATTAATATATTTATGATAATACAACACGCTAGAAAAAAATTAAAATTATAAGATTTCTAATAAAATAATATACATATATAATCATTCTATCCATTCTTGTAACGAATTTTATTACCCTAGTGTCAATATTATTCGAAATACAGTGTGTTAATATTGCCCCGCCCATTTATAGACCACCCACTTTTTAAGATATGTTCCTCTGTGTTCAATGCCTGTACTTGTTGACAAAAAAATTAAAGCCATCGGGTAAAAATGGCTCAAAAAAATAATTCAAAGCATTTGGCGGATTACATTTTTTTTAATGTTCAACTTTTTTGAGTTATTTTGATATTTATATTATTATATTTATTTTTTGACTGCGTAACAAAATTGGCCTTTTTAATTACTAGTGATTATTTAACTCCAAAAAACAAACAACAAAAAAATGTACTAATAAAAATAAAAAATTTTCCAGAATGCAAATTATATAAGTTTTCCGATACAAGGAAGTTGAAATTAAAGTTGACATAAAAATAAGTGTTGGTAAAGCGTTATTTATTTAGTGACGGGATGAGAAATGATTTAAGAGCAATAATTACAACTATCACCATCACCTTTATCATCACCATCACTATCAATATAACTAACACTATAACTATCACTATCACTATAACTATAACTATAACTATAACTATAACTATAACTATAACTATAACTATAACTTTAAACATTACTATAACTATAACTATACCTATAACTATAAGTATAACTATAACTATAACTATAACTTTAACTATAACTATAACTATAACTATAACTATAACTATAACTATAACTATAACTATAACTATAACTATAACTATAACTATAACTATAACTATAACTATAACTATAACTATAACTATAACTATAACTATAACTATAACTATAACTATAACTATAACTATAACTATAACTATAACTATAACTATAACTATAACTATAACTATAACTATAACTATAACTATAACTATAACTATAACTATAACTATAACTATAACTATAACTATAACTATAACTATAACTATAACTATAACTATAACTATAACTATAATTATATCTATAACTATAACTATACCTATAACTATAAATATAACTATAACTATAACTATAACTATAACTGTAACTATAACTATACCTATACCTATAACTATAACTATAACTATAACTATAACTATAACTATAACTATAACTATAACTATAACTATAACTATAACTATAACTATAACTATAACTATAACTATAACTATAACTATAACTATAACTATAACTATAACTATAACTATAACTATAACTATAACTATAACTATAACTATAACTATAACTATAACTATAACTATAACTATAACTATAACTTTAAACATTACTATAACTATAACTATACCTATAACTATAAGTATAACTATAACTATAACTTTAACTATAACTATAACTATAACTATAACTATAACTATAACTATAACTATAACTATAACTATAACTATAACTATAACTATAACTATAACTATAACTATAACTATAACTATAACTATAACTATAACTATAACTATAACTATAACTATAACTATAACTATAACTATAACTATAACTATAACTATTACTATAAATATGACTATAACTATAACTATAACTTTAACTATAACTTTAACTATAACTTTAAATATAACTATAACTATAACTAAAACTATAACTGTAACTCAAACTATCACTATGACTTTCACTATAGCTATAACTATTACGATGACTATCTCTATCGATATCCCTATCTCTATCGGTATCCGTATTTCTTACGGATACCCTACAATAAGCATTTTTTATGTAACATGTGTGAATATATATTGAAATGGTGAAATTTCTTACAAATAGTAAATTTTTTAATAAATCTGCTATATTGTCATCAAAGTTAAGATGATATCTCGAAAACTGTAGCTTTTCTCAGTACAACGTATTTTTGTATGAATAGTGGTTGGTTGAGACAAATAACGGAATTTGAAATCTTTTTTGGTAATATTTTTCACTGATCTGAGAACGTAAGCGAACTCATGTCACAGAGTAGGTCGAAAGGTCACAGCGAAAAGGTCAAATTTCGACCACTGGCGAACTCTAGTAAAAATTAAGTGGCCATTTTAGCCCTAGGAAGAGCTTTGACCGAGCTTCTATTGATTAATTGTTGTTGCGCATGTTATTAAATGTTTGAACACAAATGATCGAGAACTGGACCTACGAATTTTAAGCCAACTCCGAACGCCTTATGTTTCAATTGAAAAAACATTCTGTCTGAGCTGTTGTTTGAACCGCGGTTCCTTAGCTTACGGGTCACGCACTCTACCACTAGGCTACGGCCACCACTTCTGTCATCTATCACCATTACCATCATTACAAATATCACTATCACAATAACTATCACTATTACTATGATATTACTATTGCTTTGACTTTACTATTACTGTTACTATTACTGTTACTTTACTATTACTATTACTGTTACTGTTACTGTTACTTTTACTTTTTTACTACTATTACTGTTACTATGACTATTACTATTACTATTACTATTAATATTACTATTACTATTACTATTACTATTCCTATTACTATTACTATTACTATTACTATTACTATTACTATTACTATTACTATTACTATTACTATTACTATTAACATTACTATTACTATTACTATTACTATTACTATTACTATTACTATTACTATTACTATTACTATTACTATTACTATTACTATTACTATTACTATTACTATTACTATTACTATTACTATTACTATTACTATTACTATTACTATTACTATTACTATTACTATTACTATTACTATTACTATTACTATTACTATTACTATTATTATTACTTTTACTATTACTATTACTATTACTATTACTATTACTATTACTATTACTATTACTATTACTATTACTATTACTATTACTATTACTATTACTATTACTATTACTATTACTATTAGTATTACTATTACTATTACTATTACTATTACTATTACTATTACTATTACTATTACTATTACTATTACTATTACTATTACTATTACTATTACTATTACTATTACTATTACTATTACTATTACTATTACTATTACTATTACTATTACTATTACTATTACTATTACTATTACTATTACTATTACTATTACTATTACTATTACTATTACTATTACTATTACTATTACTATTACTATTACTATTACTATTACTATTACTATTACTATTACTATTACTATTACTATTACTATTACTATTACTATTACTATTACTATTACTATTACTATTACTATTACTATTACTATTACTATTACTATTACTATTATTATTACTATTACTATTACTATTACTATTACTATTACTATTACTATTACTATTACTATTACTATTACTATTACTATTACTATTACTATTACTATTACTATTACTATTACTATTACTATTACTATTACTATTACTATTACTATTACTATTACTATCACTATGACTATTACTATGACTATATCTATTTCTATCACTATCACTATCACTATCACTACCACCAACACTATCACTAGAGCTATTAGCTATCACCTTTTTTATTTATAATAGTTTTTATACCAAATGTTATTACAAACTTGCAGCAAAGAAGTCTGAGTATAGAACTTTTATTTCTTTCCAATTCGCTGTGCTTTCTCTTATCATTTCAACTATTAATGCTTTAATAATTTACAAACCATTTCATGTTTTAATCTAAATTCTTAACGAAAGGTTCAAATTTACATTGATCGAGGTTAATTGACTCATAAAAAATAGTTTTAATGACAGTGTGAACAGAATGCTTTTTTATGCGACAGTAAAATATTAATGATTATTTAGTAGCTTTACGCTTCAAGTGCTATATATATATTGTAATTATGTTTGATCTGGTGTATATTTAGCGTGATGAAATACAACATTGCTTAAAATCTAATCTTTGATAATATTGCTACACTATATCATATAAGTTTTTATACACTCTGAACACTCTAAAATGTTTCCTCATTGTTCGTTAGTCATTCATTTCGCTTTCTATGCAACTCTAGGCGAGTATTTATTGGCATTGCTGTTGTTGCTGTTGGCTTTAACTCTTTGGTCCCTAATAATTTATTATCATCAACAGTTTTTTGTATGTAAGTAGTTGTTAGCGATGTTGTTGGCGCTACGTCTGAAGCAACAACATGCAAGACAATAAATTGAAGTCAGCTTGGAAAGCAAGCTGGCAGTCAGTCAGTCAGTCACTTGGTTACTTGGACACGCTGACATGGTTAAAGTTAGCTGTGGTGACAGTATTTTTGTTTTCTTCTTATTCTTTTGCGTGCTATACTTGAGCATTTAAGAATGATTAACAGATGATGAACGTTTTGTTGTTTTTGTGGTTTTTGTATTCAGATGTTTATATTGTGATTGGTTGTGATGTTAACGTTAATGATAATGATAATGATGAGGATGATTATGATTTACAATATTAATTAAATAGATTACAAAGTATTTACAACAAGCTATAGTTTGATAGGCAGTTTGGCATATTGAGAGATTAACAGTTCATTTGTTGCTTGTTAATATTTCAAAACTGAGTTCAAACTCTGCTGTTACCACGCAAAAGTGCTGGCACACTACATGTTTTTGCCTCTGTATCAAACTTAAAATTTTACAGATGGAAAACAGATGAATTAGAAATATTTCGAATTAACAAATTTACATGCAAAAATAACCATAAAATGTCAAGAATTTATTTTTATTGCGTTCACATTGCTTGTAAATTTTGGCATGTCACTTGTGTTAATATATATAGTGTGGAAGCAATTAAAGTTTTGTTTGTAATACTAGATGTATGCTATAGATACTTTGTTTCATAGTTTTGAGTCGTTTTGGAGGAGAAAATATTTAAACAGTGCGAAAACAAGTCTTGGAAAAGTCATGAAGAAGTTGCAAAATAAATCTTCTAGTACAATCAATCTCAATATCCGTTTCAATACATCATAATTTATTCAAAATATTAACCATGAATTTAATTAATTTTGACTTGGCTGCACTGCTCTGATAATCATTATCATCATCATCATCATCGTTATCTTTACCATCGCCAACATCAACATCTAGCCTTAATTTATCAATTTGTCTCCTTTGATTTTGACCAGAAAAACTTGTCACGTCCGTTCGTTGCACGTTGCACTTGTACGTCAAAAACTGTCATTACCCTGATGTTGCGGCAATTTTTCACAGACAAGTTTTTCTTCTTGAAAATTGAAAAAACAAATCGAAGCTAAGAAAAAAATCACTCAACACACAAAATATTGTTAGCAAATATTTAACAACAAATTGATTGCCGCTGGTGGAAATGTTGGTTGGAAAAAATTGGAACTGATTTTGCAAATTTTCATCAAGTTTAACTGGATTTTTTTTTGCACGTATGCAAATTTAGACATTTTATTACCTGAATTTTATGAATGAGAACTAATAATGTTGGGTTAAATAGAGCAAGTTAACGGTGTAATCTCATGGTGTGCGGCTGACGAGTTACGTACGATGGCTTTTAAGACACCTGAGGCAAGCAATAAACTGCAATCTGAACAACCTGATGAATGTAAGACTGAGCTTAAGTGCTTAAATCAATAAAGATAATTTTAGAAATTAGTTTGTTAGCGTTATGAAAGTGAAAAAAAAAGGATTTTGATTGAATATATATATTTTTTTTAGAAAAATCCAGATATGAACATTTTGTACCCTCCTTAACGCTTTATTTAATAATACTGATCGCATCCTTTTCAACTAAATATTGACATCTTTAGATACATATTTTAACCATATTGAATTGTATTCATATAACATTTATATGAATACAATTTGATTATATTAATGGCCCATTCAAGTTTTCAATCTTAAAAACACTGTATTCAAAACAAATTTTTCTTTGAAGCATTTGTTTATTTTTGGCAGTTTTTATTTGACATTGTAGTTCTAGAATATTAAAAAAACATTTTGTACATTTTTGAATAAAAAATATTATCTAATAGCGCAAATCAGTGGTTTCATGAAGCACTTGAAATTTGCGGTGATTTAATTTATTAGGTTTTGCTAACACTTGTTGCGCACTTAATCGAAGGTGTTAAAATAAGTTTAAATTTTTACCAAAATCGCAGATTTCGTTGATGATTGAAATAACGCTTTCGGACAAAAAAATAATTTTTCTTAAATTTATAAAAATAAGTGTTTCTAAAAAAAAAAAATTTAACTAATCAGAAATACCATTTTTAACTGCTTAAATAGTGTGCAAAATTTGATAGCGATTCTTAGTAAAATTATTGGAGTAATTGTAGTCAACGAATTTAAAAATTATAAATTTTAATTTATTAATAAATTTTTGTCCCACATACAAAAGGACTTATTTTATTTTATTTGCTCTATTTTGTGACATCGGGTAGAATTAGTGGCGATCTATATGTCTAAGAATGCTTGCAAAATAGATTGTTTCATATCTACGACAATATGAAGTGCCCACTTTTTTTATGGCTTGACCTATGGTAAAATGGCCTTACATTGGTTCCAAAGGAATGAAAGAATTTTGGTGCCTAAAGAAGCCAATCCAACAAATTGTCCAGACCAAAGGTTAATTGAGAGTTACTAAACTTTAGTTAAAAGAGAGTGAAAGGCAATGAAAAAACTGGCCAAAGACCTTCAAGTCTTTAAAAGAAAGTGGTCTTCTGCAGCTGGATTTATGCCAGACACTACCATAAAAAATAATGAAAGGGGTTTCTAAAAATTAAAGCTAAATATAAAAAATAATAATTCTAGATTTATTCTTTTTATGTAAATTTCAAAGGAATCTAAAAATTAAAAGACTTTAGTTTATAAAAATCGAACTACTGGTTCAAATATTTTCTGATTTTTATATGTGTCAATGTTATTCGACACAGTCCTTAGCATCATCTATGTCAAGTACATAAAAGATAACCTAAACTATCAATAGTTTAGTTTACAATATCAATTTGTCTTTGCTATCGAAGGATGCTTCCTCTTAAAATGGTTTCAACAGGTTGGGTGAAAAATATTGAAAGCAAAACTGAAAGATTGAACATTTTAGAATGTAACTACTTTTATTCAATACTGTTGTCTGGGGCTTCGCCACGAATGTTTTTTTTCAATCTCATTAACGCTTTAAAGACGGGACACTTTTTTCACACATGTGCTAATTTTTACCTTATTATGGTTTTGACTAATTTTTATGTGATATGGTTAATTTTGCGACACCCGACTTAGTGATGCGATACGGCATCATCGTCCTTATTAGGTTAAGGCGTATTCACTGATCACTTTCAGCATGTTTTGCAAGTTTTTTATATGAAGTTTCCTCTCAGAGAGAGAACTTGCTGCACGCTCTTCAACTTGATTAACATTATTTTAATTCACACAAAAACTTGCTGAAGGCTATCAGTAAATCCAGCTTTAAGACAATACATATCAAAGAAATAAAAAGTTGTCTATTTTGTTTTGTTTTTTTTTTTGGAGCGCTGCTCTGCATTTATATGTATCCAACTTTTTGCTCGAGGCTCATATTTTTATTGTTGCGCTCAAGGCTCATTGATAAGGCTGTGGCACTTGAGAGAAACGCGCTCTTTTTTTCACTGAACTATCCATGGTAGAAGAATACAGGTATATGCACCAGATGAGAGCATACTGCCGGAATTGTCAAAACGAAGCAAAACTTTTTCTTTATTCTCTTTTGTTTCCATTCGCCACACAGCTAAATTTGACAGACATGGCAGTATGGAAAGAGAGCACAGTCAGCGCTGCATATACCTCTATCCCTCTACCATGGAACTATCACTGTGCTTTTCTTTGTTCTATGCATTCATTTTCTTGATTTCTTTTCATCCATTCTGACAGTTCGACCGAGCTCTCTCTGAAGTGCCACAACCAATGTTGCCGCGACGATTCTAAAAAAAGTATCCTTGAAAAGGTCAAAAAAAGTATCCAAAAGTATCCACTTTTGTTAAATAAAGTATCAACGTATCAAAATCCAAAAACCAAATATATATTTATTTTTTTAACACAAAAATACAACTTTAATATTTTTAAATACTCAACCCCAATTTTTTAAGCTTCCATAACAATTTTTTTATTTAATTTTAAGACTAAAAAATATTTTTATGAAAATTTAATAACAAGATATAAAACATGTGCCATAATATTAAAAAGGAACATAAATTGAAGTACTTCTTCAAAACCATAATAAATTGCATAAGAAAGGAAAAAAAAAAATAAATAAAAATCTTGTTCAGTTTAGTGCATAATAGATTATATGGGTTGCTTTTGCGTTTTTATTATATTAAGCTGACATTGCACGTTGAAAAAAAGATTTCATTTAAAACATTTATCTTAAAGACTTGAAATTTTATTTACGTAAATAATACTAAAATCAATATTTTAAATAAGTTTTCTTTTAAAACGGCGTAAAACAAGTAGTCGTTTTCCGACAGGGTCAAGATATTTTTTGGTCCCAATTTATCGGATATAAAACAATCAAAACGCATATTACTGGATCTTTATGCAAAACGAAACGAAAGCTGAACGTCGTGAAAGAAACGAGCAACAATATTTTTTGATATGGAAAAATGTATTGCCCGCAACATGTTCAGCCTTCGTTTCGTTTTACATAAAGATGCAGTTAATAACGGTACATGACGGTACAACCTATACTTGAATTATTAAGTCTCGTAACAATTTGCAATCGAAGCTAAGCCATATTAAGGGAAAAAAATTACAGATTTTTTTAAAAAGTCGCTTAGCTATGGCAGACTTAAAATATTTTTCACAAAATTTAAAAGTTCTTTGTAAACAGATTGATTTAATGCATTTTTTGATAAGAAAATATTGCCCAAAAAAGTCTCAATGTCATAATTTTTCTTAAAATTTTTGTGGAATTAAAAGGTCTGCTTACTTTTTATTATTAAAAAAGTATCCAAACTTACACTGAACCTTAAAAAAAGTATCCACCAATTTTTGAACGAAAAATGTATCTAAATGGATCCAATTGGATCCAAACGGCAACACTGCCCACAACCTTCTTAATGAGCCTTGATTGCGCTGTGCTACCTAAGCACGAAGAGAAAGAGAAAAATAGAGAGCAACATGTAGTTAATTGAAACTCTCGCAAGACAAAAGCGTCAAAAACAACGACCCAGTGGTAAATGGACACATGACGATTATTTCCAATATATATAATAAATTATTTCTTAAATACAATGAAGCTGCCGGGCCTCCAAAGTCTGTTTACAATCCTCTATTACATTTGTATGGACATGGTGGGATGAAAACACCGATGTCATCTACCTTACACAGTAAGCGACAATGTGAGTAGGTATGCACAAGATAGGAGAGAACAAAAAAATAAAACACAAATTTGGAGAGAACACAAATACATTGAACGAAAATCCTCTCTACGCAAAAAACTCAACGAAAACGAAAGAGAAAGCACAGAAAAGAAGCAAACAAAAGCAAATGACGCCACGAATTATTTCCACAATAATTTTTACAATCTAATGATCGAATTTATTACCTTTTAGCTAGCACTACAGAGTAAATTTTTATTAAAACTTTATTTTATATATGAAACTTTGTTCTGGTTTAAACATAAAGATTAATAGTTTTCACAAACACTCTTCACTGCAAAACTTCCTGTTAGAAAACACGATGTTGCTACACAGACGAATAAAGTTGAACTGCTGTTTTGACAATGAAAATAAACTTATGTGAGCACAAACAAGATTTCGTTTCCGCTTACAGTTCTGCATTACAATGTCATCACCGATAAATTTTTACAAGCGGGTAATAAGCAATGCGTTGCAGCTGGGATGATTTCTTAAAAAACTTAATACCTTAATGAAATATACTTACTATACAAATTTCGAAAAAATACCCCTAAATTAATCGGTAGTACAAATATGATATTTTAAAATTTTTTCATAAAAATCGGCCCAGTACCTTTGGATTAAAGTCGTTGCTTTAAATTTTCACTTTAATAGATATAGTATAGATAATGTTACCAACTATACTTACTTTGTAAGTATCATACTTATTTTCAGCTTCATATACTTACTAAAATTCCATGCTTATAAGTATACTTACTTTTAAGATTTATACTTATTCATGCTTACTTTTCAGCTCTGGTTGAACTTTTGCTTGCAAAAGCATAAAAAGTTTGGAAATCGGAGTCAACAGCGTTAATAATACAGACACTGGAGTCAATTTTATTTGTAAAAAATAATATTGAATACAGCTGTATCGAATTTGACAAATTTTTAAAGACAAGACTTGACATATTAAACAACATTTCCAGCCAAGACAAATACGATTCCAAGCAAAAATAAAACAAACCAGTTAATGTAGCACGTCAATTCAGTGACAGTGAGGGCTAATAATAACGGTATTCCCTTAAAAGTTTAAATTTCCCATTTCGTAAACATGTAAATTTCAGAGCTCTTGTTAAGGGAATGCACTCTTTGTTATTCTGTTTAATTTTCCGCGCACATGTCAATAACAGCTGATGTTATAAATTGAACAAAATAAAATTTAAACATTTATGATGCCTAAGCAAAGTGAAAATAAAAAATAATTTAAATATTTAATATATATTTAACAATATGCATTTTAGCAGTTATTAATTGAGTATATAATAGAATCGTTTCAAGTCTGACAGCTGATAGTTTAAGCAAACATGTTTACATAATTTACGCATAGAAATTGTAGCTTAAACCTTGTAAAAAATGTCCCATACAAAATTTGCTTAAAATTCCCCAATTGTTTAAAGGTAAGCAGTTTAAGAGGTTTAAGCAGTTTAAGAAGCGTTAAGGGAATACCATAAATGATAACTTTGCTTTGATCTCTCTATTCATTTAAGGCTGGGTCGATTTGTTTGGAGGTTAAAAAATTGATGTTGCCTGGCCGATAGGGGCCATAGGGGTGCAATTTACCCTATCACATCTTCAATTTTGTGAATTTTTTCTTTAGGAATTTTTATCCAAAAATGTTTGTATATAAACGTGCACAGACAGAACAATAATGATGCCAGAAATGAAATCCATTTATACGTTTTTAAACAAAAATTGATCGTAAAAAATTCCTAAAAAAAAAATTCTCAAACTTCAAGGTTTTTGACCATCACGGCTGAACCACAAAAGCTATCCACCTTATATTCACATAAGTTTGTGTGGTCCTCCGAAATTTTTTCTTTTTATTGTAGATCCCCTAGGTGGCGCTGTGGTCGCTTTTTATCGGTTTATAAATACAATTTTTTTTTGAAAAATCGACCACAGCGCCACCCTGGGGGATCTAAAAAACGATAAAATTTTTTATTAAAACGTGTCAATGTGAGACCGGTTTTAAGTTGAATCTGGCATCAGTTTTGTTCAAGCTGTGCACGTTTATATACAAAAATTTTTAGAAAAAAATCCTAAAGAAAAAATTCACAAAATTGAATATGTGATAGGGTAAAGTGCACCTCTATCGCCCCCGTTTTTTTTAATAACTTTGTATGCTCGATCCAGGCAAATCACCCAGGCAACTTTTTGTTATGCTTTTGTTTGTTTTCAAACTATTTTATATATATGTAATATACCCGCCGAACCATATGTGAATGTTTTGCGTAAAGTTATAGTTTTGAGTACGTTTTCGGAAAGAAATTTCTTTTTTGTAAATTTTTGTTTTTATTTTAATTGTTCTTGCTAGAGAAGATTTAATTCGTGAAAATTTATTCCATAACAAAATGTTAATTATTAAAAAGTGCATTTTTATAGTTAGCTTTTTACTCGTTTTCGAAAAAAAGGTTCGCTTTTGAGAGGCAATTCAGTCCGGCGAATGAGTTAAAGTTAAAAATGGTTAATGTTTGAGTGCCGAAAAATAACTTTTCAATAGTTTTTTTCAACGCGTTTCCGAACAAAAAATAGACAGTTGATGATTCTTTCATTAACTCACTTCTGAAGAAAAAAAAAAGGTTCGCTTTTGAGAGGCATTTTACTCCGACGAATGAGTCCAAAAAGATTCATTTATGAAAGTCGAAAATGAATTTTTCTACCCAAAAAAGTTTATAAATGAATTAAAAAAAGATAGTTTTGGTTCACTGGGTATATGAATTGCAAATATATAAAATTAATTTTTTTTTATCTGAAGAATTTTGGTTTTAGTTAGATTGCCTACACAAAACTTTTCGAGAAGAACAAAAAGAGGGCGTGACAACACTTACGGAGTATTGTGGGTTCTATTGGTTCTTATTGGGGGTTGGAATTAGTTTTAAAGGTTTTCTAAGAGATGGCGTAACTATCAATAGATCGCATCGGGCACACCTGTGACTATATTCATTTCAAAGCACATTGTCTAAGCTTCATTTTTCAGTATGTGTCATTCCACTGAAGTGTAAACAACATATATTTTTTCTCTGTGAACATGTCGACTTTCGTTCCAACAAAACGCAATTTGCGGGAAGGTTTACTTTTGTGATTCCATTTGAAGAAAAAAGCGGTTGAAGCACAACGCACGCTTACTGAGGCTTACGGGGACTATGCTCCATCGATTTCTACTTGTGAGTACTGGTTCCGTCGGTTTAAAAGTGGTGATTTTGAAACGGAAGACAAAGAGCGTCCGGGCCAGCCGAAAAAGTTTGAAGATGAGGAATTGGAGGCTTTGCTCGATGAAGACCCGTGTCAAACCCTTCAAGAATTGTCAGAATCATTGGGAGTCGACTTATCAACGGTCGGCAAACGCTTGAAGGCCATGGGAATGATTCAAAAGCAAGGAAATTGGGTGCCGTACCAGTTGAAGCCGAGAGACGTTGAACGGCGATTTTGCATGTGCGAACAACTGCTTCAACGGCATAAAAGGAAGAGTTTTTTGCATCGTATTGTCACTGGCGATGAAAAGTGGATCCATTTCGATAATCCTAAGCGAAAAAAATCGTGGGGACCACCCGGCCATGCATCAACATCGAGGGCCAAGCCGAATATTCATGGCGCCAAGCTTATGCTGTGTATTTGGTGGGATCAGAAGGGTGTCGTGTACTATGAGCTGCTAAAACCTAACGAAACCATCACTGGGGAACGCTACCAACAACAATTGATGCAATTGAGCCGAGCATTAAAGGTTAAACGGCCGGAATATGCCAAAAGACACGACAAAGTGGTTTTTCAACATGACAACGCACGGCCACATGTTGCAAGAACCGTCAAGGAAACGTTGGAGGCGCTGAATTGGGATGTGCTACTCCACCCGCCTTATAGCCCAGACATAGCCCCTTCCGACTACCACCTATTCAGATCGATGACGCATGGCTTGGCTGAGCAGCGCTTCACTTCTTACGAGGATACCAAAAAATGGGTCGATTCGTGGATTGCCTCAAAAGACGAATCGTTCTTCCGGCGCGGAATGCATATGCTGCCAGAAAGATGGGAAAATGTTGTAGCTAACGATGGACAATACTTTGAATAATATACATTGCACCGTTGTTTCTAAATAAATGCTCAAAAACCGAAAAAAAACCTTTAAAATTAATTCCAACCCCCAATATATTAGTAAATAATATCAAGTAAATATTAAAATTTTTTTTCTAAGGTGATATACTTACTTATACTTATTTTTAAAAATTATACTTACAAATACTTACTTTTCAGTGTTCTAAGTAGCAAATATACTTATTTTTTATTACATGAGTTGGTAGCACTAAGTATAGATATAGATATAGATATAGATAGTATAGATATAGATATAGATAATCTCTCTCAACTTTTATACAACTTATTTTAATGATTCTCCAATAGTTTTATACCATGTCTGTAATGATTTTCCGGAAGCTCTGCAAAATACTGTTTAATGGCTGCAATAGCTTTTGCATTCGACGAAGAAAGCTTTCCACGAAGGAATTGTTTACAGTTTCTGAAGAGACAGTAGTAGACGCTGGGTGTTAAAGCAATTCGTACTTTAGTTTGTTTAATATAGCTATCGTCAAAACACTTCTGTGAACATGTGCTTTGTATTGATGAAAAATGTTATTTCTCACGATTTTTGTCATTCAGTAGATCCAAAAGGTTGAAATAACATCCAGAGTTCATTTTTTTAGCTATTTAAGATCTTGACAAACAATACTATACATTTGCTCAATGATTTCCGGTGTGGTTGCACTTTTTCTACGTTCACTTGTACGACCACGTACAAGGTTTGGTTTTTGACCTGAAAGGAACGGGATAGATTATTTAGAGGAATTGATTAGAACCATACGTGAATAGCTGATTAGGCGAAACAACCTGATTAGTGTTATGCCTTAACCTTGGCAAGCATTTCCAGCCCTTACTTGTTCCTGCCCTTTCATTTCACATTTTCTACAATTTAGTTGTGGATTTTTAGTTTTCCATAGTTCTTAAATGTAGGAAAGAACAAAGAAAGTGAAAAGAACCATGTTTGAACCGGGGACCTCTGGGTTGATAGTCTAACGCACTCTCCACTAGACTGCAAAGTCCAACATTCATTGTTTTGACATGCAGAAAAATTCCAATTTATAAAACGTTCATGCTTCAATGAATTAAGTAATTTATGAATGTTTAGAATCTTGGCTTGCAGGTATGCGGATCTTAGGTGCCTCAATTTATGATTTAAATTTATTTTGCCTACTTCTGTCCTAAGGGATCTTAGAACACATTCATTGTTTTGGCATGCAGGTGACGATCTTTTTTTTTAAATTGAATCTATATTAGGCAGGGCTCGCAAACAAACTCTAAAGAAAAGTATTTTTCTGTTCTGTTTGTTTCTTCTTAAGATCACAACAAGTATTTTGGTTTGTTTAGTTTTTTCTCTCCGATTCAAAAAGTAGCACAAACCGAAGCAAGTAGAGACGAGAGAGTAAAGTAAAATGAAATGTTTCTTTTTTTGAATAGAAAAAACTTCCTCTCACTGTTATGCTTTTGAATCGCGTGCACAAAAACAATCAAAGTAAAGTATCTTTAGCGATCTCTTGAAGGTTGCTGGAAGCACCAAAATCCGAAGAGAGATCTGCAATGTTTGTTCGTTTCGTTTATGATGCGATTTTTTTTTGTGTTGAAAAACTTATTGCGTTGGAATTTTTCTTTGTTTTGATGCTTTTATTGAATTTTTTGTTTCATATAGATGCGTTGAACTCATTTACAAACAAACAAACAAATATTGCTCGTTTAAAAGTATAAGAAAGATATAAGAAATTCGATGACTAGGAGCGTGAAATGTATGAGCTGGTCTCTTAATTTTTTCCCCCTCAAAATTTCTTCTGAACACACCTACATTCTACTTACTACCCTTCTGGGGGTCCCAAACAACCATGTCACTAAAACCATGTCGTACAAATATATCGGTTTATGAAATTTAAATGCAAACAAATCAACATAACGAGACTTAAAAAATCTTAGCTTCCAGAAAAATGCTGCTTAAAACATGATTAAATTCTTTTGTCGAACTTCCGTAGTAAAACTACATTTGTTACTTGTACATTTGTTACTACATAACACTACATTTGTTACTTGTTGTGGTTGCGATCGTGACAACAAAATCTAAAAAACGAAATACTTGTTGTTTTCGTAGAACACAAAACAATAGTTTTCTTTCTCTCTTCATTTTCTGTTCGCTTTGGTACGCAATTCTGTTTGTAGCAAAGATCCAAACCTAAGCAGATAGTGAAACTGTTTGCTTTCGCAGATTTAGCAGATGTAGAGTTAGTTTTTTCGTACAGTTTATTTGCAACCCCTGATATTAGGGCGGGTCAATTTGTATGGACGAATTTTTTGGAGGTCTGGCTCAGCGAAATTCGTAAAATACATGTAATTTCAAGACTTTTTCTCCACTACAGCATATACAAATTCTGAAAAAAAGCTGTGCGGACTTTCGTAAATAGATTTTGTTCTCAATTATAAAATATGAATGTATGTGTATGAATCTATTTACGAAAGACCGCACAGCTTTTTTTCAGAATTTGTATATGCTGTAGTGGAGAAAAAGTCTTGAAATTACATGTATTTTACGAATTTCGCTGAGCCAGAATTTGACCCGCCCTAATCTATATATGTTGTTTTTTTTTAATTGAGATGCCAACATATTGCGCATTCTTTACTGATTCTACTGATAGTAATATTTTCAACTAAAAATTCACATCAAAAAATATATTTCTACATTTGAGTGTAAAAGAAATTTATTTTCTGGTATAAATTATTATATTCATATAACAGTCATATTATTCATGTCATTTCAATGTTCAATTAATTCCCTTTATAGGAGTAAAATCAACATTAGAATTAGTGTTTATTCCGAAAAAAGTTTATTTGGTGATGCATACTTTTTATGATCCAATAACAACGATAAATGACACTTTCCCCTTAAATTTAAAAGCTTACTGCCTAAATCGTTTCTGATACTCTTGGTAACAATCGTCTTACTTTGCCTGTATTTCTCTCGCTCAAACTCCATATGCACCAGTAACTTGCTCAAAGGTTTACAACATTTGCTTAAATCACCACAACTTTTCGTTTTTTCTTCAAATTGTGGCCATTTTTTATATAAAAAAATTTTACCGGTTCCAGCTAAAGCTGCTGCTACTTTAATTTAATGGTTCAACACCTCGTTTGTTGTTCGTGTTTGAGCCTTAAGCCGATTAAGCTTGCTTAAACTTGCACATTAAAATGATATAAATTGGAAAGGCTGGCAACTCTTGTCAGCCTCACATATCGCTTGAGTGGCAAGTTTCTGCTTTTGTAGCAAACATGCCAACAATTTAACGAGTTAACATGCAACACGTTAGCTGCAACAACTGCATATTAAGATGCATTAAGAGACACGCCCATTTGATGTGCTTTATTTTGTTTTTGTTTTTTTTCTTGAAGTTTCAACAAAGAGGCGCTAACAATGTGAACAATTTTAATTTGCTATAAAACATACAAATTTAACATCCAAGCCGCTTATCTATTCTTTAAAAAGCATTTCCACCAACAGCAACAACAACAACAGTGTTAAGCTTTCCTACTTTCCGCTATATTTGCTTGTTAACATCGTGTAGGTTCGTTTGTTTGATGGCCATGTTTAAATATTCTTATTGTTTTTATTTATTACAGAATATTTGTTTAGGTCGTTATTGAAATGAAGTGGATCATTAGATTTCTTTGTATTTGGCCCAAACTTTCACTCTTTCAACAGCTTTGTTGTTTATTGAAAATACATAATATGTTTAATAAAATGGTCTATCTTCTAATGAAAATTCAGAGGCATAGATAATGATAGCCGTTTAAGGTAGTGGGGATAAAGTGAGTTTTAACCCATACATTCATACATCACTATCGTGTTATATTAATTAAAAATTAATAGTTCATTTTTTGAGTTAACTCATGAACGACTCAGTGAAAATTTCAACTCTGAGGTTACAAGCTTTGATGTTATCACAGATTGTAGTCGTATTTTTATATATATATTGAGGCAGAAATAAAGTGAGTATTGATCCAGACATTTGTGTATCATTATCATGTTATATTATTGTAATTCAAAATTAATAGTGTTTTAGTGTATTTTCTGAGTTAACTCATTAACGACTCAGTGAAAATTCGAACTCTGAGTTTATTAGCTGTGATGTTATCACAGATTATAATCGTATCTTTATATGTATATATATTGAGGTAGAGATAAAGTGAATATTGAACCGGACATTTATATATCAATATCGTTTATATAAAATAAAAATTAATAGTGCCTTAGTGCATTTTCTGAGTTAACTCATTAACGACTCAGTGAAAATTTCAATTCTGAGGTTATAAGCTTTGATGTTATCACAGATTGTACTCGTATCTTTATATACATATATTGAGGTAGAGATAAAGTGAGTATTGATCCAGACATTTATGTATCACTATCATGTTATATTATTGCAATTCAAAATTAATAGTGGTTTAGTGCTTTTTCTGAGTTAACTCATTAACGACTCAGTGAAAATTCGAACTCTGAGGTTATAAGCTTTGATGTTATCACGGATTGTAATCGTATCTTTATGTGTGTATATATATTATGGTAGATATAAAGTGAATATTGACCCGGACATTTATATATCAAAATCGTGTTACATAAAATAAAAAAATAATAGAGCATAAGTGCATTTTCTGAGTTAACTCATGAAAATTTTAACTCCGAGGTTATAAGCTTTGATGTTATCACAGATTGTACTCGTATCTTTATATATATATATATTGAGGTAGAGATAAAGTGAGTATTGATCCAGACATTTATGTATCACTATCATGTTATATTATTGCAATTCAAAATTAATAGTGTTTTAGTGCATTTTCTGAGTTAACTTATTAACGAATCAGTGAAAATTCGAACTCTGAGGTTATAAGCTTTGATGTTATCACAGATTATAATCGTATCTTTATGTGTATATATATATTGAGGTAGAGATAAAGTGAATATTGACCCGGACATTTATATATAACTATCATGTTATATTATTGCAATTAAAAATTAATAGTGTTTTAGTGCATTTTCTGAGTTAACTTATTAACGACTCAGTAAAAATTCGAACTCTGAGGTTATAAGTTTTGATGTTATCACAGATTATAATCGTATCTTTATGTGTGTATATATATTGAGGTAGAGATAAAGTGAATATTGACCCGGACATTTATATATTAATATCGTTTATATAAAATAAAAATTAATAGTGCCTTAGTGCATTTTCTGAGTTAACCCATTAAAGACTCAGTGAAAATTTCAACTCTGAGGTTATAAACTTTTATGTTATCACAGATTGTACTCGTATTTATATACATATGGTATACACAATTTTTTTTAATAGCTAATGTATTTTTTCTTTTACTTTCAGGTAAGTCTTGACTTGAACAATCAAATACAAACTTCAAAATGGTAGCGTTAGGTAAAATAAGGGAAAAATCGACACAGCATCGTCATCCGAAATATTTTTAATATTAACCACAACCACTTTGCCAAACTTTTCTGTTAAATGCTGAGCACCCTAATATTGAGCAAACAGCTTGGCACTTAATTTTCGCTTAAATCCCAGCATTTCCGCTTCACTGATGCCCACATTGTGCGTTGGTGCAACTGTTGCTCTCATATTAATTGCAACACTTGTAGGCATTCGATGATATTATTTATGTTATGGTTATTTCTTTTCTTTGTCTGCTTATTTGTGCCTTAATGCTACCAAAAAGCAGCAAAACACTAACGCATTGTATATATCATATACCACCCTTATATCGCAAGCTGGCAACCCTAAAAATGTGTTGACGCGCACGTGTTGCTCTGCTACCACTTTTTCCCATATATTTTTTTATGACAAATGCTTATTTAGGTTCTTATGATTATGAGATTTAACATTTTTTGACATTTCCATCATCAGGATATCCTTTATCGATGCATGATATCCTGCTGTGAGTGAGTGACAGGATGCATTTGTACATAAATCAATATCGAGTGAGTGTTTTTTAAGTGATTGCAAAAATTGATTCTCCAGTTATGATAAAAAATTGCATAAAAAGGAAAAAGAAAGGAAGGAGTGTGTAAAAAGCAATCGGCTTAGTTGGAAAAGGGGTTGGGAAAAGGGATGCAATTCGAAATGTCTCAGTATTGAAAAAAATAAGTAGATTTTATCTAAAAAATTCTTTTGCTATTGAGAAAGTAATAATGGTTACGAATTTGACTTTAAATAAAATAAAAATTGAGTTGGCGAATTTTAACTCTCAGATCCGAATTTTATTTTAAAAAGCACTCATTGCTACTATTTGCATTTCTAGCTTATTTTTAAAAATGTTTTTGTGGTGCTCAAAGTTTTAGATTTTTGATGTGAGTTCATAAATTTTTTATGGATAGGATGTTATATTATAGGGATTTTTTTCCTTAAAAGATGTAATAAAAGCAGCAAACTAAAATTAAATTTTATTTAATGTTTTATTTTTTTAATGTTTTTAAAAAAATGTTGTTAAATAAAATAAAATGTCAGACTCGTAAACTAGCTCGAAACGAATATGAGATCTCGGATTCGCCATCTCAGGCTCGCAAACGAGCTCGAAACGAATACGAGATCTCGGATCCGCCGCCTGGAGCACGTAAACGTGCTCGGAACGAATACGAATGGAGTCTCGGTTCAATACATTTCTTTATACAAAACTATATAAAAAAACTTTGAATTTTTTCATATAAAAATAATGAAAATTTTGTTTAGGTTATTGACGTATTTGAAATGTAAAAATAGGAAAAAGTAAACGGATACGAAAATTTTTGAAGTATAAAAATTTGTTTAAAACTATGTTCAAAGTGTGTAAAGAAAAACAATCATTAAACAACTTGATAAGACAATCATTAACTCAAGTACACTTGAAAAAAAAAACTTTAAAATTAAACAAAAAATTTTAAAATAAAAATTGAACGCATTTGCGTTTGTACAAAATTAAATTTAAAACAAGAGTGTTTAAGTTTTAACTATAAACACATATTTTTTTAAGTTTTCTTTTTGTTAATTTAAATTCTCGTTTAAATGTTAAAATGTCCATGTCTCATTAACCCATTGAGTCCCTAATTTTATATTGTTGAAAAGGTAATTTTGCCAGCTTTAAGAAAAATATTATATAACATTTGTAAATGGTGTTCTGTGAACCCCTTCTTTGAATTCAATGTCCATACCGCAAGGGATAGAGCCCCCAACCACCAAAAGTTTCTCAAAACTGTTTTTGGAGTAAAGTCCGTTCAATTACCTTTCCAACGGCAGTTCAAAATTCGGTTAAGAAATTCGTTTGCTAATAAAAAAATTAGTTTGCTAAAATGTTAGAATGACCATTAACCCATTGCGTCTCCACTCTAATTTTAATATTGTTGGAAAGATAATTTTGCCGGCTTTAAGAAAAAAATTATTTAAATTTTTTAAATGGTGTTCCTCGAAACTCTACACCGAAATGAATTACGTAACCGCAAGGGATGCAACCACCAACCACCAAATTTTAACAAAATTATTTTTGGATTGAAGTCAAATTTATTACCTCTCCAACGGTAGTTCAAACTAAACAATCTGTTAATGTTTTAATGATGAATTTTAGTAAAAATAAATTCTCGAATTTATGCCGAATTTATTTCGTGCACCCTGTAATTCCAACAAACATCACGCCAAACTTTTTTCCTTCAACTTTTTTATATCCGTCAGTGATGCTCCATGCAAAATTTCATCCAAATCGGAAATGGTCATTCCGTAAGGCCGCTATACGGAGATATTATTTTGCTTGAATCAAGCAAATGGTTTGCTTAAAAGCAAATCAGCAAAACTGTGCTCAATCACGGTGTGATTTTAGATAAAGTTTGCTAAATTGAAATCACTCGTCATGAATTTAAGAAAAAGCAAGTTTTTATTAACTTCAAGTCAAAATTTGCTAAGTTATTATAAACTACAAAAGCAAATTTTTACTTAATTCAAGCAAATATTTGCTAAGTTATTATAAACTCTAATAACAAATGTTTACTAAACTCAAGTAAATATTTGCTAAGTTATTTTAAACTCAATTCAAGCAAATTTCTTCTAAACACACGAACAAACGTTTTTTCTTAATGAAGAGAATTAGGCGATGATTTTTTAACAGCTGGGATGGTCGAATGGATAAGATCATGCACTTCCCTCCAGGAAATGGAAACATTCCCGGATATAAACAGGAAGCATTCCATGGAATGGAGGAAGCATTCCCTTCCGTTGGACACTCCATTTCTTTTTTACATAGCATGTCATTATGGGGAAAAATTCCTCTCCGCTGTCTTAAAAAGTGAATAGAAAGCAGTCCTCTCCCCTGCTCTGGAAATTAGTGTGGAAACATTCCTCTCCGTTGTTATGAAAATGCCCGACCAGGATTCGAACCCGGGACCCATGAGCGATAGTCAAGCACGCTACCACTAGACTATCGAATTCTATAATAAGCGTCTAGGAAACAATGGTATTAATATTTTCTGTTATCATTGCTTGACAATAAGTAAAAGTTTCCACATGCATTCTTAAAGAAGCGGTTTGGAAACAACATAAATACAAAACTACCCTTAAACTTCCGAAAGATACGATGGGGAATGTTTCTTTATCACTTTTAGATGGAAGCCTTCCGATTTTTCCTGGAGGGTTACACTCACGCGGTTGAGGTTCAAGTCTTCGAATAATAGTAATTTTTCAGTTTAATTTAATGTTAATAATTATTTCACTTCAAAAATATGCTAGATTTCAGCAACAACTAATCAAAATTTGCTATTCCAATTTATAATAACTTAGCAAATATGTGCTTGAAATAAGTATAAATTTGCTTTTGCAGTTAATAATAACTAAGCAAAATTTTGCTTGGATTTAATTAAAATTTTGCTAAGTTATTATAAACTGGAATAGCAAATTTTGATTAGTTTTTGCTGAAATCTAGCATAATTTTGAAGTGGCGGAGAATCAAGCGCAAGTTTTGCTTAACCACAATACAAATTTTGCAAGCAGTTTTCTCCGTGTACGTTCAAAATGGAATTGCTGTTGTATGAACACATTCATTTAATTTGAACACATATTTCCCTCAGTGTATATACAAAAAATTCTACCAAAAATGTCTTTAATAAAAATGATATGAAAAAACGTATAATTGCAAATTCGTTTCGAACCGTTAACGAAATCAAAAAAAATCCGCGATGGCTTCGATGGATGTATTTCGAATTTATAACAAAGTTGACATTTTATATAAAAGTATTTTGTAAAAATTTTAAAAAAATAATTTTTTTTTAAAAGATCAAAGAATTAAAGACAAGCGCCTTATAGAAACAAGGTTTGGTCTTTGACCTGAAAGGAAAGGGATAGCTTTATTAAGAGGAATTGATTGGAACAATACGTAAATTATTGATACGGCGAAACAACCGTGAAAGACAATTTGAATTGCTTTTAACCGAGGCTAGTGCTATATGCCTCAACCTCGTCAGCCTTTAGTTGTTGTTCCTTTCCATTAATTCCACATTTTCCACAATTTAGTCGTGGATTTTTAGTTTTCCATAATTCTTAAATGTAGGAAAGAACAAAGAAAGTGAAAAGAACCATGCCTTAGCCCGGATTCGAACCAGGCTTCTGGGTTGATAGTCTAGCGCACTCTCCACTAGACTACGATGGCCGATTTTATTGTTAGTTACTAAAAATACGTCAATTGAAATTAAAATAATTTTTATACGAAAAAGTTCGAAATCTTTTCATTTAATTTTGTATGAAGAAATTTATGTAAGTTTTTTTTTAATATATAATTTTAGGTTTCATGTTTTTTGTCTGTTTTTATGTTAAAAATTTTTCTTAGGAAAAGTCAACTTAAAAATTTATTGATCCAAAGTCTCGTGTTCGTTTCGAGATAGCTAGTTAACAAATCATTCTTCGTTTGATTGGGTTAGCACAAAACTTTTAAAATTAAACTAGTTGTGTTGTTGGTGTTGTCCAAATACTACGTCATACAATTAAGGGGTGGAGGGGGGCCTATTTTCGACGGAATGTGATATTGGAAGTAGGGTTTGAATATTTATGACGAAATGCGATGCATAAAGGGGTGAGGCGGAGCACAGTGGGCCCAAATGGACGTTGGCGTCTCATAAATGAGTTTTTAAAATTTACTCTTGCAGCCTGTATCATTATGAAAATAATCTAAGGAAAGGTAAAATATTGTACTGCAATGAAAATTTTATAAAAAAAATTGACACGATTCAGTTATATGGCTTGCTAAAGTGTTCCCAAGACACAGTCCTATTAGCAGCGAAGTGAAGAACGTTTTTAATTGAATTTTTTTTAACTATTTTTAAATTTTAGCATACAAGTTTTATACACCGATGGAAAGCTTAATGTTTAAGCTTTTTGAAAAAATAAAAAAAACCAAAAATTGTTTTATTTAATAAATTCAATATTTATTATCAACCTGTTTTTTTTACTTTTTTTTCACCTTTGATTTAGGTTTAAATAGTTGCGCTGTTTTGCGCTGTTTTCTTTCGTAGTACATTTGGTTTCTATAGTAAATTCGTAACTATACAACAAAAAAAAAGTGGCTCCAATTTTGCCCTTTTTGAGAAATTTAAATTTTCATAACGTAGGTGCGTGGCAAAAAAATATCCCATAAACTTTATATTTTTTTTTTCTATTAAACTCTGTTGATACAGTCGCTATTGATAGTTCCGTTAAAATCTGCATGTTAATCAAATATATGTTTGTCTAGAAGAAACCAGTGGCGCAGGAATGCAAAAGGGGACCTTGCTGCCCTTTCTAACTCATCACATATTATGAACTTGTGTTTTTGGGGTTTTTATGGTAACTTTGCACAATTTAACTATTTCTTTAATTTTTTTGTGGATCCCAGGCCTTTGTCCTGCATCGTATTATTCTATAACATATGTTTTCTGGTTTATATCAGAATTCTTTAACAAATACGATTTTTGTGTTGATGTGTTGTTTTCCGTGATCATGGTTATATATGTGTAGTATGGAGTCTGCCCCATAATCTCACGCATGTGGTGCCCTACTTTTACCACATAAAAAATCACTTTACGCAAACTACTTTGCTTTAAATTTAAATTTTAGATTTAAGACTTTATTTTTAAGATTTCAAAAATTATAAAAATTTCTATCAGTTTGTAAGAATAATCTTAACAAGCTTGCAATAATAAAAATAATGGATTTTGAAAGTAGTAGTTTGAATGATTTATTGAATATCATAGAAAATATATATTTTAAATTTGGCTTCATTATTGCAAAAGACAAAAAATTACATAATTTGAAATGCATTTTGAATCGTATTTTTTTAATTTGAAAAAAAAAATTAAGTACTAAAAAACTAAAATGGATTTTGAAAAAAAGTAGTTCAAGTGATTTATTGACTATCATAGAAAATACATTCCAAATTGGGTTTAAATATTTCAAGAAACAAAAAGTAACAGATTTTTTAAGCCAAAATCGAATTTTTTTAAAATTTAAAACAAAATTTTGGTACTAAAAACTAAGATGGATTTTGAAAAAAATTAATGCAAATGACTTATTGAATATCATAGAAAATATATTTCGAATTTGGCTTAATTATTGCAAGAGACAATCGTATTTTTTTTAACTTGATGAAATATTAGTGCTAAAAACTAAAATGGATTTTGGAAAAAAGTAGTTCAAGTGAATATCATAGAAAATACATTCCAAGCTGGGCTTAAATATTTCAAGAAACAAAAAAGTAACAGATTTTGTAAAGCCGAAATCGTATTTTTTTAAATTTAAAACATAATTTTGGTACCAAAAACTAAAATGGATATTGAAAAAATTAGTGTAAATGATTTATTGAATATCTTAAGAAATATATTTTAAAGTTGGCTTGAACTACTTTTTTCTAAAATCCATTTTAGTACTAATTTTTTTAAGTTAAAAAATAGCATTTTGAGTTTCAAAATTGTGCAACTTTTTTGTTTCTTGCTTATTATTGCACAATTTTGAAACACAAAATGCTATTTTTTCAACTAAAAAAAATTAGTACTAAAAACTAAAATGGATTTTAGAAAAAATGTAGTTCAAGTGGTTTATTGAATATCAAAGAAAATAAATTCCAAATAAGGCTTAAATATTTCAAAAAAGAAAAAACTACAGATTTTTTAAAGCCGAAATCGTATTTTTTTTTAATTTAAAACAAAATTTTGGTACTAAAAACTAAAATAGATAAAAAAGTAGTTTAAATGATTACTTGAATGGCATGGAAAATATATTTTAAATTTGGCTTTATTTTTGCAAGTGAGACGAAAGTAAGAGAATTTTGAAACGCACAAGTCAAGCCATAATCGTATATTTCTTAAGTTTAAGTAAAATTTTAGTAATAAAAAATAACATGGATCTAAGATAATATATTCAAAGTTTAGCTTAATTATACCAAGAGAGAAGGTTAGGTTAGGTTAGGTAAAGGTGGCTGAGCCGATAGACGACTCGTACACTTAGGCCAGTGCAGGCCCGTTCTGATACCACATAATCTCTTTAAAACCTAGTAGAGATTTCCCTCCTCAAACCAGTTCGAGCGGATAATGAATATAAGGATATGCTTGATTTCCAGGCAGGAGACTTCGGCAAGTCCATTTAAGAAGGGATGGCCCAGAGTTGCCATTCTCCTTTTAGCGAAAGCCGGACATTCGCAGAGGAGGTGCTGAACATTTTCTACCTCATCCTCACATCTGCAGCTTCTGCAGAAATTGTTTGATGCAAGTCCCAACCGAAGAGCATGCGCGCAGTGTTAGGATTCCTACTATTTTTGACAGGTCCTACCCTGCTTAACTCAAGTAGTGAGTTGGTGCGTTTTAAGTCGTAGGTAGGCCATGTTAGCTTAGTTATCCTACATGTATCAAGGCGTTCCCAGCGTTCTTGTGCAAGACCTAAGGATCTGTTCTTGCACTGGAGTTTATAGGAGGAAATGGGTATACCAATAAAGTCCTCATTTAAGAGGGTGTTAGAGGTCGTACCCTTCCTTGCCAATTCATCGGTCAAATTGTTGCCCTCGATATCCCTGTGTCCGGGTACCCATATGAGGTGAATCCTCAGTAGCCTTGCCATCTCGTTAAGAGATTTGCGGCACTCAGTGAGAGTTTTAGAGTTGTCAATATTTGAGTTCAGTGCTTTCAGTGCAGCTTGGCTATCTGAAAAGATGGAAATACTCTTTCCTTCAAGGTTTTTTTGACCTAGAATCTTAGAATCTTAGGACGCTTCGGTTTCAAGATCCAAGTTATAGATTTTGGAGGTCAAGAGACAAAGAAGTTATAGATTTTGGAGACGCAAAAGTCCATTTGGGGCCACTGTGCGGAGGTTCGGTCGTTCGTAACGTCGCAAAATATTTATTTTCCAATATTGTATTCAATATTTAGCACAAAACTTTTGAAAGCAAACTCGTTCCTTACGTAGATGATGTGATAATACGTCACACAACGTCACACATTTAAGGGTGGAGTGGGGCTGGAAATTTGGCATTGGAGGGTAGGGCGTCAATATTTATGACGAAACGTGAAATAGAGAGCGGAGGGGTGTCGCGTTAAGTCACAAAAAAATACTTTTGTTTTAATATATCATTAAATTTTTCTTCAATATTTTGTACGGTTCTTAAAAAAAGGTCAATCTTGTGATTTCAATTTTAGTAGTTGTAATACTTAATCGTTTTACCATGAGATTTTATTAATTCGTTTCTATATATTTAGCTATAATATAACTAATAATAATGGTCATCAACTTCTTTTTTATTCTTGAAAATAGCAAAGGAAAAGCGATTAGCCTGAACTGCTGAAGCGCACAAATGCGCAAATAAAAGCTGCTGCTGCATTATAGCCAACTTAAAAGCAGTTCGAATAAGCAAGCTCAAAGAAGCAAAAATCATATTTTGCATGAGCATGGACAGAGTTTTACATTAACTATAATTTTTTATAACCAATTGATAAAATGTAAAAGAAAGTGCAAAGTGTGACGTGACCTTTATAGGTGGGCGGTCAAGACGTTAAGACAATGTGTGGGAAGGGGGTAAGGGAGGTCTGGAATAGGATCTCTAAAACGTGTGGAGTATTATTTGGACGATCCCTAATTATGGAAAAAAAATACTTGAATTTTATTGCCTTACAAATATCCAGGTCCATTGACTACATCACAGAAAAGCTATCCTTTGAAAGGAAGCTCGATGTATCCATTTCCTCTCGAGAAGAGTGGTGACTAGGAAACCGTTCACCTCACAATGTCATTGAGGTCTTTACTGATGGATCAAAACTAGGTGACAAAGTAGGTGGAGGAGTCTACTCGTAAGCATTCAGCATTAATTTAGTCTTCAGGCTTTCTGACCATTGCAGTGTATTTCAAGCGGAAATCGCTGCTATACATGAAGCGTTAACTTAGTTTCAGGTAAATTGAATATCTGCCATGGATATTTGCATACCTTCTGACAGTCAAGCCGCTTTGAAAGCCCTAGGAACTGTTAAAATAACACCTGAAACAGTTCTCAGTTGCCGCATATCTCTAAATGAGATGCCAAAGCGGCTCAGAATCCTTCTATGCTGGATTCATGAACATAGGGATTTTCTAGGCAACTGCATAGTAGATAAACTCGCTCGTACAGATACTATCAAACAACTACCTACCCAGTAGCGGATGGAATATATTCCGAATATATGAAGTATCAATTACCTTGTAATGACCACTACTTCCGACTATATTACCTTACTATGCATAAAAGGCCTTACATTTAACATTGAAGGAGGTAAGTGATCGCCTCCATTCAGCATTACCTAGAAGTTATGGAGTAACATACTACTTGTATTAAGTTATTTGAAAATTTGCAAAATCACTGCATTACTTTTCCTTGTATGCTACATTACAGGTAATGAGGTATGAGTTAATTACTTCTGCTATATGCAGACGCATTACTTTTTGAAAAAAGTAATGCTTCCTTACCTGGTAATTTATTCTGTATTAGTTCTATAGTAGCCACTGGCAAATCCGCTGCTGGGTATAGATAAGGCAGGCCTTAGTATTCCTCTCACCACATATAAAATCCTTACACATGAGTTATCCTGCATCAAAACCAACAACAGATGGACAGCTGGTAACATGTGTAATATAACTCGGCAAATCTGGCCCAAACTCAACCTAAGCGTTCAAGAGAACTCATTTCTCTCAGTAGAGACCACATCAGCACCATGGTAGGAATCCTTACAGGGCACTTCCTAATTGGCAAACACGCTTAAAGATTGAATATACTCCACAACGACTTCTGCAGAAGCTATAGAGATGAGGAGGAGGAAGAATCTGCAGTACATTTCCTCAGCACTTGCCTAGCGCTGGCTCAAAAACGCTTCCTCAACTTAGGCAACTGGTTCTTCAATGACCTTGACGAACTCTTGGAATCTTCGGTTTACCGAATCATAGGCTTAGTAAACAGCTCAAATTGATTTAAATAGGGATAGGAAAAATTAACCCTTGGTATCACAATGGACCTGATTGGCCTAAGTGTGTCTTGCTTGAGACAGCCACACTAATCTAAACTAACCTAATCTAAGCTACTTTACAGACAGTTGAACGAGTTTCGACCATACTAGTTTTTTTTTTTTTTTAAACGAAAAACGAAAAACAGGAAAAATGAGGCATCTGAGTAGATTCGGCATTTTCGGCTCTGCTTGCTTAGATAACGTACTACATTTTATCCTAGAATGATGCCTAAAATTTGTGTAGATAAGACAATTTAAGTTATTTTCTTAGGATTTGGGGGCCGAAATTCCGCGATTTGTATTTCGTAATCTTAATGAATTAAAAATAATAAAATACATTTTTATTTTAACGCTAGATGCCAAACTCTTCCTTATGACGACAGCATATTTTTTATCACAATTAAAGACTAAACAAAATAGTCATGGATTTTGAGTAAAAAAAAATTTTTTATAAAAAATAAATCAGATTCAAATTTTTTTTTTTAAAACATTTTTTAAAAGCTCATTATAAGAAACGTGGAACATTTTCCAACTCCGTATTGTTACGTGAAAGTGATGAATATAATTCTGAAAATTTTTCTTGTGTAAAACCAACTGAAAAGTAACTGTGAAATTATACATTCTAAGCTTAAGTCTTAATAAAAAATTCCCACTCACGGCACACTTTCGAAATAACTCTTGAACAACAACTAATAAATATTAAAAAAAAAAATTACAAAAGCTACAAAAACATTATTCATTAACTACTAATAAACAAACTTACAAACAAACAATCAATTAGCATCTTGATTAGTAACGAATTTCGGAGCACGAAAGAATAAAATCCGACACCAAATTTGCATAAATTATTTCGTGACAACTCTTAAAAGAAAGCCCCATTGCATCATATGTATATTCCCAGATGACTTTGTTCTCAAATGTCTGTTTGCCTTGCTTATTAAATGTACCTATTCTTAATGTGTCAAAAACGGCGCAAAGTTTATTCTTGAAATTAATTTTTTCTTATAAATATTTGTAAAACAAACACTAAGTTTTCAAATATTGTTGGGAAAAATATGAGTCTCACAGTAAATTTTCAATAGAATGATGTGCCTGCGACCACAGCAGGTGATGAAAAAGCTGGAACTCATTAATGTTGTTTCAAGCTATTCACTCTGATCTTAACCCAATTTTCCAATTATACTCTTTTATAATCAATACATGATAGCGTGGTGTTTTATTTTTTCGAAACTTTTGTAAACTTTGTATTAATTAACGTCACCGCCTGTTGTGTTGCGCGTCGTGTTACATTGATTTATAAATTGTTTATGAAAATAGCAGCACCATTTTGGTTGCAACATAATATGTCATATCTTGATTGGGGCTAAAAATTATCGAGTTTAATGAAATGAGCCTATTTTTTTAGGCTTGCAGCCAAGAATTCAAACTTTGTTTGGCTGTGGAGCAACATTGTTTAGAAGCTCAGTTTCTATTTTTAAGTACTTTTCATCAATTACCGTATATATTTTGAAATTCAAGACAACTTAACCTTCAATTAAAAAGCATCTTTCTGTAAAAATCACATTTTAACAAAAATGTGATCATCTTTACATACCAACAGACACTCACCATAAGCATATGACAACCATTAGAATGCCATAAATCAGAATTAAAATGCAACACAAGTCAAGAACGCATAATTAAATGGCGCTAGGCGACAGACGATAAAACTGATTGTTACGAAAACAAATGAAGTAATGAATACTTGGGCTCAATTTTCTAACCATTATATGTTTTTTCTGAATGGCTGACAACTTCAGCAAGAATAATGAATTGATCATAAAGCGAACTTTGATATTCAAGCAAATAATGAATGACTTTGAATGTAGAAGAGGCGCCAATTTAAAATGAAGTCATTGTCATAAACCAATTTAACAGCTATGACATTGTTTTGACAAACTTAAAATTTCCATCAACTATTCAACACGTGTTAAAACTAAAATTTATTAAACACACCTCAACTTATGTCAACGAAAAAAAAACCCATTTGGCAACAAAGCGCCATGTGACAATTTGACGTGTCAAAATGACAAATGTCGTTTATAAGCTGAAAGAATAAATAGCAGCAAAATGATAAAAATAAGAAAAAATCACAAAAATAAATTTTTTTTTAAGAAATCTTTATTTAAATGCCATATTAATGTTAATTGACCATTAAAAAAAAAAAAACGAAATGCAACCGTTAAAATTTAATAAAAAAAAAAAAAATATAATAAATGGTAGGAGTGCCTGTGGCACAAAAAATTTTTTATTTATTTATACAAGTGCTGTTAAGTTGATTTATTAGAAAATAATTAAGTCACAAGTATTTTCATGCCTGTCCAATCAACACAATTCATATACAATGCAGCCAAATAATCAATCGATCAAACAATCTATTAGCTATCAGCTGTCAGCTGTCAAAGTGACACAAGAGCCATTGTCATTGTCAGCAGTGCAGGTGCGGATGACATTTCAATTATGGCATTTGCTGTAATTTATTGTTGTTGTGTACCTGCCAAAAAGGTGTTGGTCAATAAATGAAATTATAAAAAGTTGTCGGATGGTGTATGGCAGGCGTTCGTTTTGTCACTTATTAATGCCTAATATTTATATTTGTAATTTAAAGAAGCTCAAACGTGCAAAGCATACAAAACGGTTGATATTATTTAAATCTTTGGTTCTGTCGGTGGTTCATCAACCCTAATCCAATGGTGCACGACTTGGTTAATGATTTAGAGTTTTGGATTTTATTTTGTGTAAACACGACTCAATATCTTTGCTATTTATAACCGGAAAAAATTATTTAAAAAAAAATGTACAACAAAAATTTTGCTGACAAAAACAATCTTCAGGAAATTCTGGAAATAGTACGGGCCTGATTCCATGAGATTCCATTAGAAAAATATATAAAAAAAATTTGCAGAACCATTTTCAACAATTGATAAAAATATATGCCAGAAACTTATTTGTATTTTGTTTTACGGCTAGCTATTAGTTTATTTTTCGTATATGATTTCCATTAGTATTAGGGCTTATTGCAATAACGTGATAAGCCACATGATTTAAAAAATCAATATTTTAGGCTGAATACATTACTCAATGCATTGCCAACAATCTCTAAGAGATTTTGGCTATTTTTTATTAAGTTTTTAACCTATTTGTAATAGCTTCCGTGTTTAATACCATTTCTTCATACAAAAATACATTTTTTCCGAACCTTAGAGTCGATTATTTGAAAATATTTCTTATGTGGCTTATCATGTTTTTGCAAAAAGCCCTTCATAAAAAAAGTTAAAATTAAGTTTATTGTAAATTTAATTAAATTATTAATTAATAATTTCTTAAAAACTGTAATTGCTTAACACAGGACGATTAAGATGTTTTTGGCAAAACTTCGAGTTGTTTTAATATATAAACCAGCTAATATACCCGTCCTTTCCCAGTTAGTATTTTATTAACAATTTGTACGCTCTAAAAATAAAACACAATAGTTACTGAATAAAGCTGCCCGCTGAGTAAGCGCTGAAGCAGGCAGGCAGGCAGGTAGGCAGGCAGGCAGGCCCTGCGAAGAAACGAGATAGAAATAACTTTTTTCTCTAGCTTGTTCACATGATTTTCCTGCGCCTGTCTGCCTGCCTGTCTGCTTCGGCGCTTACTCTGCGGGTAGCCTTAGTCTGCGGACAGAGTAAACGCTGAAACAGGCAGGCAGGTAGGCAGGCAGGCAGGCAGGCAGGCAGGCAGACAGGTTTGCTTACTTGTCTCAGTGCGAGAAAACTCGCTTCATACGATTTCATATAAACCTGCTCGAAGTGTGCAGAGTGGAAGCAGGTAGGTCAGATCAGATCAGATCAGGTTGTTGCGAGAAACCAGGCTGACGCAGGTTTCTCGCAACTGAATTTATTCTTTTCGTGTAGTTTTTTGTAATTTTTCAAGGAAACTGCATTTTTTTTATTATCTTTAGAATGCAAAACCAATTACAACTAAAACATTCAACAACAACAAAGCGTTGAACGAAACAAACATCAACAGCAGCGACCGCGCACATGGTTGTATGAGTGTGAGGGTTGTTTTTTGGTGGGTATTGACAAATTTGCTTAACGTCGATCAAGATTGTGTTGTTGTTGGTGATAAGTTTTGCACGTGAAAATGATAGATTGATAGAATGGGCAATTGTTAGGCATGTAAGAAACAAAAGAAATACAAATAATACAAATTTAAATTGCTTGGTTTTGCATTTTTTTAAATATTTTGAACAGTAAAACCAGGGTCTAATATGTTGGCAGCCTTCAAATTCCAAAATTTTTGTACTACAAAAATTAGAAAATATTTAAAAAGCATTACGTTTTTATGCTTTGCTATGATTTTTTTTTTTTGTTCGAAATGCCAGAAATAGGCACTTTGAGGATTTTTGAAAACAAAAATCAAGTTTCACCAGCTATAATTTTTTTCTTAGAATTTTGTTTTATTTTAATTTTGTGCAAAAAATAGCTCAAGACTATGCTTCAAACATTATTGTTGTTATTGGTTAACATTTTGCGTTTTTGGATTTTTGAGAACTTTTTTCGTAAAAGTACTCAAACTCGACATTTTCAAAAGCTTACACTTCTAATAAAAAATTCCATAATGATCAAGTTATTCAAATTAATGACACAGTTTTTAGTATTTGTATTAAGTGTTGTTTCAAAAAATTGTTTAACAACATTTCATTGTCATTTTTTAAAATTTGGATTTTTACGATTTTTTTGTATTGCAAGAAAATAGAATTTTTTCGAAAAGTAAAATATCACAACTCTGGTAATTTTCATCCGATTTTTCTCACCGATGACACGTTGTAGAGGTATTTGATTCTGCTATTGATTAAAAGTATAGAATTATTTAATCAGTTTACAGAATTTTAATACACATTTTAATGACGAAACACCTCCTTCGCTCTTTATACCAATGTAATGATATTAAATCGCAATGAGCCTTACTTTATCGGTGTCCGATTTGGATAAAATTTCTGGAGAGTTATTTTATAGGCCAGTTTGAAATTCTCAGTGCAATTCTGGGCTGGACAACATATCGCACACCCTCTTTAAAAGAGTCACAACTCAAAAAAAAAAAAAAAAAACTCAAAACGTTTACATACAAACGTTTAATTTTAGAAAAAAAAATTGTTAAATTGTTTTTTGATCTTCCTGAAATTAAATTTGTTGAGTTGTAGCTCTTTTGAAGAGAGTGTGCTATTAATGTATAGAAAATAAAAATTTTTATAGAGGACAAAATAAATAACAAACTTTTTCTCGCACTAATCTGATTTGACCTGCTCGCATTCACTCTGCACGGCTTAGTTACTGAGCAGGTACCTGCCTGCGCCTGCCTGCCTGCGCCTGCCTGCTCGCATCAGCGTTTACTCTGTCCGCAGACTTACTTGATACTTTGTTTTGAAATAATATATGAAAAATTAAATATTATTACATATAATATAAGGTTTTTTTGGTGGTTTCGTAAAATATGTACACTACTGTGCACAATGTAATGATTGGGGACAAAATTACAAAATTTCAAGTTGAAATACTATGCGCCAAAATGGAAAAAAATTTTTTTGTGATCGGTATATCAATATTTTTTCAATAAAAATTTTTTCTATAGATAGGTCTTCGAGATATGTATATATAGTTTTGAATTTTTGACCCGTTTTTTTTTTTGGATATAGCTCCCTCAATTTTACCATATCTTCAGTTTTAATTGACCGATTTGGTTATATTTAATATCAAATTAAAGACAAATAAATTTACTTAAAATTTATTTCATCAATTTTGCTAACCTGTTGAGTAACTTCCGCACAATCAAAAGAAATATAAAAAAAATAATTATTTTCAGTGAAAAATAATATCGAAAAATCCTTAAAAAATTTTCAAAAAATAGAATACAGAAATATGCACAGTTTATCATTTAATGCATAAATACGGGTTTTTAAGAAAAAGACGAAGCCACTGATGAAGAGAACTTTTTAAAGAATAACAAAGTTAGCGACAACAAGGTGAAGGCACCAAAAATTGAATTTTTTCCGTTTTTTAATTTTATTTAAAACTAGCTGATATACCCGGTGTTACTCGAGAGTAATTTATATAAACATTTTAATAAACACTTCTCGATTAAATGTTTTTGTAAATTTTGGAATTTTGTAAAAACATGTTGAATTTAAGTTTGAGACCACTATAAGCTTTTTAACGAAGAAATAATTCTATCACTGTTTTTTCACAATCAAAAACTGTTTTTTAGTTCTAAACTGAATTTACTGGTTACTGGTAAGCATGTTACTTGCGCTTCGCTTATAAAAATCAAATTTGTAAAAAAAGGAAAATGGACACCAATATTCCTAAATTTTTTTTGTAGTTTTTCCAGTTGGAAAATAACAATTGGATTGTCTCTAAATTAAAAATTAACATTAACTGAGTCTGATAGTTGATAAAAAATATGGACGTCGTAATATAAAGAAGATATTAACTCGTTTCCAGATATTGGTGCATTTTTGCACCAGTAACTTTAGAATTTTCTCCAGGTGAGCGCGAAAGTGATATTGCCTGGCACTGTACTGATTATGTTAGTATGGATCTTTGACAATATACATTATTTTTGGTTTGAGGTGATTCGGTTGTTTACTTGGATTTTACGCCCACGGCACGTCGCAATATTTGGGTTTTTTTTTATTTTGGAAAATTCCGGAAAAATTTCAAATCACAATATCGAAAATTGCTTTAATAGTAACTATTATAAGTTTTAAATTTTATGTTAAAAAAAATTTAGAGCCCGTTTGCTGTTTTAAAGTCAGCAGGTTCGGCTGTGAAAAATGCATCAGTCCGCCCAGTCCTTACCTGTCGATGTAAAAATTTCAAATTTTGCCAGATAAAGGTTAGGGCCATATTAAGACTCTGGACAAAGTTTCATAGATTTTCATAGAGTTTCATAGAGCCGCCGGAAATGGGCTAAGAATAGAGAATTTTAATATAGCTGGTATGAAAAAATGGATTTTTAGCTCATAACTTTCGATTGGAAAGAGATATTGGAGTAATTTTTTCACATAAATTAGTTTCGAGACTTGACCTTTTTGTAAAAAATATAAAAACTACATTTTGGAAAAACTAAATTTCGAGAAAAAAATCAAAGTGTGTTGTTTTGATGACGAAAACAGTAAAATAATTTTTGCGCTTAGCTGGAAGAATTTTTGAAAATCAATGCTATGTCATATGAAGGGTAGCTAAGTGCACTTTTTAATTGATTTAATTTTACAAAAAAAAAATAATTTTTGAGTCATTTTCTGAGTAAAAAGTCAATATTTTTGAATAAAAAAAAAAATTTGAATGAAATATATTAATGGACAGCGGAGATATTTGCATCGAAAAACCAAACTTCGATTTTCATGTCGTTTTTTTCTCATTCTTAGGTAACAGTGTTTTATGAAAAAGTCATTGTACCGAACATTTCTGAAATTTTTAATACATGTGAGTGTTTTTGATGTCAAAATAACAACAAATTTTTAGTATTAAATACACAAAAAACTTCGATAGTAAAAAGTATTATAATAACAAAATTACCGTTAAATAAAAAATTTTAGAGGGGGCGTGGCAAAATTTAAGTATTTTGAAATTTTAAGTTAGAATGCACTAAATATGTGTACCTAATTTGAGCGAAATCCGTTGAGCCGTTTAGATTTGTATAAAGGCCAAACAAACAAACAAACAAACAGAAAATGAGTGTTATTACTATAGATAGTCAATTGTATGAAAACATAGATTTTTAGCCATAACTTTTCATTGGAAAGAGACATTGGGTATAATTTTTTCACATAAATTATTTTTGAGACTTGACTTTTTTGTGAAAAATATAAAAACATTTTCGAAAAAAATAAATTTCGCGAAAAAAATCAAAGGTTGTTTTGATGACAAAAACAGTAAAAAATTTTTGCGCTTAGCTGGAAGAATTTTTGCAAATAAATGCTATGTCATATGAAAGGTAGCCAGATGTGCAATTTTTAATTGATTTAATTTTTACAACAAAAACAATTTTTGAGTCAATTTTTGAGTAAAAAGTCAATATTTTTGACCTTTTTTGACATAACTATAAAACATAGTTACACTAACTAAACGGTACAGTTTAACCTATTTTTGTAAAGTGATTTTATTGAACTTTTGAAAAAAAAAAATGTGAGTGAAATATATTAATGGACAGCGGAGATATTCGCATCGAAAGACCAAACTTTGATTTTCATGTCGTTTTTTTGTCTCATTCTTAGGCAATGATGTTTTATGAAAAAGTCATTGTACTGAAAATTTCTACAGTTTTGAATATATGTGAATGTTTTTGATGTCAAAATAACAGAAATTTTTTAGTATTAAATACACAAAAAACTCCGATGGTAAAAAGTATTATAATAACAAAATTACCGTTAGTTGAAAAATTTCGGCGGGGGGCGGCATATTAAGATGCACTTAATATGTATACCAAGTTGGAGCGAAATCCGTTGAGCCGTTTAAATTTGTATAAAGGCCAAACAAACAAACAAACAAACAGAAAATGAGTTTTATTACTAGGGATCGGATTTTTATGCAAAAGGTATAAAAAATATGTGTCAAAAAACTAAAATATACAAATTTTATGCAAAATTTTAACACATTTAGATGAAATATGTGTATTTAATCAATATTTGTGGTGACCGTAGCCTAGTGGGTAGAGTGCGTGGCCCCTAAGCTAAAGAAGCGCGGTAGCCCGGGTTCAATTCCAGCTCAGACAGAAAAGTTTTTTCAATTGAATTAATTTTTCCGTTCGGTCGTCACCTCTCTGCAGACAATGGCAAACCTCAGGGAGTAAAAATTGCCATGTAAAGCTTCTGGAGAACATAAGCCGTTCGGAGTCGGCATAAAACACGTAGGTCCAGTTCTCGGTCATTTGTGATCAAACATTTAACAACACGCACAACACAATTGATCAATAGAAGCTAGGTCAAGGTCCTTCCAAGGGCTGAAATGGCCAGTTTATTTATTTATTTATAATCAATATTTAAAAAAAACAATTTACTTTGCTATTCTATCTTTACACAGGATTCGATTTAAAAATGATTTTGCATTAAAATCCGATCCCTATTTATTACTATAGATAATTTAATTTTATTTTGTGTAAAGTTAATTTTTAGATAAAATTTTATTAAAATAATGGTAAATGTATATTTTAAAACTGATTTTGGCTCATTTTTGTCTGAATATTTTCTATGATTTTAATACTAATGCTAATGCGTTTGCAAGGCGTGTCACAAAGATTTCTGATGAAGCCTGTAGCAGGGCCGAAATTGCAATAAAATCAGCTAGTGATATTTTCTTTTTCATATTGATAATGTTGCTGTTGTTTCTGTGGAAAAAATTCGTTAGAGCAATTAATTGTTCCAACCTGACCTAAAGCTAAATAAATGATTTTAAACTATCAAACAACTAGAATTTGTATTTAAAATCAAGTATGTTTTAAACTATCAAAAATTAAGAATTTGTATTTAAATCATATAAAATCGGGAAAAACGTTAAAAAATTACATATAAAACAAAGCCAAAAAATACATGGAATAACGCCCAAAATATAAAAAGAAATAAAGCATAAAATGGTTAAGAATGATTTCTCTTTAGAAGAAGCAGATATTAAAAAACAATCAATTTCCCCCCAAAATTCTAGTCAAACATTTTAAAGCAATGCACCGCATTACAAATACAGCCAACAACAGCTGAAACACAACATGGTAAAAAATACCATGTCAAGAATTTAAAGCAGTATATAATCTTTGTAGACTAACACCACACGATACAAAAAAAAGCCAGAAAAACCTAACGGATAAGCAGCAAAAATTGTAATGTAGTCTTTTTTAATCTTTTTTGCCTCTTAGAGTCCCCTCTAAGAGGGGGGCTCCACTAAGAAGTGCGTACAAAATCTTCTCAACGAATTTCTGGAACTAGTGCCATGAGTGGTGTAAAGTTGTTACTGGCTGAAGAACTTATCGACTTATTTAGGCCAAATAACACTGACATGATACCGACGCTTTAGTGATATTCTTCTAAAACGCACCTCAAATAAATTTCAACTGGCTGGTTGGCAGCACTGCAAGAAGCTGCTTGATGAGCTACTTTAACGGTACATGTGGTTACAACTATTTCTTTTTTTTTTTTTTTTTTCTAACAACCACTAATCCGCAAATGGTATCATCTGTATCACTATCTATATCTTTTAGATGATGAAGTATTCGAGTGCGTTAAGTATCTACAACTTGTAGCTGCCATTTGAATGTCATGCATTACAAAATCGTCATCAATTTAACTGAAATGCAGATGCAGTAGTGTTAATTTAACACACTCACTCATACCCACACACAAACTGCAGATTACTGTATCTTTTAGATATTTTTATAATGTTTTTTTTTCCTATCTTTATATATTAGATATGTGCGTTAAGTACGCGATACTTTTAGGCTTGATTTTTATATCCACTAAAAAAAGAAATAAAACATGAGTAGAAACAAATTTGTTAAGGTTTTAATGCTGTAGACCTCCGTGGGACTGTTTTTAATGGAACAGTGTTTTTGTATTGCATGTACATTGTGTTTCTGGCATTAATACGTCAGCTTGTCTTGTTGAATTTTTTTTTCTTGAATGACACTCTTGTATCTTTTTAGTACTCAACCATGTGGGAGTTAATTGCATTTTGATATCAAGTTTTAGCCATACAAACAACATATTTGACCTGAAAATATTTTTGATATTCAAATTAGAAATTATTTTAAAAGTGTCTTAAGAAAGAGTCAACAAAACTTTTATTTACATTATCCTTTTAAACATAACGTGTCTCCCATTTTTCTATTTTAAGGATTTCTTTGAATTCAAATGGTTTTAATTCAAGCTAGCTTTAACCCTAAATAGGGCAGAAGTATTATTTTTTCCATCAAAAAAGTAATATATTCTAAGTATGCAAAATAAGCCTGCAGTCAAGGAAAATTTTTGGGGTTCAACCGCAGTAGTTTTTAAAGGAATAAAAAAAAAATAGTACAATTAAGACAATTAAAAGCAAGAAATTATTAATCTTTAACAAATAACACTACTCCTCGAAAACCATAAAGAATATATATTTACTTTCTTTGGCAAAAATATAATTAATATTATGCCAAAAATTTATTCAAATAAAGCTAGAAAATATTTCAATTGAAGCTAAAAATAAAAAAAACCTTAATAAGGCCGAAGTAAGAGGAAAAATCCATTTTCACATAATTTTTACCTTACTTAGAGGGTGGTTCGGATTCATCATAAAAATCATCTGAGTTATCTAAAGCAGCGATGCCCACGAAAATTATTTGAAGAGTGCAAAGAAAAAAGACAGTAACAGCAACAACAAAAAGCAACAACATCAAACAAATTTTTAAGTCTGGATGCGGAATCCGCGACAGAGAACTTATATGTACATTGTAAAAATAATGAATCAAGTAATTCAAAATGTTTCAGGTTTTTGCCAGTCAGAATACATTCTGATTTACCCAGCTTTTAACGCGTAGAGGTTTTCAGATAAACTTTTTTTAATTTTTTGTTTTATAGTTCTTAATATATATGTTTTTTATTTTTTTACTTTTTTGTATTTTTTTTTTTAATTTTTTTACTATCATACATTTTTTAATCTTATAATAATTTTCATTTGCTTTAACTTTAATTTTTTATATTTTGTATTATCTTACTGTTTTATTATTAGCTAAACTGTCATATTATTAAGATTAAAATCTTTTTAATCTTTTATTATATATGAAAAAATAGGGAAACTCCCAGTTTTCCGTAAATTCTTCTTTTGCCATTTTTCAAGGGTATAAAATTAATTTATTCTGATATAGAAAAGTACCCACCTGCAAATATTCAATAACTTTTTCTCAATGTGTATTCGCACAACGAAAAATATAAAGAATACGACGCATGCTGTTAAAGTCTACAATGCGAATGCCAAAAACAGTGCAAAACAGCAGCGATCGATGGTGCCAAAGAACAAAAACAACAACATGCAAACGCAGAACAACTATTGATTGTTGGAAAGAACAAAAACAATAACCTTAAGAAGCAAGTCTGAAATTGCAATCTGCATTCGGAAAATTACAATAAACATGAAAATATTGAAGTTGTTGTAAAAGAGTGGAAAGAGTTAAGTGCTGGGCATCGCTGATCTAAAGCATAAAATGCACGGTTGCCACCTTTGTGGGAAAAATCCCATTTGTGGTTATTTTTAATTGCCGAGGAAAATGGGAATTCCCATGGAAGTTTTTAATTGAGTGTGGTTTTTTTAATTCATGTGGGATTTTTTTTTGTTTTGTGGGATTTTTTTTGTTTTGAAGGGATTATTTTTCAGTTAAAATATGTATAAATATATATACATAAAAGCGTATATGTTTCATATTTTGTTCATTGTCAAAATAGTCTTAACCCATCTATATGATTTTCGCAACGAATTCGTTAAGATTTCGGTAACTTTAGTTTGGTGGGAAGTTCTTTCACTCTTGACATAATTACATGCATTAAATAATATGGAAAATATGTTTCAGTTAATTTTTTTTTCTTTTTTTATCAATATACAAAATTGGTATATCTTAAAATTGATTTGTGATTGTCCCTTATTACGAGTTGCTTCCGACGTAATCAAACAACGAGTATCGAACGTCAAACCCTGTCGAAATGTTCGTTGTTCATCGAACTTTCAGTCGAATAGAATTTTGCTTTTGATGCGGTGCGTGTTGAGCAATAATTGTTAAAAAAAGAACTTAAGACTAAAAACTAATTTGGAACTTTTTTGTAAACTTTATACAGGTTTTAGGTTGATTAAACAAATATTTTTTATTGAATTCTAAAAGACTTATTAAAACACAGACCACGAAATATTTCAGTTCTTTTTAATTTTTTGTTTCATTGTTGACAACTTGTTATGTCTGTTTTATTTACAGTGGTAATTTTTAATAGAAAAGATGTTGGATAACTCCATTATTTAAGATTAATTTTTATTACTTTGAAAATTCCCTTTTTTTATATTTGTAAACACTGATATTTTGACTTTGTGCAACACTGAATCTTTGTACGTATCTCAAACTAAAAGAAAATTTGTCAGTTGAAAAGAGACGAGAAAGAATAAGTAAGTTTCTACATTTTTTGTCAACTGTCGATATTTTAAGTAAATTTATATAATTTTATAATAAAACCATATAGATAATAAAACCACACATACATTCAACAATTGCGCAACAGTTTGTTCAATAAATATTGATATCCAAAAAATTAAGCGCGTTTTCGTTATATTCTGGACGTCTCAAAGTTGCTGCCGCAACAAAAGAGAGTTTTTGTGGTTTCTTTTAATACAAATGGGATTTATCGTGGTTTTTTTAAATACAAGTGGGATTTTTTGTGGTTTTTTTATTTGCGTGGGATTTTTGTGGTTATTTTAAATGCCCGTGGGATTTTTTGTGGTTTTTTTTAATTGCGATGGGATTTTTTTTCAATTTTATACCAAGGGAATTTTCGTGGTTATTAATTTTTGCTATTGTGGGAAAAAGTTTTTTTTGGTGGGAATTTGAGGTGGCAACCGTGATAAAATGGCTGTTGCCATTCTGTCTCATTTTAATTCTTAAAATTGATGTAGCTTTTATATTTTGGTTTGTTTTTAGAAACCAACGAATTTCACCAAGCATTGAATTAATTTTGTTCCTTTAAAATTAGTTTTCATGGCATTATGATTTGGCGGAACCTTTCACCATGTTCATAAGGCTCAGTGGCCAATTGCTTTGCAAAAACATAAAAATGGCGATGCAAGAAGTGAATCTTTGGGACATGCTAATTCCTATTTTATCAAATGAATTTAACATGTTTTTTACGAGGATCTTATAGCCATTAACGCGGTGCTTTCCCAAAATCCAGCAATGACATTTTCAATTAAGTTCCACGCAATTCTTCCTTCAGAAGAAAGCATGTCTTTAAACTCTTCACTTGCATTTAGCTTTCTGATATCGGGTTCATTGAGAATGCCTTCAATTCTCAAGAATTAAGAAGAAAAAAAATTTACCACTTTAGCCGTTGAGTTTTCTGTGAAAAATTTTTGTAAGCACTCAGAAGGAAGGTGTATTTTAATATCCTATATCATAAACCGATTGCGCATTGCACTTAATTAAACGGCTTTAGAATAATTCGAAAAGTGTACTGAAAAATTTATAAAAAAATAAATTCTCAAAACGCGTACTCTCTCTCTATCTTAAGATTGATAATATCCTGGGTATTAGGAATTTATACAACTTGCCAGTGCCGTATTATATCACAAAATTACCGATTACTCAATGCATTACATTGATTAATTACTAATCGCGATAGAGCATGTGATATACTAAGGGTATTCACTTCACTGCTGAAATTTCCGAAATGCTGAAATTTACGAAAACTTCAGTGCAATTGTTATTGTTTTGATTTTCCGAAGTTTGCTTAAAATTAATCACCTATTGAATTGATAAAAAATAATCGTAAGAAACTTGCGAAGAAAAGATGTGTTCAGTAACCATATGCAAATATGTTTTATGAATGTGAGTCATTGTGAATATGATAATTTCGATAAGACGAAGGGCATTCTGTCAAATCCCACCTAAATGCTGTTGCAAAGTATGCGATTAAGAACAAAATTATTATTAATTCTATAGTAGCCGACTTATACAATTTAGTTTTGCTACTTTTTTGGCATTATTTTTCTATTAAAACGAAGAAAGCACAAGTTTTTTAACAAAATTGTTTGGATTGATAACAAGCCCACGAACGAAATGAAGCAATGGCGGTTTTAAGCTTGACAGATGCATGTGAAAAAAACGAGACATTACAAACGGTCGCTCATTTCAACTCGTCGGATATTTCCGATTGATTTCTGAAATTTTAGCAATGACGTGAATACCCCTACTGTATAATGTTTTCCGCGAGTAGATACGCTCATCGAAATTCAACTTCTAATTTATGTATCTTTTAATGGGTAGCATGCTTGACGATCTCTTTTAAGTGAAATCTGTCTATGAGTAATGGAGAATCGATAAGATACAAATTTTTTAATATTGCGTAAATTGCAGAATTTGTAAAGCGATATTTCAGACGCTTTTAAGTTATGAACAACGGGAAGCACTATAACGAAATTTGACGTATTGATTCTGCGGGCTATTATGAACCTTCTCATATTAGATTTATTCCAAAAAATCTCACGGCTATCATCAATTCGTAAGTTCAAGTCTGTGATTCGTCGTTCAGACAACTTTAATTTTTAAGTTCCCATTTCAAGCCCCAGTAAAAATCTTACAGTAGAATGATTCTTTAGTACAAAATCATGTAATTATGTTAATGTAAATTCAGAAAAGCCAATGGAGTCTGTAGATTTTCGATCGAATTAATATTTGTCCCGATCGACAACTCGATGCCGCGTAATATGCAAAGTATCGTAGAAAAGTCCATGTGTAAGTAGCCATGACCTCTTTCATATTTAAAAAAAAAATAAAGTAAAAGTCATATTCAAGAATAATATAATTCTGCATGAAAATGTTCCTTATCTTAAAATATCATATTGGTATCAATAATTTATTTATGAAAATGTTCCTTATCTTAAAATATCATATTGGTATCAATAATTTATTTAATTAAAAACGGCACACAGTGCGCTTTTTTCGATTTTAGGATGACCTTTGATTTATCTCAGAAACTATAAAAGCTAGGGCCATGAAATTTGTACAAATGAGTTTTAGTACAAATTAAGTAACAGCACAAAAAATTAGAATTCTAGGTCTACTTCATCGCCTACCTCCCATACAAACCATATTTTTTTTTTAATAAAAAAAACCCGCATAAAATTGCTTATTTATGTTTTTAAAGAGTAAATGTAGTTTTTTTAACTTCACTTAAACGTTATGCCAAAAATATTTCAAATCGGATAACTTTTAAATATATCTCCTTTAAAACAATATAACCAAATTAACGAAATTAAAAATTTTTTTCAAAAAATGGTTGCTAATACAAAATAAGATAACAACTTGTTTTTAATTATGAAACCTATTTTATTTTTCTTTAAATTTAAGAGTACTTACAAATTGTCTTGGAAATCAATGCATTTTAGGAAAAAATTTGATTTTTAAGACTTTTTTTCAAATTAAGTGGTTTTTCTTAATAGCTAGATGCAGCAGGTTTTTAAAAAAACAGAAGGTAGAAGTACGATATTTTATGATAGTTATAGTCTTCGACTATAATAATGCTTAATTAGCTAGATATTTTCTACTAAATTTTACTTAAAAGTTCATTCCTTGACAATTTACAGTCATATTTGAAGGATTTTTCTATTTTTATTTATTAACATTTTTTATTGTATCTTAAATTAAATTCAATGGCTATTAAAACATAAAAAAGTCCAAAAACAAAACCTTGAAATATACTTTGTGCTCGAAGTTATTATTGTTTTAACTTGACTTTATTTTTTCGGTTTTATTGAGTTTATTTTTGTTAAAGAAGTTTAAAATTTGACGAATTTTATAAAAAAAAACCAAAAAATACATCAAGTTTTTAATACCACATTCATAATACATGTTTTATAATCTGACGAATAAAAATATTGTTTTATATAATTTTAAAAAAACCCAAATGTCAGCTTAAAATTAAAAAAAGCATACTGTGCGGCGCCCCGTTTATATAATAACATATGTAAGTAGTAAATAATAAATATAAGTAGTATATTTTCCCAGCATATTTGTAAACATTGATGCCAAAAAATTTCCTATGCTTTACAAAGGGCTTAGTTAAACAAATGTTTTCCAAATTTAGTGCCAACAGCTGGCAACACTCTTAAGCACATATTGTTAGTGAAGTTCGAAAAGAGTAAATCAAATAATGTATCCACCTTTTTCATGAACAATTTAGGCTCATCTGCATTTTCACACTCCTGCAACTACTCCTCTTTCACCTTCTCTTCGCATCCAGTTGTTTGTTTCCTCTGTTGACCTTTGGCAAAGCGAAGTGTGAAAGTGAATTAGGCGTAATTTTGTTTTTGCCTTTATACCCCTTCCCAGTGAACTTAAGCTAATATGTGTTGAGGTAATACGATTGAGAGCGATGTTTTTCGGGAAATTTCTAAATGGTGTGAAAGTATGTATATTAATGGGGCCGGGTTATTTTTTAATATCAGTATGTGCGTGTGTTGCTTTGAACTATGGGCTTTGAATGTCAATAACCTCATTATTGACCTTTTGACTGTTGCTTTGTGTAATGCGAAAAAGTGTTGATGTGCCTGAAAGGTAGCAAAGGATACTTTTTTGGGAATTTGCTAAAAATGTTAATCATGCGTTATTTGACCAACATTTTCAGCAAGAGGCTGTGCAAAGCCTGATTTTGAAATTTTAAGTAAGTACTAAAGAAGTATATTCAATTCAAAAGAGCTAGAAACAAGAAGTACATTCCAAGAAAAGCTGAATATGAAAAATACAACTCGATACCTAGCATTTCTTTAAAAAATAATGGGAATCTATTTCCTGAAGATGTATTTATTGGGCTAATTTGTTTGAAAGTGTTTTTTTTTTGTGTTTGAAAGTTTTTTTAAAGTTTTGAAAGTGCTACAGAAAAATTGTAGCTGTGAAAACTTTATGGGGATTTTTAATAGCATCCAACCATTTAGTAGAGCCTTGTTGTTGGGTTGAAAGCTTCTAAATGCCATAAGAAATAAAATTTTGTATGGGCGACCCCTTAAGGGGTGGAGATTGGAATTAGTATATTCAGGAGAAATAGTTAGGGATAATAAATTAATGGACGCTGGGCATAAATTTGAATCCTCTAGTGGCATCCTGGTAGCAGTAGGAGCGTTAGGAGTAAATTTTAGAAAAACGTCTCTTTAGTATGGAAACTCCCCAAAAAATGTGAGAAAGGGGAGAAGTATGTCTAGAAAAATATTGGAGATGAAATGAAGATGTGGGTCGGTGATAGAAACGAAATCATTTACGAAACACAGGAAGCGGTGGAAAGGTTGGAAAATGTGTTTTGTATGGGGGACCCCTAAAGCGGAAGAGATAGGATGTTTGTAAATTCAGAAGAATTGTTAAGGAGAATAAATTAATGGGGGTCGGGCATACACTTGAACCCTCTAGGGGCATCCTGGTAGCAGTGGAAGCGTTGGGAGTAATTTTCATGAAAACGTCACATTTTTATGGAAGCCCCCAAAGGGTGGAGAAAGGGAGTAAGTTTGTTTGGAAAAAATGTTGGGAATGAAAAATTAATGAGGGTCGCTCATATAAACCACCATTCATGAGCGACTCCTGAGCAACTGTGGGCTGATTTGTCTAAAAACCTCACAATTTTTTTAACTTTGACCTTGTTGAGAAGCCATTTACCCCCCTCCCATCCCCCTAATTTTTTGGCTCATGCATTTTATTATTAAAACCCACAAAATAAAAGGTCCCAGCGTTTCGAATTCGAAACAACTTGCACTATATATATATATATATATATATATATATATATAGATAAATATAGCTAATAAAGGGTGTTTTTTTAGAGGTTTGTTTTTCGAATAGAGATAAAACTGGCATTTTGTGGTCAAATCTGGCAACTCTAATGTCATTTATGTGCGAAGTTTACCGCAAGCTCCGTCCATTTTATGGTCGACATAATCGTCCATCAGAGCAATTAATTCGGTTAACCATGGGTCGTTTTCGCACTACGTTTACTCTATGTGATAATACGCATCCGCAGAGACGTCGAACAGTGCGCACCGAAGAAACAATTGCCGCTGTAGACCAAAATGTTGAAGAGGACCCGAATGAATCGATTCGTCACCGTGCACAGCAATTGGAGCTTTGTCCATCAACTTTATGGAAGATTTTGCGCAAAGATCTTGGCTTGCGACCTTACAAGATCCAGCTTGTGCAAGAATTAAAGCCGCGAGACCATGCAATGCGTCGTGATTTTGGTGTATGGGCCGAAAATGAGATTGATCTCGATGATGATTTTCATCGCAAAATTTTGTTCAGTGATGAGGCTCATTTTTGGTTGAATGGCTACGTCAACAAGCAAATTGCCGCATTTGGAGTGGAGAGAATCCACATGAGACCCTTGAGACGCCATTACATCCACAAAAACTGACTGTTTGGTGTGCTCTATGGGCTGGTGGAGTCATTGGGCCATACTTCTTCCGAAATAATGCTGGAGAGTCAGTTACCGTTAATGGAGACCGGTATAGAGCCATGATAACCGACTATTTTGTTCCCGAATTGGATGGCATGAATGTGGATGAGTTGTGGTTCCAACAAGACGGTGCTACGTGCCACACATCGCACGTCACAATCGATTTATTGAAGGAAACATTCGATGAGCGCATAATTTCGCGGAATGGACCTGTCAATTGGCCACCAAGATCGTGTGATTTTACACCATTGGATTATTTTCTTTGGGGATATGTGAAGTCGCTCGTCTACGCCAACAAACCAGAAACGTAAGGGGACTTGGAAGCCAACATTCGTGGCGTTATTGCCGACATAGAAAAAGTGGTTGAAAATTGGACCTTTAGAATTGGCTTTATTCGAGCCAGCCGTGGCGGCCACATGCCCGCAATTATATTTAAACATTAATGGCATAAAATTATCCTTCCAATAAAGCCAAATCGATGGACATTAAAATGATTTTCTTGTGTTTTATTTCAATTCAAAGTTCTATACCTCTAAAAAAACACCCTTTATATGTTAAGGCACCTCACGAAAAAAGTTGTTAGGCACAGTAGCTCAAGATAATCCTTGGTTTATGTTATGATGATTCCCCAAATATTTAGACCCTAGCGATAGCTATCCGTGAGCTGGAATGGTTTGAAATAATCTCTACAAATAGAGTTTTTTGTAACCATATTGACATGTGTAATAGTTGCAAAAAATAAACTGTCAGAAATTATAGCCCGGAAAAAGCTCTTCCAATCAGCATCAAGGTTATGGAGTGGCCAGCGCAGTCGCCTGACCTCAATTCTATCGGAAACTTGTGGACAGATCTTAAAAAGTAGTATGGATGGAAAAGCCCAAAAGTAATAAGGAATTGTGGGATGTAGTACAAAAGGCCTGGTACAATATTGCCTTGGAAAGATGTCAACGTCTTGTTGACTCAATGGAGGACTGACGTAATGCCGTTATAAAAATTTCCTTTAATTTGCCACTAAACATTAATGACCATTTGTTAAAAAATTAAGAATTACATTTGATTTTTATATTAATTAACTTAAAATGTAAAACCAAGAAAGAACTGCTATTTTTTCAGCGTATATTGCTGTTATAAAAAAATATATATATCAAGTGAACAACACTAATTTATATGGGCATTTCCATCGTAACTCACGCGCCTTGCGTATGACTTAAAGCTTCGTTTTCTCGGAAGTCTATGTTATTAATGTAAAAATAATTCTTATGTACATATATCTTACAAGATTTAGTAATGGTATGATCTTCCAAAATTGTCGTTCCTGTAACTAATTAAGAATGGCAGTGGTATTTATGGGCGTAACTCACGCGACAAGAAAAGAAAGTGGGTTTTACAAGCAAGTTTAGATTGTAAAAACTTAGTGAATTTTCCCATATAATTTGTTTTTGTTTTTAATTTTTAAATAATGGGAAAACAGTGAAGTTTCATAATAAGCCCACTTTATCTATGGACTTGGCTTATTTAAAAATATATTGAGTTTCCAAAAAATATTTGCCGTACCTCACGCAACAAAATTTCCTAACATTTAAATTTGGTGATTAAGTAATTAGGTAGTAAGGTAATTATGTTATTTAGTAATTATTAAACATATTGAATATATTGTCCTTTTCTTGTAAAACAAAAAGTTTACGAAACATTTACTAAACATTTACGAAAAACGAAACTACATTTGTGAAACAGTGCAGACGATTTGATCATCCTGGTTAATGAATTTATATAGAAATTTCTTGAATTAATTAAATTAAAATCATTCTCTTAATAATATCAAAAATAAAAAGTTTTTAATCAGTTTTAAGTTTTTGTTCACGGTTGACTTTTTTCTGGAAATGCCTATATTTAAAAGTTCGTATTTAAGTTGGGTCAAGTACATTTTAAATAAAAATTTTCTGAATCTGTTTTTAATAAGTTTTTATTACTCTTATTTGTACACTCTAAAAAGATTTTGTTTTAAATTTACTACAATACTTGTAGGCAACAGTTTTGCGGCTGTTGCTATAGTAAATTTACGCACCTTCTAAAATTAAACATGTGTTTAACTTTGTACATTGTAGTAAAATTAAGCACTGAATTTACTATTGATGTTATAGTAAACTTAAACATGACTGCATTATTTCTTTTCAACAAATGTAGTAATATTTCATAATATGCTGATCTCATAGTAGTTAATTGTAACAATTGTTGAGTAATTTTACTCCATATATTATAACAATATAAAAAATACTTCTGCTTCAGTTTAAAATTCAACATTTGTTTTACAATGAAAAGTGCAGTCAAATGTTACATTTTTTATTTGCGTTTACAAAATTATAAAGTTTTGAAGTAATAGCGTTGCCACCTAATAATATGTATTTTTAAGAATTGAAATTTAAATCTTGAATTTTAAAATTCTGACTTTAGATTCGAAATCAGTGACTCCCTAACACTATTAAATGACTTAATTTTTTTTTTAAATGAGTAATTTTCAAGTTTGACCTTTTTTTAAATATCAGCATCAACTCAGGATTACTTGACTTTTATTAGTTAATTTTTATTTTAAAATTTTTTAAAAAATAATATTTATAAATAAAAATTACATAATTGAAGCAATAGAAAACATTGTTTAAGAATTCTTTTAGACATGTTTGTTCTTTAAAATTTGTTTATAAAATAAGGATGTGTAAAAGCAGTATTTGAATGAAGAATTAAGATTTTATCTTAATTATTAAAAAATTTATTATAATTTTAACCGAAAAGTGATGAATATTATTTTTTATGAATATTATTAAAAATTTATTACTTTAGAATAAGTAATCTGTTTGATTTTTTAGGATTACTGTTTTTTTAGTAAAAATTGCAATCGTTTTTTTTTTATTTAAAAAAACTTATGTATGGATGGAAATTAAATTATTCAAGCAATACAATTCATTGTTATAATTATTAGTATCAAAATTTCATTTTTTAAATATTTTCTCTTAATATGGATTTTTTAAGTCAAAAATTAAAATTTTATTTCATTATTAACCGATTAGTTAAAATTTAAGAAAGGCAAACGAGTAAGTTATTAACATGTTTTAGTCTGTTTGATCAAGCTTTTTAATTAGAGTATTAATTTTTCTCAAGTTGTTAATATTTTTTTTGGCCCCTGAGTTGAGATGGATAGTATTTAAAAAAATACCTCATTAAAACTTCGTAAGTTTGAGACACATTTTTTGGATATATTATGTTAAATATATAATAATAGCAAAGCAATTGTAATATTAGGTCAACTAAATCGAAAATATTCTCCTTCGATATTATTTCGCCTTCTAGCCGTATATAGGATATGCATGTGGTGTTTTTCTGCGGTGACGTGTCTAATGAAAAATTACTTTTTTAATGCACTTCATCAGAAGAATGTAATTAAATGTATTTAGTAAAAGTTTAACAATTGTTGTTACCCATGGAGTTACTATATTGCAGTCTTTTTGTAAATTTAATATTGTTGTTCCAAACTAAAAAAATAATAAATTTTGTATTTAGTTTCTAAAATAAATATATTTTTCCTACAAAAAATATTATACATGACCATTGCCTGTCCAACCGGAGGTGCAGGTTGCACAATGCACAAGGACGCCAGAGCACCAGAGGGCACGATCATCATATCTCATGTATGTATATAAGTATATTGTACATATCGTCACCTAAAATGCAAGAAGGCGTGTCAAGTTTACAACTAAAAACGACGTATTGATTAACAAAATTCTAAAAGCCCTCAGTGCAGGCGCTTGGGAAATTTTTAAAGATTTTTGCTTCTCCTAGTTACGCTTTCTTGCATTTTAGGTGACGATATGTAGTAGTGTTTACATCATATGTGACATATATAACATAACACAATGTCATAATTTCTGTGTCCATAATCAAAAAGAGCTTATGTTGACTAAAGACAGAACCGAGTTACTAATTAAGCTGTGTTCCACGCATATAGCACTATAAACACAAAAAATCTGGAGCTTCTAGTATGACCTTAGCCAAAGTTATGACACAAAAACAAAATACCCTTTTTTTATAGCATATATGGCATTTGAAGACTTTGATGCAAGATTTATCGAGACTTTAAAATCAGACTTAAGCTGTTATTGCTTATCGACACAGTTTTATAATATCGATTTTTTTTTTTCAACAACGGCACAAATCAAGAACACTGTTTTTTTGTAATTGTGCTATTGTGATTCATTCTTGATTAATTTTTACAGTTTTGAGATGATGTTATTGTAGAAACGAGCGATCTTATTACATATGCCACACATCACTTACATATCACTTACATAATAAAGGAGCTTATTTTTTGTACTCACCTAATACTTTTTAAATATCAGTTCATATGTTTCTTTGAAATGATTGCAAAAAGCTTTGATTATAGATTCATCATCGTCGAGTTTAAAAATGATTTAAGTTTATTTTTAGAAGCATCGAAATTTTTTAATCAATAATCAAAAGTAAAATTAAAAGAAATTGTAAGGTTCTTAAGAATTTCAACTAAGTCATATGGAATAATTCCTTCAAATAAATCGTGAGCGATACATGGCGGCAATCCAGGATTACAAACATGAAAATACTTAAGCGTATTTAAACAAGAATTTCTTCTTACTCATTGATTGAAATTTTCTTAGGAAATTAATAAGTTTTAATTGCTTTTATTTCGTAACTGCCGAATTTCTACATATTTTTCAGCCAAAAATTTTAGTTCAAAAAAGCAGTAACGACAAACATATTGAGAAAAACTAAAGTTTTCATTAAATCCACCAATTTGATGTGCACCTAAATTGTCACCAATTACAGAAAAAATTGTTCCAAAAAATCTTCTTTCAACTTTATTTTCATCGTGAAAACTTAAACCTTCTGACTCCAATAAATTTAAATCGCTTAGCAAAGGTTGCAAAATAGTTTTGAAACCAAAAAGTTTAATATAATTTTCATTAAATAACATTATTAACTGAATATTTTGTATTATTGATCTATATTTTATATCAATATTACCTATTAAGAAATACAAACCAATAAGCTTGTGCTTTTTTTTAAGAACCTAAAGGGTTACATAATTCAAAGGCATCTTGAAAAATTAGAAGCTCAGTTTTTTTGTCCCCGGATATAAAAAACTGTTGGTTCTTGTAAACTGAACCATCATTGTAATCGTATTATAAGTTGTCTTCAGATATTTTTTTTTACAAAATATCTCAAAATAATTTGTATCACTTAATAAACTTTTTAAGGTTTCTAGTAAAGGAATATAGTAATAAAAACATTCTTTGTGACAATTGTCTACGCCAAAAAAATTTTTTTGGTGGAATAAAGCAAGTGCTTGCCGTAAAGTTTTTATTTCTCTTATACTCAGAGAGATTATTTTTTAATTTGTTTGATAAACATGATTCCTGAAGTAAGCTAATGATTTCATTTTCCTTTTCAGGAATATTTAACTTTGTAAATATTTGCTTTATTTTAAGTAAATTTGTACATGTATTTGCTTCAAATATATTGGAAAGTTCTTGTAACAAATATTGTAAAGAAACTTCTGTCATATTATATATGAATGTAAGTGTAGTTATTAAATTTTTAAAAGAATTTGACTTGCTTATAGATATATTTTCTGATTCTACACAGGGGACTAACGATGGTGGGTTCAGTTCATTAATTGTTATGTTGGTATTGTTTATTGTTGGGGTACATATGTTAATACCGGTATTAATGTTTGCTGGGTTATTTGCATTGTGCTGACGAAAAAAATCCGAACGAAAGGAAGACTTATTTCTGAATGCTTTTGAGCACTCTGAATAGGACAATTTACGTTTTTAGCATTAAAATCATGTTTTAAAACGTGGCGATATATATCGGTATGGCTGGATCCAAGATATTTCCACTGGCTTACAGAACAATTGAAAAAGTCATTAAAATTATCTTCCTTTTGCACATATAAGTGAGAGTTGTACACTTTTAAATACATGAATTTGTTTTTTTACATATATTGCACTGATACATATTAGTGACTTATTAAACTGCCCGAAATTATAAAATACCTTTAGGAGTAATAAATATAAATAAAAACAGCAGCACAAAAAACAACCGTCCTTACTCGATTATAAGCAAACTCGAATGAGAAATACATGCACGACTGTTACAGTTGTTGAAAGTTAAAAAATTGCTGAATATTAATACAATTGATGTAGTAGTATAAATGTTGACTACTGATATTGTAGCAAAATCCAACATCTGATGTTTAATTTTACTGAAATTAATGTCAAATTTTAAACAATTTCAGATTGCTTCAAAAATGAATTTATATTGATTTTTTTGTTGTAGCAAAATTCAACAACATGTGTTTAATTTTACTTAAATTTACATTTGAATTGAAAAATTAAAGATTACTTGAAAAGTTGTAGTAAAATTGCACTTCTGATCAATTTTCAACAAATTATTACTACTATAATAGCAGTAAACTTACACTTATTTTTTAGAGTGTACCTCTACAGGTAAACTGCTAGTATTTTGCTCGCAGCTGTATGTATTTTCGCACTTTTAAGCCTCTTGAATTAAGCCAAATCTAGTAGCACCTTAGCGCAAATTTCAAGTTGATCTTCACAAACTGACCCACAAATGAATATTTTGTTGTCATTAATTATGCATCTACAACCGAAAAACATACCTACGTATCTGCAGATATATCTTAAGAATAAAACACCTGTCTAAACCAGAAAAACAAGTCAGTCAGTCGTCGTCGTTAGTCGTTGTATTCGTCCACTGATTAAATGATATGATGTCTGCACAACGCTGGAATTATCTACACAAGATTTTTCGACTTAACAAATGACGTGAGAAGAAAATGACACAAATTGCCTCGAAAGTCATTCATTTTTTGCCACTTGCAGGCGTAAGACTCATAAATTTAACAAGTTGAAAATGCAGTGTGTACGAGTTAATTTGGCAGGAAAAAGGAAGGAGTATGTATGCATGTATGTGTGTATTATAAACTGAAAAAATCATGGCGAAAATTTATCCCGAGATTTTTTCAAAATCTTTTAGTCAATCTTGAAAAACTTGGCATTCAGACATGTTATTGCTATGTTAAATTGTTTGTATGCGTTTTGTAGGTTTGTTTTGAGGGTGTATTTGTATTAAATTACTAGCTGAAACCCGGCGCGTTGCTGCCACTCTCCCTATTCAAACGCCCATAAAATGTTATCAGTTAAACAGCATGTCTAAATTGAGGTCAAATACTGAATTCTGAGACTGTGCGACCTATATCCACAAAGCTATTCGATATAACAAATTTGGGTTGTATAGGAAGTGCCACTCTCTCTTCATCACCGCTAATAGAATGTAATCAATTAAACTGGATGTCTACATGGAGGTCGAATACCGAATTCCAAAACTGTGCGAATATAACTCCAAAACTATTCGATAGCACAAATTTTGATTGTATGGGAGGTGCCACTCTCCTTTTCCCTACGCCCATAAAATTTTAGCAATGAAACTGCATGAGTACATTGAGGTCGAATACTGAATTTTGAGGCTGAGTTACCTATAACTCAAAATCTATTCGATATCGCAAATTTGGAATCGTTAAATTGGAGGTGTCACGCCCCCCCCCCCCCCGACAAACTCTAAAAAATTTTATCAGTAAATCTGCAAGCGTAAATTTTGGTCGAATACTGAGTTCCGACGCTGTGCGACCTTGAACTACAAAGCTATTCGATATCACAAATTTTCGTTGTATGGGAGGTGCCACTCCCCCTTGATCAACGCTCATAAAATGTAATCAATGAAACTGCATGTGTACATTGAGGTCCAATACTGAATTCCAAAGCTGTGAGACCTATAACCCCAATGTTATTTGATATCTCTAATTTGGGTTAAATAGGAGGTTTCACGCCCCCTTGTCGTACGCCCATAAAATGTAATTAATGAAACTGCATGTATAAATTGGGGCCGAATACTGAATTCTGACGCTGATATTCAATATCGCAAATTTACGTTAAATGGGAGGTGCCACGCCCCTCTTACCAATGAACATAGATTGAATCAATGAAACTGCGTTGTACGACTTATAACTCTAAAACTATTTGATAGCACAAAGTTGGGTTGTATGGGAAGTGCCACTCCCCTTTACCCTACGACGACAAAATGTAAGTATTGAAAATGCATGTATAAATTTAGGTCGAATACCGAATTCTTACGCTGTCAACCTATAACTTCAAAGCAATACGATATCGCAAATTTGGGTTGTAAGGGAGATGTCACGCCTCCCTGTCCAACGCCCATAAAATAAAACCATTGAAACTGCATGTGTAAATTGAGGTCAAAAACTGAATTCCAAAGATGAATTCCTATAACTTCAAAGCTATTCGATATCACAAATTTGGGTTGTATCGGAGGTGCCCTTTCCCTTGTCCACTCCTATCAAATTTCATCACAGAAACGGTACGTCTAAATTGTGGTCGAATACCGAATTTCTAAGCTGTGCGACCCATAACTCTAACTAAAGCTATTCGATAACAACAACTTTTTATTTATATGTGGGAGGTAAAAGGGGTGTGGCAGTGCCCCTTAAACCATCTCGTACTCAAAGCAAAGCGTACTTACAAAATTTGAGCTCAATCGGACCAATGGTTTCGAAGTATTTTGATATTTTCTTTAAAGTAGGCGTAGATGAATTGTGACCACGCCCATTTTTTCAAAGTTAATTATAGTCATCATACGAACTTATTTACCAAATTTTAATTTCATACGACCAAAACCGTCTTAAATACAGCATTTTTATTGATTTGTGGGCGACAAAAGGGGGTGTGGTACAAAACCTGCAAAGATACACACATGCAATTTCTTATGTGCACCCTCCACACAGACCCCAATCACCCCTGAAAATTTCATTGAAATCGGGCAAGCCGTCTAGGAGGAGTATGCGAACAGGAAGTTTTGCCACTTAATTTTATATATATAGATATCAAAACAGTGGGCGCAAAAGTGGGCGTGGTCAATTTTTCTTTCAGTAAACACTTAAATTGGATTACTACGAACATTTGAAAAAAAAATTATCCAGCCGTTTTCCGATTTTAGATAAATTGAAAAAAGTGGGCGCAAAAGTGGGCGTGGTCAATTTTTATTTCCGACAAAACTTAAATTGGATTACTATGAACATTAAAAAAAATTATCCAAATCGGTCCAGCCGTTTTCCGATTTTAGATAAATCAAAAAAGTGGGCGCAAAGTGGGCGCAAAGTGGGCGCAAAGTGGGCGCAAAGTGGGCGTGGTCAATTTTTCTTTCCGTAAAAACCTAAGTTGGACTATTACGAACATTTAAAAAAAAAATTATCCAAATCGGTTCAGCCGTTCTCAACTGATGCAATTACCAACGAACGACATTTGATTTTTATTTATATAGATCTTGTAATTTGTTGTTGACTGAGTTTTACAAAGCAAGAGCCCAATAGTTCGCGGCATCCTTGACGAACTTTTCGTGTTGATTTCTTAAAGGAAGTTTCTGCATAAGCTGCTGAACTTAAAAAAAATTCATACAAAATATAAGCAAAGCCTAAGTTTTTCCACTCTATTACAACAACTTCAAGTTTCTCAGTACAAATCTTTTTAATAACTTTTTTCCCCCGTATTCATAAACCTGTTTTAGCGATAGTTATACAGTGAAAAACATTTTGTTATGCATAAACGTATACTATCATCAACGTTCTAAGAGTATTTTAACGATCGTTAAAATCATTCTGAACGTCGTTTCTACTCGTTTCTCGTCGTTGTTTTGTTCAAAGGGGTTGATCCTTGCTCCATACATTTTTCGGCGCTTTGGAAAAGGATCCTCTTCTTCCACTAAAGTGCAGATAATCAAAATATTGAACATGTCCATTGCTTTTATATTTTTGTTTACTTTTCACTTCACTTTTTTTGCTTTTTTAATGCCTAACATAACTTGTCAAAATCAGCTATGGGTGTTGTTACGGTGGTCGTCATATGATCCCTGGTCATGACACTTTTTACTCTCTTTTTTTGTTTGATGAGCTGTGTGACGAAAGTATGCTATGCTGTCATATGATGCCTAAGCACCAGTACACTTTTTGCTACTTTTAGTATTTTTACAACCGACGAGTGTTGCTATTAAGCAGGTTTCATTACTGCTTTCAAACATTTTATACTAAAAGTGTTCTATTTTCGTGCCTAAACACAAATATTGTGAATAAGTTCACAACGCAACACTGGTTTGATCCCATGATTTCATATTTTTGTCAAATCATTTGGTGACCGTGAAGGTGAAAATTTACTCTCTTGCTCTCGCTCTCAAATTGTTAATATACATTGAAACAACAACAATACATGACCATGATGAGCCTATGACCGCCACCGTAACAGGGCACTTTCTGGCGACAAAAAGTCTGTTTTTCGTCAAGTTCTTTCGTTAAGCTGTCAGCTGATGAAGTGTTGCTTACTGTTTTTAAAAAATTCCCATATTGCTTAAAATGCTCTTAAAATACGTTTATGCATAAACAGCATTTTAAGGGATAGTTTGTGTTCTAACTAAAACAGTTTTTAACGAGTGCATAACAAATGTAATGAATACGGCTGTTTATTTTTATTTAGCTGGATAATATCACAATAATATCTATATTTTTACCATATCTAGGTATATAATACATCTTTAAGTTATTTCTAAAAGAGTTTTTCAGTTATGTTAATGTTTTATTAATTAGTTCATATTCATGTATTTTCTCAACAAAAATGTTTTTAATATCTTTATTTTTATTAAGCTGAAATTAAGGCTGTGTGCGAATTGACCTAAATTGCGACCTAAACTAAATTGTGTCGGTAATGTAGTGATTCTCAATTTAGGAAACATTCAGGTAGCTCCAGAGAATTGCCTTTATTATTTAGAAAGCACTGCCTTATCGACACAATTTTCTTCAGGTCACATTTAGATCAATTCGCACACATCCTATTGAAATTAATTTTTTCCAAATATTTTATAAACAAAACTCGAATTTTCTATGAACTATTTTATGGTATGAATTTTAATAAATTACTAGCTGACACCATGCGCTTTTCTGCCACGCCCCCGTTTCCAAACGCCCATCAAATATAATCTTGCTTGTGTTAATTGTGGTCGAATACTTAAAAATTTGTTATGTTCGTTTTTAATGTGACAAAAAAAATTGCTTAAAAAAAACGTCATCGATCATCCAGAATGCGTTGTAAAGTAGCTCCATACAAAATGTATGGGAAAATAAATTTTCTTCATATTTTTTTCGGGGATTTTTCGGGAATTTTTTAGGTATTCTTCTTGTTTGGCCTTAGACCAGTTCGAATTGGTATGAATCATCATGAAAAATCGGTTAAGCCGTTCTTGAGTTATAAGCGTAGTAACTAACGCTACTCTCTTTTACATACATTGCTTTTGAAAAGAAGCCAACATGTTATTGTCAACACGTTATCATAACACAGGACAAAAATTTCTTAACGTTGAGTTTCTGTGTTCATTTACGAAATGTTGATGAGTCTCGCCGTTGAAATTTTGTAATGTTTTGGAATGTCCTGCATTCCACTTCCGAGTGGAAGTGGAATTGAATAAAAATTTAATTCGATATTTGGTGGTCTAAAGATAATTTTTTTTTTTTGTCAATGCTATTACCTAATTATATTGATACATTAAATAAATAGATTAATACAAAACGAAAAAAGTAATATTTAGACCACTAAATAGCGAACTAAATTTTGATTCAATTTCACTTCCACTCGAAAATGGAATGCAGAACATACCTGCCGGTTGTCAATTCGTTGACGAAATTGACTACACTATTTCTATTTTTCGTCAACGAAACTTCCTCAACATTTCAATATTGTTTTCGTGCACGATAAATCCCAACGTTTCGTATATCATTCGTTAATGAAATTTCGGCAAAATTTCGCTATGGTTCCCTAACGAAACTTCTTCAACGTTTCGGCATAACATTTCTTCACGAATTTTATTACACTTTTCGATTTTAATTCATTGACAAATTTTCTTTATATTTCTGGACTCTTATCGTTAACGAAACTTCCTCAATATTTCGATATGGGGTTCATGCATGATAAATCTCGACGTTTCTGCATTGCGTCTTGCACGATTTTGGCACATTTATATGAAATTTTCGTCCATGAAATGTATGGCCAAATCAGCATGTTTCGTCAAGGATCAAGAAAAATCGTACATGATTCATTTGACATTTCTTCAAAATTTACAAGATAAATAAATGCAAATAAGAAACAGCTGTTTGATTACGACACTTCAATAAACATAGCTTTTAGAGTTGTAATATATTAGTACTTTTTTATATGGAAGGCAACAATTAAATGTTTAAACGAGTGTAAAATCTTAGGACAATATGACATTAATACAAGGTAGCATACCTTGTGAATACCCTAAATAGCTGAATAGACTGTATAATAGATTGTATAATAGATTGTAATCAACAAAAAATGGAGACAATTGAAAAGAATCCCAGTCTTGAAGAAATCTCAAATGAATCATGTACGATTTTTCTTGATCCTTGTCCAAAAAATATGCTGATTTGGCCATACATTTCATTGACGAAAATTTCATATAAATGTTCCAATCTCGTGCAAGACGCAATGCAGAAACGTCGGGATTTATCGAAATATTGAGGAAGTCTCGTAAACTAAAAGAGTCCAGAAATATAAAGAAAATTCGTCAAGGAATTAAAATCGAAAAGTGTAATAAAATTCGTGAAGAACTGTTATGCCGAAACGTTGAAGAAGTTTCGTTAGGGAACCATAGCGAAATTTTGCCGAAATTTCATTAACGAATGATATACGAAACGTTGGGATTTATCGTGCACGAAAACAATATTGAAATGTTGAGGAAGTTTCGTTGACGAAAAATAGAAATAATGTAGTCAATTTCGTGAACCCAATATCGAAATATTGCGGAAGTTTCCTTAACGAAAAGTAGACAGGAAAATAAAGAAAATTCGTCAAGAAATTAAAATCGAAACTTAAAATCGAAAAATAAAATTCGTGAAGTAACATTCCTTCCGAAACGTTGAAGAAGTGAAAACGCTGTATTGTTGCAGCTTAGCCTCTGAACGATTCGGCGAATAACAACAATCATGAATATCTTCAAGTTGTTGTAATAGAGTGGAAAAAGTTAGGCGCTGACAACCACTGCTTTGCATTATATTTTGTATGAATTTTTTTTAAGTCCAGTAGCTCATGCAGAAACTTCCTTCAAGAAATCATCACGAAAAGTTCGTCAATGATGCCGCGAACTACTGGGATTATTTGTCAATAATTAGCACAATTTACAGGAAACTCAAATAAACTTATATATCTAGTAGTTTGAATTAACTGTTGACAACTCATGCTTTCTTTCTTTAAGGGTTGTTTATAGAAATGTGCAGCCAAGAGCAAGTAAATCGCAAATAACCTCAACCATTATTACAAAAGCAAATTTTATGTAGTGTGAAGTCAATAACAATAGAACAAATATTGATACTCTTCAAGTCAATTGACAAAATATTGACAAACCAACTAAAAGCGAACCGGTTTTACAATAAATCAGTGTAAGCGACAAATGCTTGAAATGAGCTAACAAACTGAATATAGTTAATTAAAAAAACATCTCACGAAGAAGGTAAGCTTAAAGTGTTAAATTTGTACAGTTTTAGCAGACATTTCACAAAAAAAAAAATAACTGCGAGTGGCTTCGCATAGAAGTGAAATTCCACTTTAGGCCCCGGCGAGATTCGAACTCACGATCTCCTGTTTACTAGACAGGCGCTTTAACCAACTAAGCCACGGCGCCCAGTTGACACCATCTAGCAATATTTTCATTTTCACATCAACTATGAAATACTTCAATGATGTTCAAGATATTAAAGCACAGCACGTGAGCGAATAAATTTAGTATGCCTTCGTTGTTGTTGTTATTTTTTTGTTCTCTTATCTTTTTCATAATAAAACAACTTTGTAGTTTATAGTATATGGACAAGGTCGAATCGAGCAGCATTGAATGGAGCAGCAGCCACACAAAATACAATACCAACAATTTGTACGTTGATTTTGATAAGAATTTGAGTTAAACAAGAGTGTGTCTTAAAAATTTGAAAAGACACTAAAACAAAAAAGAAAAGTTAAATAAAACATACAAAAATGTTTTAATTTTGAAACATGTAAACTATAAAACAATCAATAAAAATCTCCAAGACAAAATAAAAGAAATATTGTTTTAGCCTACAAACAAATCTCAAATCGAAGTAATAAATTATTTATACGAGCTATGTTCATTTTTACCTGGTCCTTTTCGAAGTATTAGATTTTCAGTTGTGACATTCAAGAAACTAGCCAATGTGTATTTTATTTGTTTTTTCGGTTTGGTCAAAAAAGTACCATCGTGCACTTGTATCCCTTCGTGTTTTTTTTAACCCTCTTACAATATTTGCATAATATTTCTTCACTTCACACTGCAAACTTCTTCATTTGTAATTTCTTTGTCTTTAGCAAAGCTTATTTATAAGGTTGTGGGACTTGAGAGCGAGCTCGGTCGAATTGTCAGAATTTATGAAAAGAAATGAAGGAAATGAATGCTAAGAACAAAGAAAAGCACAGTGAAAGTTCGAGCAAAGGCGGAAAAAAAGAGTACATTTCTCTCAAGTGCCATAACCTTATAAATGAACCTTGGTCTTTAGCAAGCTTTTGCTTATTGTTAACACTGTTCCATTTCATTTTGGTTCACTTTCGTAAGCATTGTTGTTATTATTGACACTGCAAATTTGCATTTTTGTGTAGAAATCAGTGATAAAAAATAATTTGTTCTCAAAAAAATAAAAAAAAAAAAATAAAAAATGACCGATGAATATAGAATTGTTAGAGTAAGATTTTCTATTGAATGTACCCACTGAACCATTAGCGAAGGTTTTGAGTAAGATGAGAGTTTGGCGAACGTTTTTGGATATCTAGTTTTTTTTTAATTTTTGATTTTTTATTTTGTCGCTTAAAAGTGCTTGATATAGAAGCTTAAATTCCTTAAAACTTTTACCGCAAATAAAAACTTTACTTATTTTGCAAAATTCATAAAAAACTTATTTTGAGTCCAAAAAGAATCATTTTAGAAGGTAAAAATTACTCGTAAATTAAACATTTTTGTTCATAAACGAGTTCATAAATGAGTTCAGAAATTAATCATAAATGATTCTTTTTTGCATTCTTAAACGAGTTTAATATATTAATATTATTACAATATATTAATACTGTACATGCATATTATCTATATGATACTAAACTATAATTAATAAAACTATTGTTTAATAAAACTAAACTATAATTTTTTTATACAAATTATTGCTATGTTATAATACTTACTTATGAAATACATGTTTAAATGTCGTAAAAATACTGTTACAAATAAAGTGGTTAGATGTGCGTGACAGCAGATGTGTTTGCTTTAAGTTTAGATTTTTCTTGAAAGTTCAATTAAAACATCAATGAATTCATTACAATCATTAAGTTATCTGCTGGGACCTTTCTTTTTTACTATTATTTTTTAATATAGCTACTTTGTTTTACTATATATTAATACTACACTTGCATATTATCTATGTATATGATAAACTAAAAAATAATTTTTTCAAACAACATTTTTTTTATATTAATTAAAATAATTTACTTATCGCTATGTTATAATATGCTATAATTTCTCAGAGGCATTTCGTTCGTCGATTGATTCTAAAAGAGTTCATTTCCGAGTGCAGAAAAACAACTTTTCTATGGTTCTATTTTTAACTCATATACGAACAAAAAAGTACAATTTATGGTTCTTTTTTAAATCATTTCCGAACAAAATAAGGTTCAATTTTGAGAGCCATTTTAGTCCGACGAATGATAAAAAAAGGGTTCATTTATGAATGCCGAAAATGAACTTTTCTACCCGAAAAGGTTAATAAATGAATTCGAAAACGGTAGTTTTGGTTCACTGGGTACATATTCACTTTCATGCCACTTTCATTGCTACTGGCAACGAAATTTCAGAGCCAGTCGATTTTGACAGCATCGACCAGTGTATGTCAAAAAGGGGGATATCAGTGTTGTTTTTCATTACTTTTGGTGGGTTTATTTCGGGTTTTCGTCGATTTTGTACAGAAAGCAACACTGATAGCTTGTTTACAATTAAAAGCAAACAAAACAACAGGTGAAGCACACGCAAACTGCAATAGCAGCGATACCCTTCGCATTCGATTTAATTTTTTTAATGAACTTTCACGTGCACGTGTAGCACCTCTTGGTACTAGCATGAAAGTTTGAAATTCTTCGAATCATTCGAACAGTACACGTATTCTTTCGCACTTTCACTGTCATAGGCCTGTGAAACCGGCCTGTTAGAAATAGTTCTCAAAAGTCTCGAGACTTTTGAAAATGAGCTAAGCGATAGTGAATATATTGATTACGAACCAGAAGGGCAGCCCCATGCTAGAGATTTGGACGATATTGATATTGAGGAGGTTCTTGAGAATATCGATGAAATCAGTGACTCTAATGGACCCTCTGAGTATCTTAGCAAGGTAGCAACAATGCTTAAACTCAGAGTTAAATTAAAAAAAACTATTTAGGTGTATATTGGTCACATCGTAAAAACCCTAACAGCTTGCGCGACGAAAACCATGGGTTGCCAATTTTGAGATCAGTAATGTCTCGCAAGCGATTTCATAGTGCTTCTCGTATTTTGGCGTTCGACAACAGGGAGCTGCGTCGATCCCAAATGCGTGGCGATAAGCTTTCACCGATAAGAGACATTTAGGAATAATGGGTCGAAAATTCAAAATTAATATATAGTCCAAAAATGCTAAAGTTGACGAGCAACTTATCACATTCTGTGGAAGATGCCGCTTCAAAGTATACATTCCCAGAAAACCCGGAAAATATGGCATCAAAGCATGGGTAGCTGCGAATTCTGAAACTGAGTTTTGTTTGACTTTTCAAATACATCTGAATTTCAAATGCTGCTCCAGAAAAATATCATGGAAAAGATGTTGTTATTGACTTACTGCATTATTCTGTATCACGAACAAGCACACCAACGATGAGAAAGACACGAGAGGCAATACAATTTTGTATGGAAAAATGTATTGCTTCTCGTGTCTTTCTAATCGTTGGTGTGCTTGTTCGTGATACAGAATAGTGCAGTTAGTTTCACATTATCCTACACGAGGCCTACCTGTGGCCAGCGGAGCTCTTGATTACATTTTGAAATTATTTTGCAATTGCAGCAACGCCGTAGAGTTCCTCTGAATCCTCATTATCATATAATTCCTCGGGTTCGATTTCAATGTGAACCTTAGCATCGAAAGTCGCATCTTCTTAAGCGACACAAAGTCCAGATCTCCATCATTATCGCCTGCGAATGGATACATTTTCTCGATCTCTTCACCAACAGCGGACAACCTTTCTTCAAAATTTTGATTTCTCATGGTGCAATTTACCACATTCCAAATCATAATGACTTCATCATAGGCACGTCAGGATTAATTCCGGATTGCCCGGGCTTTTCAACCCTGTGTGGACTTTGTACGGACTTGCAATTTTTTCCGGACTTGGGCCCAAGAAAAAAAAAAATACTAATACCCAGACAGATCCTGATCAATAATATAAAAATTTTTAAAATTAAGGTCGAATTAACAAAGAACAACTTACATAAAAAATACTTATAATATTTCTTTCCTATTAAAAAAGTTCTTTTGTGAACATAAAAATTATATTTATCGGCAAATATAAATCGGATACAAAGTTACAAATTTATTGTTTTTTGTTTCTACTAATTTAAAGGCAGATAAGGTATCACAGAAGATAGGAAAAAAAACCACTAGCTTTTTACTTTAAAGTTAAGAACTTTGCTTGTAACTTTTTTGTAAAAAATATAGTTTGTGAAAGAGAAGCAGAAATGTAGAAAAATTGTGGATGCAATTCATCTATTTGTAGTCTTGTACATTTATATATATCCCTATAAATCTACTGTCGAGTCTAATTTTTTTTTTTTTTGTAAAAAGTTACCAACAAAGGTCAGTGAGTGAAAATAAAAATTAATAAAAAAAAAATTCTAACATATAAACATTTGCAATAAAATTTGTAAAAAATATCATCTCCCCCCATAGAAATAATGGAAAAGTGTCCTGACTTATTTTTAAAAATTCTAGCAAGCCTATCCATACTGGTTGCTGATTCCAATTGTTTTTAAATAAAAGAAAATATCGCATGCAAAAACGTAAGAATTATAAAAAAAAAAATATAAAATATTCAATAATTACTAGTTATTTATGTGAAAAAACTCAAAAAAATTCACTTGAAAACCAAAATCACAGATTTTTACTGTGCAGACGTTGCTGCTTTACTAACATGTTGCCTGCGTCTTATTTGTTGTCTACGCTCTATATACATTTCAAACCAGAATACAAGTCAAAACCAGTTCCAAGCGCCTGCCTAACCTTTCAATTTACTATAGGTCTGCACAGACTTATATATCTTTTTTCCATACAATGTTAAAAGTTAAACAGCATGTGTAAATTGAGTTTGTGCCAGTTTGTACACCGTGAACGGGAGGAACTGTCGCACCTAACAAAATACCGATTACGTGATAACTTACAACTCCAAAATATTTTTGAAGATTTCTGGCAACTCTAGCATTAATTGTCAACTTATTTCATAAAATATTTTTAAATATTTGTCAGTAATTTTTGAATAACAAAGATGGACGCAACACGCACCTTAATTTTGAATTTACATTTGGAGAGGAAATCCACTTGCGAAATTGTTAAGGCCTTGCAGAACTTAAAAGTCAACTGGCGATTCGTGCAGCGAACTTTAGCGCGTTACAGGAGAACTGGCAGCGTTCACCCAAGACCAAATATCGGTGCAAAACGAACAGCGAGGACGCCGCTTTTGATTAAGAAAGTAAGGGAAAGAATACGGAGGAATTGCGCCGTTTCGGGAAGAAAAATTGCGCGTGAGCTGAATGTCAGCCAGGACACCATCCAGAATGTTATCAAAAATGACCTAAAACTCAAGGCCTATAAGAAAAAAAAAAAAATTCATGGCCTAACGGAACGTCAGCGCATAATGCGAAAGGAAAGAAGTGCGGCAATTCTTCGAAGACACGCATGTTGCAGTGTGATATTTTCTGATGAAAAACTGTTTCTGCTGCAAGCAAGCCACAACCCGCAAAATGATAGAGTGTACGCAGCAAGTATGGAAGACATTCCTAAAGAAAAAAAACTATTCAAATATTTCAAAATATGACCTCTATCATGGTTTGGGGTGCTGTGTCAGAAAAGGAAAAATTACCGCTAGTTTTCATAGAAAAAGGGGTAAAAATCAATTCCGAGTACTACTTGGAGCATGTCTTAAAAACTATTTTTTTGCCACTTGCCAAGCAGATGTACGGAGATGAAGAGTTTTGCTTTCAGCAAGATTCTGCTCCAGCCCACAAAGCAAAAATTGTCCAAAGCTGGTGTCGTGCTAATTTACCAGATTTCATCTCTTCGGACGAATGGCCTCCGTCCTCCCCTGACTTAAATCCTCTAGACTTCTCTATTTGGGGCATAATGCTGAGCAAATTAAGCAATGTTAAAAACATGACGGTGGATAGATTCAAGCGACGATTGAAGAAGATATGGGATGATATTCCGGAAAACGAGGTGCGTGCCGCGTGCTCATCTTTTACAAAGCGGCTTAAATTGGTGAAGAAAATGAAGGGTGAACGCTTCGAATTGAATGATGAGAAGTTGTGAAAAATATAACAACGAATAAATAAAACATATTTTTTACTAAACTTAACACTTCGTTTTTTATTTATGACGAAAAGTAAGTGCGACAGTTCCTCCCGTTCACGGTGTAATTTAACTGAATGCCGAGGCTATGCGACCTATAACTCCAAAGTTATTAGATATCAAAAATTTGGGTTGGTTGGAAGAGGCCACTTCCCTTGTATAAAGCTTGTTTTTCAACCCCTGAACCTATCTTTATGAAATTTTCAGGGAAACTGAAACAATGTCTTGAGAGTACTTCTGTGAAGTTTGGTGTCGACTGGACAAAGGGACGTAGTACCTACCATACAAGCCAAATATGTGCTATCGCCCACAAACCAAAAAATGTATATATCAGACTAACAGTAAAAAAAGAACATTTACTAATTTTGTTTAGATGGTTACTGTCGGAAACTATAGAAAAAATGGGCGTGATACCACTATATCTACGCCCACTTTTTTAAAATCATGCGAATTTTGGAGTTGCACAGGTTTTATAGTGAAACTTGGTATGTAGGTCCGCCAAGTGGTGGTCATTATGCATATAAATGTTGCACGCCTTCTCTTACCGCCCACAAATCAATAGAACTTCCATATATCAGACAGTTTTGTTTGTATAATACAAATATTTGGTAATTTAGTTCATATGTCTGAACCGATTTTCATGAAACTTTAGAAAGTTATTAAACACATACCAAGGAGGGTTTTTACGTTGAAAAAATGGGCGGGGCACCTAATATACAGTCCAAGTTTGAGATATTGAATAATTTTGGAAATATCGAATATATATTATAGGTCGCACATCCTCGGAATTCGATATTCGACAACAGTTTACACGTGCTGTTTCACTGATAACATTTTGTGGGCGCTGGAGAAGGGAGCGTGGCACCTCCCATACAACCCAAATTTGCGATATCGAATAGCTTTGGAATTATAGATCGCACAGCCTCGGAATTCGGTATTCAACCACAATTTGGTATGGAGCCTTAGAAATTTTTTTAAGGAACATACATATATAGTCAACACCTTTCCAACGATACCATAAAAACTAGGATCGAGTAAAAAATAATAAAGTTATTTACATTTTAGTTAAAATCAAATAAAAACTAGTAAGGAACTATCTTCGGTTGGGCCGAACTTAAAATACCCCCACGGACGATGAATTTTCCAAATTTCATACCTGAAGCAGAGCTGCCAACTTTTGAAAAGCCCAGGCCCGGAGCTTTTTTTATTTAATAATTTTTTTATGGTCTGCTTGCTTTTAATTAAAAAATTAATTTTTTCTTTGGTTTTTTCATACATAGTCATGTTTAACAATCATGTTTACAACAAATGTGTCACAACACAACTTGCATTTTCCCGTGAACTCGTTTTTTTTATCAGCAACCAATCTTTGTAGTAGGCTTGTGCTTGTGCTTTCCAGAGACGGAACGGACATGGAACGATTCTTTTGAAGAAAGGAACTAGTTCACGGAAACATGTCCGCAGAACTATCTAGTTCCTTTGCTTTTTTGAACTGTATAGACAATTTGGACTGTCTGCTTGTTGAACTACAAAGGGAATTTGAAGCATGTCCGCGGAACTATCTAGTTCCTTTGTTTATTTGAACTGCAGAACTATTCGAAGCATTTGAATGAAGTGCTTGTTGAACTGCTGAGAAAATGTGTAAAGGTCCATGTAGATTTTCAACACATCACTCTGACTAGTCTTAAATCAATTGAACAGAATTTTTTGCTTTTTATTTCAATATTTTTAACTTAAAGAAAAACATTTCTTTAGTTTATATAAAAAAAAGGAACTTCTATCATTTAGTAAATAATTTCATTTAGTAAATAAAGTTCACGAAGTAAATTTATAAAGTTGCTGAAATCGAGCAAAAATAATTTGCAAACAGTTCCTCATGAGCTCGAAACTCAGTTGCATCTTATAGTTCATCAGCTTTAAGCATGTTCGTGGAACTATATAGTTCCAGCAGTTCTATTTATAATATAGAAAGCATGGTGTAAGAAAACCAGGTGTTAGTGAGTTTTTGACAACACCATGAATTTCATTGCTTCTGTCAAAAAAATGTGAGCGAAAGAGCGGAACTGTTGATAGTTGTCAAATTGTGTTATTTGTTTGAGTTGCTAGATGACGTGCTATAGTTTTTATTGTGCGAATTAAGTATAAATAAATATTTAATGCAATTAATTGTGCCGTGTTGTGTTGACAAAAAAATATTGCAGTGGTCTTCGCCGATTTGCCAAGTTTGTCATTGAATGTTTTGGCCATTTTATCAGAAACGTGCGCTGGAAGGTGCCGCCGACATGAAGCTTTGGCCAGCATGCAAATTGTCTTGCATTCACATCGTTGTTTTTTTTTTTTGCATAACGCACAGCGTCTCATATATTTTTTATTGTTTTCCATATCACTTTATTGTCACTTTATTCTTAATAAAAATCTTATAAAACTGCAGAAAGACTCGAATTTAACAAAATTTGTTTTCATTGCAATTCACCATCAGCTGTTTTTGACAAGAGCGAAGAAACATAATTTTATCATTTTGAGAGAGAAGTGTCAAACTCACTAACACCTCTATTTCTTACACCATGATAGAAAGTAACAAAAGCATGTTCAATGTCATTTCGTGATTGTTTTGTTTCATAGGTTAAAAGTAAAAATGCTGAACAATGCATACAACTGGAATGACGATATATCATTTTTTATTTTAACTATTATTTTTTTCACTCTCTTTTACATGCATAATTGGCTTACTTGTCGTCGCTCAAACAATTCGATTAAGTTATGTAAGTGCGAATGAGATGTAGCTCAATTAAAAAAATGTTATTGCAATCGGAACTGTTTGGACATGCTTAAATCGAACAGATGGAATGATTGGAACTATAACCGAGAGTGAACATAGTTCCATGAACTATGCAGGTCCGGAACGACCCAACTCTACTTTGTAGCTTGGTATCGAGAGCCAATCGTTGTTAAAAGATGTTAAGTAATGTTTCCTCTTGCAACTAGATTCCATTATGCTGTTCTCTAAAATAGTTTTGTATCAGTTAATACACAAAACACAAATTATTGACCGAACTTACATAAATTGAAATGCCGCAGACAAGGTTAATTTGTAAGGTTGTGGCACTTGAGAGAAATGCACTCTTTTCCCCGCCTTTGCTCGAACTGTCATTGCGCTTTTCTTTGTTCTAAGCATTCATTTTCTTCATTTCTTTTCATCCATTCTGACAGTTCGACCGAGTTCGCTCTCAAGTGCCAGAACCTTATAAATGAGCCTTGGCCGCAGAACTCAAAAGAAAAAGAAAAACAGAAACGAGTTCGTCAAGTTACCAAAAGAAAAGTTACGACTGGTTACGACGTTCCTTCAAAAACGAAGTTCAAGAAATAGAAAGAACGTCAAAGTTAAGTTAGCGTTCATTAAGACAAATGGTTCAAACATTCACTAAAAAAAGGGTTAATCAACACTAATAAATAAGTTAAACAAATTTTTTTTGTAAGAAAAACTTGATTTAAATATAGATTAGAGCGAAAGCCGGAGAAAATGTGCCAGGCCCGGAGCCCGGAGATCGGCCCTCAGGCCCGAAGTCTCCGGGCGAAAAGGTATGTGTTGGCAACCCTGACCTGAAGTTTATTTTAATTGTTAAAGGTTTTGTGCAAAATTTCAAGTCATTAGATTAATTTTTGTAGAATTGTCAGAGATTTTACCATTTTGGTGAACTCACTTTATATGGGAGGTAGGCGTGATTTTTATTCGACTTTTACAAATTTTATACTAAAAATGCATATTAAAGGTTAAAGCTTATGTGTAAAATTTTAAGTCATTAGATTAGTTTTTGTGGAATTGAAAGAGATTTTACCGTTTTGGTTAAGTCACTTTGTATGGGAGGTAGGCGTGGTTTTCATCCGATTTGGCTCATTTTCAAACTTAGCCTTCATTTTTGAATAAAATGGTTATATATTGAATTTCGTTACGATAGCTAAACAATTACGGCTGTTATCGTGACCACAGATGGACTGACAGTCAGACGGACAGACGGACATGGCTAATTCGACTCAGGAGGTGATGCTGATCAAGAATATATATACTTTTCTATACCGGCCACGCCTCCTTATCGACGTTACAAGCGGAGTGACAAAGTTAATATACCCCTATTACGTTTTTTAAACGTGGGGGCATAAAAAGTCAAACATTTTCATTACAATTCGCAAGGTTTTCGGTCAGGCGGCAAATATTTGAGATTTTTTAGATCAGATTGGAAGATCTTCTTCAGTTCTACTATTTCCGACCATTTGTTTATTTGTAATTACTACACCAGCTAATATTTTTATGAAAAACATGGTTTTTGGAGGTTTTTCAAAACATTTTAGCTCACTGTGGCAATATGACAACTTTTTTCCCCCATAGAGGTCAAGGCACCCTAATGTACATAGAACCTCACAATAGAGGTCTACAATAGATGCAATTTTCTCACATTGAAAATAGCAAATCACGGACATAAATCTCTTCCTCTTTCTCTCTGTCTCTTTCACTAGAATCTCTTATATTCTTATTTTTATGAAGTTTCACTTCTATAATGTATACACGCTATAATGTATTTTTTTAAAAATTTATTCTTTAAGTTTCTTATTTTCCTCTAACTTGACTCTGACCAAAAGTTTTGTAAGGTCTTTTGAAGGATTATGAAATATTGTTCTTTACAAACTTACCTCTTCTAAAAAAATTTCTACATTTCAAAAATAGTATTCACAAAAAAAAAAAATGAAAAAGTTCATATATATTGTTTATGTGTACATACATACGTATGTAGAAAGCAGCATCTGCAAATTCTTTAAATATGCAATCAGCTAAACTGCTAATTAACCATTATTCATAATTTTCTTCTTAATTTTTTTCTTAACTGTAAATCAGTTAAAAATTCACTCACATAAATTTTTTTTTCTGAGCAGATTTTCTGCTTGAGTGACTGAAATGAAGCTCTCAAAAAAAAGTTGATATCCTGCCACACAAAGTCATTTAATGAAAGTGTCATTAATTAAGGCCAATCTCATCAACTTACCGCATCGTTTTAAAATTTTATGCTTAACGCTCTTTGGTAAAATCATGGCAATCCTGAGTTCATTCTGTGTGGATGTTTTGACCATTTTTTTTCTGCTAAGAATTGTAGAACACAAAAAAAAAACCATTCCAGAATTTTTTGGAAAAGGTGTGAACAAGCTGGCTCATATTTTGCGCCAAGAACTTATTAACATGTTAATTATTGGGGCCGTAGATAGAGTGAGGCTGTCGATATGGGCTGCGGCAATCCTTTTTATGTAATGCCGCGTTGTCGGCCTTTCCTCAGAATAACGCTTCAATGGTTTTTGCCACGATTTATTTTTGTCTTTTTGGTTTTTTTGGTTACATTCAAGCGTAACCATCAAGCTCACAAAGTGTTAAGCCATAAATCATGTTTAACATATTGCTATATAGCATCATAAATATTGGAAAAAAAAATAGTTTAGTTCTTGATGCATTGCTCACAGTGTTATTCGTGTGCTAAAACTGAGTCATGCTTTAAACGCAGTTTAAATGAAGTTAATAAAAAAATTCTGATTTTTAATCATTTTCATATCATATTACATGGAATTAATTTGCATTCAGCTGATTTGCTGATTTTTGGAGCCTGTTTGCCAAAAACTGGCTGCACACAATTATTTAACTGTGCTGCACACAAAATAACGTTGAAGTGCACCAGTGTGGCCATCAGCTGGCCAATTATCATCGTGACTGGTTCGGTCGTTCGTTAGGTTAATAGCACCAAGAAAAAAAAAAGTTCCAAAGGAATCTGGTAAAACATTTACTTGTTCATGTCATAATAGCCATGTTATCCAATTTATGCCCATATTTTAGGCAACAACTTTTTTAAATATGTTGTTAATATGATATAAAAATGTTGCGATGTTTTGTTTTTTGTAGTTTTTTTTTTGTATGTGTTTGCAATTCTCCGTTAACATGTTTAACATGCTTGTTGTGTTTTAAACGTATTACTGTTTTTGGCTAAATTAATTTTTTATTATGTGGTCTTTTTATTTTTTAGTTTCTTAATTTTTAACCTGCCACAATTCAAGTTCAATGTTTTAACATGGTTAAGGTCGTTGTTATTGCATCAGTTACAGTGAGTGGCAAAAGTTGGGCAAATTTTTACTTTTATGGAAAGCTGTATGTTGATTATTCGAAATGTTTTTATTTATATTAAAAGTTTATTAACGGCAGTGAAAATCTACTTAATGGATTTTTTAAGGACACGCATCAAAGAACTGGGAATATGTAGGAAAGACTGAAAAAACTTCTTTATAATGTTTTAAAGTTGACTTAGGTTAGACTTAGGTTGCAAACAGAGTAAGCACTGAAGCAGACAGGCAGGAAGACAGGCGCAGGAAAACGATGTGAACAAGCGAGAAAAAAGTTAGTTTTATCTAGTTTCTTCGCAGGGCACTGCCTGCGCCTGCCTGCCTGCCTGACCGCTTCGGCGCTTACTCTGTTCGAAACCTAAGGCTGCCGGCAGAGTAAACGCCGAAGCAGACAGGCAGGCAGACAGGCGCAGGAAAACTATGTGAACAAGAGAAAAAAAAAAGATATTTCTATCTCGTTTCTTCGCAGGACACTGCCTGCTAAGGCGTTTACTCTGTGGTCAGCCTAAGACTTTTGTTGCATTATTTTAATAACTGATTTATTTTCTTTGATTTTTTATTGCAGCTATTCTACAGCGATCTACAGTTGATGTGGGGCGCATAAAAATTCAGAGCGTTGCCACGTGCCTTTACTTATGCATGGATCAATGTGGTTCTGTCTATGGTTCGGTAAGTAACAACAACACAATTTGACTAAAAACATAATATATTTTATTGAAAATTTTAAATTGGTACTAGAATAAGAATATTTTTTATACATTTTTTTAATAATATAGGTATTATTACTACCCCAACAACACTCAGCTCGTACGACTAAATATTTTTTAATAAAAACACTTTCAACTTTTGTTTATATTAAGAAATCAATGTTTTTAATGCAACAATGTTTTTGTATTCTTAAAGCTTGAAATTCCATTTCTAAGGCCGCGTTCATAGTTTTTTTGCAGAGCTGAGAGGTTTTGCTGAAAAATGCTTTGTGTATAAACATATGGAAAAATCTAAGTGTTTATAGTGCAAGCCTACTCCGAGCATAAGGCTACTTCTTAAATGGTTTTCAGTGCTTATATCTACTGAGCTTCAGCTAAAGCGTACACTATGAACTCTTAATATAAATAAAATATGAAAGTGTGTATATTTAAAAATATTCAACCGTTCGAACTGAGTGTTGTTGGGGTAGTATATTTCAAAACTATATTCTAGTCTGAGTTTTGAGGTGTCTGTACACTATGCATTTATTTTTTTTTATTCGATTTAGGTTTGGTAAACGGCAATGACAACAATCTAAAACTCATTTTTATTTGTTTTTATCTATGATGAATTCAGTTAATGAAAATTAACTTAAATTTAATCAATTCAATTTTCTGTAGAAAGTTCAAAAAATTCATTTGGGATTTTCGTATTTTTGCTCTGAATTTTAATTATTAAAACCTCACAAGCCATTATATTGTGTTTAATATGATTGATTTCAATTATTAGTTGGATCTTAGCCTTTATATCATTATGAATTTATTAATTTTATTTTCTAATTTGCAAAGAGATACTCATATAAAAAGCAATCGATCTTAATATTAAATGTGTCTTCATACGATTCGACTATTTTTTAAAATGTAAGCTTTAAAAATCAGACCAAGAATTACTGGGCTTTTACTAGCGACTAATTTTTATCCATTTGTGGCAATTTTCGTGTTTTTGTTCAATCAGTTATAAAAAGTTTATGTTAGAAATCAATCAATTATTTCGATTATTTAGTATCAATCATATCTAATTTAAAAATAAAAACACATACGTACATTTTTTCAGACTATGCTCTCTGTGGCTTAATTTTATAAAAAACTTGTATAAAAGACTCAGCAAATACTGAGCAATAACACAACTGTTATCCATGTGACTCACAGAGTTGGGTATTTTACGATTACAATTACTTTCCAATTACAATTACATTAATTGTAAAACTCAATCATCAAAATCAACAAAAATCATTTATTTAAAAATCAACGATTACGATTACTGTAATTGCAAATTTTTAAAAATTAACGATTATGATTACTGTGTTTGTAATGTAAGAAAAGTATTATTACGATTACTGTAATTGGTATACATGCAAATTACAATAACGATTACGGTAATTGTAATAGAAAAATCTATTGATTACAATAACAGTAATCGTTATCAATGAACTTGACAATTAAAATTACTGTAATCGTAATCATGTTTTTTGTAATTTAATTACTTACTTTGTTAGTTATATCACAAATAATTTCGTTAAAAAAGAAATGTTTATGTGAAAGTCATGTAATTTAAATGTTGCCTTATTTTTCTCCTTACTAAAAAGCAAAGATATTGCAATTTTTGAACTAAACTATTTTTTTTTGAACAATACGTTTTTAATGATACTAGTATCGCCTGTGGTCGAAATTCGACCATATTTCTGAAATTTCAATCGATTTTCTCATTCTGAGGCATTTACCTTGCCATAGAAAATGTGTTGTACATAGAAAATCTTAAGTTTCGAGAGAAAGCAACAGTTTTCGAGATATCGTTATAACTTTTATACATCAATATTTTTCAGAATTTATTATTTGTAAAATAAAAAAAATTTACTATAAAAAATGCTTATTGTAGGGTATCCGTAAGAGATAGCGAAAAATATTTTTCCTACATTGTATTAATATCTAAAATTTCCTCCTACGCCGTGTTCTTCCATTTCTTATAGTTTAGGTTTATAACTTCAGAAATATTCTTTCAATGCTAATATTTCCGGTAGACTATTCGGTAAATTTCTTCTCCCTATTCTAATTTATTTAAAAAAATTATGAAAATCGGTTCAGAAACACGGAAGAACTGTTTCTCTTACGCCTATTTTTATAAACTAGTACCGCTTGTGATCAAAATTTGACCAACTTTTTGAAATTTCAATCGCTTTTCTCATTCTGAGATCTTAAGTTTCGAGAGAAAGCAACAGTTTTCGAGATATCGTCATAACTTTCATATCAAAATTTTTCGGAATTTACTATTTGTAAAATAAAAAAATGTTCTATATTAAAATGCTTATTGTAGGGTACCCGTAAGAGATAGTGAAACATGTTTTTCCTACATTGTATTAATATCTAAAATTTCCTCCTAAGCCATGTTCTTCCATTTCTTATAGTTTAGGTTTAACTTCAGAAATATTCTTTCAATGTTCACATTTCAGGTCAAAGGTCACATAACTATTCGGTGAACTTCTTCTCCTTACTCTAATTTATTTAAAAAAATTATCAAAGTTGGTACAGAAACACGGAACAACTGTTTCTCCTACGCCTATTTTTATATATAACGAAATGGCTTAAAACATAGATTTGTGTATATAACTTTGGAATGGTTTGGAAATATTTGAAAGCTTTTTTCACAGAAATTATTTTTTAAGCTGTAGAGCTTTGTAGAAAATATAAAAACAACATTTTGAAAAATTTAATTTTCATCAAAAAAATCATAGGGGGTAGCTCATGATTTTTGATGATAGAAACTGTTTTTTGCATTATGTGTCAAAATGAGGCAATTTTTGCTAATAAATGATATGCCATAAAGAGTGTGAAAAAAAAAAATTTATAAGAAAACAAAACTACAACAACAAAAATGTTTAACCTATTTTTTGAGAAAAAAACTGAATATTTTATAGGTATTTTTAAAACCATATAAAACATTGAATTGGTGAGATAACGGTTTATCTTTTCTTATTTCTCCAAAGTCAATTAATCTATCTTTCAGCCAAAGAAAAATTGATGAAAATCGATTGAAAAATGGCCAAGATATTTGCTTGCAAAATCAAAACTTGAAATTTCAATCGTTTTTTTCTCATTCTGAGGCGATGACCCTGCTTCAAGGAAATACTTTGTACTGGAAAAACCTACATTTTGTAAGAAATCTCAATAGTTTTGATGTCATTATAACGGGAATTTTTTTAACATATTATCCGAGAAAAATATTACCAAAAAAGCTTTCGTATACCGTTATATTTCTGAACCAACGTCGTTTCATATACGTTGTACTGAAAACATCTATAGTTTTCGAGCTATCACAATAATTTTCATGTCAAAATAACGGAAATTATTCATAATTTGCTATTTGTAAGAAATGTCACCATCAAAATATATATTCACAATTTTAACATAAAAAAATGCTTATTGTAGGGTATCCGTAAGAGATGGCGCAATATGTCGGAAGCATTTTTTGCACAGCCTATCAATGTCTAAAATTTCCTCTTACATTATATTCTTTCATCTGTTACAGTATAGCTTTTATTTAATAAATGCTTTTTTTACGCTCATATTGCAGGTTAAAGGTCACCAATTTAAAATGTAATCGTACTGTGCAGCCAGATATTTCCTTTGATACCTCATTCACCATTCTTCCTCTTCCTAGCCCTGAGATTCCTTACTAAAAATGATACAAACTTTCAATGTTAATATTTCGGGTCAGAGGTCAAAAATTCAAAATCTAAAATGATTCTGCACATAAAGAGCGCAGTACCTTTCGAATGATATAAGTTTCATTGCCCTTATTCTAAAATTAATATCGAAAAGTCTAAGACAACATTTGATTTTTGCCTATTAATGTATAAGATAAATCAGAGAACTGCACAAGCCTACTTGAAGTTTAAGCCTTTTCAAGTACTTGAATTCAAGTATGTATCCAAACTCTAAAAAGAAAGCCTTAGCCAGCTTGCAAAAGTACTAAACAGATACAAGTCATATCCATGCTGGCTCGTTGGCTTGGCTTGTTTAGACTTACTTTGTCGGGAAGAAAGTTGAAAAGCTTGAAACGATCGGCAAAAGATTGTAAGCTCAAGTATCCAATTAATTGAATTTAAAGCAAGTATCCAAAAAATTCAATGGGCTTGTGTAGAAAAAGCTTAAGCGTAATAGGACTTCTAAGGGTTTTGTGGACTCCGTGGTTGGCAGTTTTAGGGGGTAGCTGATTTCGGAATTGATGTCAAAATTTAAAATTCAAGATGCCGGATAGAGTTGCCACATGATTTTTTTTTGTATTTTTGCTAATTCTTGTCATTTTGAAATTGTGACAACGGATTCGATTTCGAATCTTATGACACAGTTTTAAAAGTTAGTGAAACAATTTTTTTATTACTGAAGTATATGTAGACTATGTGAAAAAGATCGAAATCATAAATATATATACAATTCTATTTTTCAGGACGATATTATGAACAGATTTTAGGAAAATTTTTTCCAAATTCGTGACAATATCGCACTTTCGAAAGAGTATGCCAACTAAAAAATGTATTTAGTATAAGTTGAAGTAGTACTATTCATCACCTTCAATTAAAGAGTTATTAGAAGTCTTTAAGTGCTCTGGAAATTCTAGATTTTTCATATCAGCGAACGCTCATCTTTCATCTCTGGATATTTCAAATCCAGAGTTATGTGCGTAGAATGTACGATTTTACATATTTTATCGATTTTAAGGCAATATTTCTGAATTAATATTTTTTAATTTCACTCTTATAGTATAAAGATTATTATGATAATTGATTACACGATGCTACAGTGGAAATGTACTTTTACAGGTGGAAATGCACTTTTACTTTTACTTTTTTTTAGGTTATAGGTCTGGTCAAGTACAATACGAAACCATATTTGAAATTGTTAATACACCCCAAAATTTGATTTTACCATTAAAAACACGATTTTATGGTACTTTACACATTACTCCATCAGCAACTCAGCAATTTTTCAACCGATTTTCGATTTAAAAACGGTTTTGGAACGGTTTTGCGTTTATTTATTTATTTATTCGTTAAGCTTAATACAAGCTGATTAACTAAGAACTAATCTTATTCTAACAGGGTCTTAACTTATTCTAACAGGGTTTATTTATTTATTTTTTTTTTCTCTCCTTCCCTTGTTTTAGTGTTCGAAAGATATCCAATTCGTGGTGGGCGTAATCCGCCCACCAGAAAAACGTAATTATAAGAACACGTCAAAAGGGAAATACGGAGAGAAGAATAAAAAAGGGAACTTACAATAATTAACAGGGAATATGTATCATATCTTAATTGTAAGAAAAAAATTATAGAGGGGGAAAAATGGCGTTGGAGTTAAGAAGAAGTGGCGTTGGAGTTTAGAAGGGCATTTCGGAGTCGAGATCTTCTCAGATGAAAATCAAATTCGCTGACCAAATTGTTAGTTACACGAAGCATCCTGGTTACAGGTTCACTGCAACCATAGTCGGTACGATGGAAGTTGAGGTGGAAGAGAGGAATAGACCTAAGGTTACGTGGGTCGGTATTAAAGGATATTAATTGGAGTAGTGCAGGGCAGTTAATGGTACCGCATACAAGTTGATGAATAAAGAGTACATCTGCAACTTCTCTTCGTTTTGCAAGAGATTGCATGTTCATCAACTTCAGGCGGTCTGCATAAGGAGGTAAGTTGAAACTGTCAGAACCGGGAAGACCACGTAGTGCGAACCTAATGAATCTTCGTTGAACGGCTTCGATTCGCACAGAATGGATGTTGTAGATAGGAGACCAAACCTGGCTGGCATATTCGAGGATGGGTCTAACAAAGGTAAGGTAGAGAGATTTAGTAACGTAAGGGTTGGAGAATTCTCTGGACCAGTGTTTCACAAAACCCAGTGCAGAATTGGCTCTACTAATGATATTATCAATATGAGACCTAAAATTAAGTTCCTTGTCACATATTACACCTAAGTCCCTTAAAAAGCTTACAGGAGGAACTGGCTTGCCGAGTAAGTAATATGTTCTTGGGGGAAACTGGAGACGCTTGCGTGAATATGTAATAGCTTGACATTTACTAACGTTGAGCTCTAGAAGATTTTTTTTGACACCAAGTGGAAAAACTAACTAGATCTTCTTGAAGATAGTGAGAATCGTCGTTAGTTTGTATGCGCCGATAGATTTTCATGTCATCAGCATACACAGAGAGATTGGATTCTTTGATGATGCCATCTACATAAGAGATTGTTAAGACAAACAACAAAGGACCAAGGTGACTACCTTGTGGGACACCAGAGGTAGCTGAAAAATAATCTGAATTGGAAAATCTAAAGATGACATTATAACGGCGTTCTTCGAGATATGATTTAATCCAAGATATAAAGAGTGATGGAAAACCAAAGGCTTTAAGCTTAAGAAGAATGATAGTGTGTGAGATTTTGTTGAACGCTTTACTAAAGTCGGTAGACACTACATCAACTTCGTACCCGCTTTCCAACGAGCATAGAGCGTTTGAAACAAATTCAGCAAGGTTAGTGGTAGCCGATCTTCCTTTGAGGAAGCCGCGTTGGCTGGGAGGAAAAATAGATTTGCAATGGAAAAAGAGAATGTCTTAAATAATGCTTTCAAACATTTTTGGAGTACATGAAAGTTTTGCAATAGGTCTGTAATTGGAAATATCGTTTCTTGGTCCTTTCTTATGCAGAGGTATTATGTATGAGCTCTTCCACAACTTAGGAAAAACGGAATTAGAAATAGAAAGTTGAAAAAGAGCCAATAGGGGATGAGCCAATAGGGGATGAGCCAACACGTCCGCGAATTTTTTTATAACAATAGCAGGCAAGCCATCGGGTCCTGGAGAATAATCGTCCTTCAGATTATTTATCTTTTCTAACACATCAGCTAGTGTAATATCAACAGAAGTTAGCGACGTTTGAGGACAGTCCCTTAACAAAGAAAAATACTCGTAGTCTAGTTCGCCGTTATGATTAGTGTATGACTGACTGAAAAAATTTGCAAATAGGTTTGCAATTATTTCCGGGTTGTCTGAGGAAATGTCCGAAAAAGTAAGGGTAGATGGGTAGTTGTCAGATTTTCTTTTAGTATTTATAAACTTGTAGAAGCTTTTAGGATCCGACAGCAATTTAGTTTGAATATGAGCAAGATAAGACTCGTATAGCGTTTGTGAATTGCATCAAGAAATAGAAAGATTTCTACAGTAATTCAATTACAAAATTAATGATTGCGATTACAGTAATCGTAAGTAATCATAATTCTGCTGTTTTACCATTACTGTAGTCGTAATAAAGACATTTTTTGATTACGACTACAGTAATTGTAATTTTTTAAAAATTTCGATTACTGTATTTGTAATTAAAAATATTTCGATAATATTGAAACAAAAATAGTGGTGCTCTATTACATCACCACATAGAGTAAATCTCTACAGCCTATTTTACCTGTTCGTTACATTGATACTTACCTTTAGTTACATTAATGCTTACCTCTTTGTTATATTGTACTTACCTTTAGTTTCATTAATAACGTATTATACTTACACTTGCCTATAAAACACTTGTTATAAAAAAAAAAACATTTTGAATTGTATTCAGTTATTATAATTTCAGAAATTTTCATTTTGAAAATTTCAGTATTAAAAATTTGTTCAAAGAAAATTGTTCGAATAAAAATTATAAAATAAAAAAATTGGTTTTAAAATAAAAAATTAATTTCAAACGAAATCCATAAATGTTCGCACCAAAAATATTTCGATAATATCGAGACAGTAATCGTAATCTTTATTTTTTTTAAGATCACGTTTTTAATTTGTAATTGAAATTGTAATTTATATGTAATCAACTACAAAAGTAATTGGCTTATAATAATTTAGCAAATATTTGCTTGAGTTAAGTAAAAATTTGCTATATGAGCTTATAATAACTTAGAAAATATTTGCTTGATCTTAGTAAAAATTTGCTATTTCAGTTTATAATAACTAAGCAAATATTTGCTTGAATTTAATATAATTTTGCTTTTATCTTAATACATGAGGAGTGATTTCAATTTGGCAATCATTTTCTAAAATCACACCGTTATTGAGCAAAGTTTTTGATTTGCTTATTAGCAAAATATTTGCTTGATTCAAGCAAAATAATTATCTCCGTATAGAAATAATATAAAAGTATTACTTAGTAATCAGTAAATAATATAATTCCAAAGGTTTCTTTCTCAAATTTGCTGCATTATTTATGTGTTTATTCATTTAACAGCGTCAGTAGCAGCATCTGACAGTTGAACACTCAACACATGTGTTCATGTGGCATTTAATTTTGTTTGCGCAATTAAATGGCGTTCGCTACCGGATCAGTTTTAGCGAGCACTTCCATAATTATATCATTCAACGAATTTTAACACAACAATTGCCAACTGTTGACTTCTCTGAATGCTGCCATTATAGGTGACTGCACGCTCTATATTTTCTTTTCTTTTGTTTGGCATTCGATGGTTGCAACAGGAACTGTCACTCCTACCTTGTAGTTATTGTATCATGAATTGAACTATTCGCTTACGAGCATAGTAGAATTAGAGAAGGTAGATGCCTTTCGGAGAGACAGACTGCCGGAACCGTCAAAACGAAGTTGACAGCCCATACAAAATCTGAAAACGATGAGAATGCGATAAGAAAGCAAAAATAGGCAAGAATAGCAAAATGCTTGAGTTTGGCAATTCTGGCTATGAGAAAAAGAGAGCAGTCTGAAATGCATATACCTTCACTAGTTCTACCATGCTTATGAGCCACAAGCTCTCAAAAACTTTAAACTCAATTTTCTCGAAACACAGTTTTTTGTCTCACGCCTTTTTTGCATCCAACGCATCCATTGAAATAATAAAAAAATTTAAGAGTTCACAAGTTCAGAAATGAATCTGCACACATTCAATTTCAACAATTAACTAAATTTCAACAAGATTTTTCCTGCAGCTCGATTCGAACTGTTAAATTAAGCCTTCTTGGACTTATCAAAATCTAAATAATATTGTATTTTCTGACAAAGCATAAAGTTGTATCAAATCTTGCAACACGCCGCTCTTTGATGTTGAACAATTATAAACAATGATAATTCCTTCAAGCATTCATTTCTATGCTCCAAAAACGATGTGTTACGCTGGCACGCACTCAAACCCTGCCAACACAGTGGGTGTTCTTCTCCAACATCATCCAAACACTAGACATTAGTTCGGCTGGCGGCTGGACTAAACCAGCCTAGACATAGTCGTGTCATTATCAGCAGCAATATTTGTTATTATTATCCTGTCGTAGTTGATAAACCACGAGACGGCGACAAAAAAATGGTTTTACTTAATTAATTCCCTTCTCTTCATTGAATTTCTATGTATATTCCTTCCAAAACTATAGCATCGATTATGGTTCTATGTGTACTAAATGAATTGTGTTCCGTTTTTTTTAGCCCCTAATGTGATGCTAACCAAATCATTTCTGTAGTGGAGTTAACTCAATTCAATTTTGTCTCATCAGACGTTGGTTACAAATTGATTTTATGGTTTTATTGTTGTATTTTGTATTTGGCGCCATGTGTGATTAGGCTCCTTAATATATTGGTCAAGAAGAATCTTGGCTTGGAGCGTATTTTTAATTATAACAGGAAATGTGATATGATTTAATTATTTTGCAGGGAAAAATCTGTTGTCTTGGGAAAATACTTCTAATAGTGATGACACTCCTGTGGTAATTGTGTTTAAGCCATGTCATCTTCTGTTTCTCCTTCAGCCCTTTTTCTTTTAATGAATACTTTTAAAGTATGTTGATATTATAATAAGTGTTTTAAAAGTTAGTTAATAATCCATCTACACTGTAAAACCACAAGTGCCTAACGTTCGATTTTGTGAATATTGCCCAAGTTAATCGAAAATATTTAGAAGAGTTTCGGTTCAGTTCGGTTTATGACTGTACTGTATAAAAGTTTTTAAATAAATAATACTCGACTTCATAATTTTACAATTTCTTAAAAACTATCTTAACACCGCAAGCATATTATTCCCAGTTTACCCGTTAATTCTCGGTCCACATATATACCTATCCAAATGAAAAAACTAACACTTCAGCCAATTGTTAATACTTCTTTATAAAAAAAACCCATCCTGTTTACACAAACTATCAATAAATTTTAATTGAGCGTGACCATAACGAATACCTTGGCGCCCAATAAATATCCCAGACAATGTATTTTCAGCACGTTAACCCCGAACACTTTAAAAACCTCAACAAACTTAAAAAAAAAAAAAAGTTCAAGTGCATTGAGTAAAGGATATATTTTGGAAATCAAGAAAGAAACTATATCATGTTGTTTTCATGGAATATATAACAAAAAATTGTGATTACAAATGTCACATACACTTATTGTCGCATATCTTCTCCATGCAACGTTAACGCCGCAGGATATTTTGATCCTTTTGTGTTGCTGAAATGATCGGAATCATAGGGATTAAATACTCACTTCAGGCTTGAAAAGCCGCACTCACTTATCACTCGCTTAAGTGTCCTTTTTGCTTGTCTTTTTTGTATGCCTATCTGTTTGTGTGTTTGTCTGTTTGTCTGCCTTGCGCTCTAATGCATTTCCCTATTGTTCAAGCGTGCGCGCATGCTCACAATAGCAAATCAAATTAAAGCAATACATTTATAATTATTGGTTGAACCCCGTCGATTGTCGTTGAGAAAGGTTAAAATTTGTCGTTATGTCGTCTGATCGAGATTTTGACATTGTTGTGTGAAAAATAAATACGGAATTTATTGAGAAAAATTCGTTGCGTTTGGGTTCAATGTACATTTTGTGCTATGTTCTATTGTTTGATTTTTGTTTTTGTTTGATTTTTTTTTTTTTTTTATAAACTTGTTGACAAATAGTCTTAAAGGACTACCTTACTCAGAATGCTGTTGTAGTTATTTATTGATTTTGTAATTCTATAGTTTTATTATTTGTTTGGTTTTGTTTGTATTTTCAAAGATATTCTTTAATGTAAAATGTATAAGAAATTAAGTGTTGAAAGGAAATGCTTGTTTTTATCAGTTCTAAAAGAAGTTTAAACAAGAGTTTAATTTTTCAAGGGTATTTTGTCAACTGATGTACAGACTTTTTGTTTCGTCGTTTAGCAGTTAACTCAATATTATTTTTGCGTTTTTCTTTCTTTATGAAATTTTTTGAAAATTCCGTTTTTCCGATACAGATACAGCAGATTCTGATTTTATATAATACAAATGGCAGAAGTTCTGGATTGATTCAACCGTGGAACGATTCTTTGCTGCTCAAGCAGTGATGCATTTCTGTAAGCTCTTACTAGATTTTTTAAGTCCTTTGAGAAACTACTTGTAGCTGCAGTTAAGAATTGGTTGAAAGCAACAATATAGAAACTCTACTTGGAAATGGTTTATTTTTTCTACTGGCTCTTCAGCGGTCTCTTCCACGAGACGATGCGTGTTAAGATGACTATGAATGGAAGTGAACTATATTGAGTTTGTACTGAATAGTTTTTGCTTCTCCATATTCTTTGTTGTTGCATTGATCGCTTAAGTTACTCAATCAAAGTCGTATATATTTTTTCTAATAATGATATGGTTTTTAACTGACAGAAGTTACTCCGTTACCGCTATGACGCAATTTTGTTAAAGGAAAAAAGATTTTATGCACCTTTAAGTTTATATACTAACTTCCTGCTTAACCTTTCCTTAAAGATTGTTCAATACATATATATGGAAATATAGTATGTATGGGCATTTTCTCCAAAAGTGCCCATTTACATTTCCTCACAGTTTTGAGTGATTAAAAACTTTGTGATTTTTGTTGCTTTAAAATACTTCAGCTTTCTTAAAAAGTTTTTTCCTGAAGTTTATGTAGTAACAGATCATTAAAAATAATTTTTCCAGGTGGAAATGTCCAAAATAGGCCTAAAATGTCATTCCTGTAACCTGTCCTCAAGCAAAATTATAACAATTCAAAGAGTGGAGCTTCCGTAATTTTTATTTCTACATGTTCTAGATGACAAGGTCAAAATGTTACGTATACAGTGTGTATTTTAATAATTCTTAATAATTACAAAATTGTTTTAACATATATTCCATCTGCAAACTTTTTGTCCCTCAATTTTACCACATTTTGAATTTTGCGCTTTTAGTAAGCAAAACTAAGAGACAAGTATCGTTTAAAAGGCCTCTCAGTGTGACTTTTTACACTACTTATATTCAAGATTAAAAAATAAGAAACGTCCAATGGTTCGGAATGCGAAACTCAAGTGCAAAATTATACTTATTTGTTATATTTTTTTATATTTAAACCAAAAAAATGTAATTCCTCTGAACAACTGTGTATCCAGTTAGTGATAAACTGAAACGAAATTGAGTATAACATATTAAAGTAGTTAGCAAAAAAAAATGATAAAAACGTGCGGAAAAGTATTTTAGTTTTCTCTGATGCCTGTGATCTCTAAATAAAAACGATTTTGTCCGGTAACCGTAATTCCATTGATATTTTGTGTCATTCCTGTAACCACTCAAAAACACAAAAATGCACACAAATCTATTTAATGACGTCACACCGTGTGGCTTCAAGCGATTTTAACTTACTTTTGGGCAAATAGTATAAAGAAATTGTTATTCTAGGTTCAATTTTGATTTTAACATTTTCCAGTTTTTAATTGAAAAAAAGGAAACTTTTGGCGGAATTGCCCATACAAGAATATATGGATCTATGCATGGGGTAAGGGTAATATTTTCTGTATCCTGTGTTGTTTTAAACCGAATTCATGCACGTGCATTGGATTTAAATAAACTTTCAAGTGCAATCTATCACCAAAATATAGCTTTAATAAAGAAAAAATATATCTGCAAGACAACTTTTACGGATTTACTTAAAGAAACAATGACACAAGCATTAATATATTTTCATTTACAGTGTTTTCGTTTCTCGATTTTCATTTGATATAGGTACGTACTTAAAAATGTACATCTTTTTCTTACGAGCCAAATTCACTTTCTAGTAATTTGGAAATAATGAAATTTTTTCAAAACTCATGCTTTTTTCACAATTATGTTTCAGGTCAAAGGTCACCAATCTAATTTATCCACCAATCTAAATTATTAATCAAAATTTATTGTGTAAGCAGGAAGCTCCTCATTTACACTATAATTCCTTACTAAATTGAAAATATACGTTTAGCGCTCATATTTCGGGTCATGTTTTTGCACATCTATAGTGCAGTACCTTTCGAATGATATACAGTGAAACTTCCCTAACTCGAACTTCCGTAACTCAAAATTCTCCTTAACTCGAATTAGTATTTGTGCTTTTTGCTTTCTCAAGACATTTTTCTTATATTTTGATATCTATAAGTCGAATTTCCCTAGCTCAAATTTTTCTTCAACTCGAGCCGAAATCTTATTTGTATTAAAAAGACTTTTATGCATATTCATCTCCATAACTCGAATTTCTCTCATTTACAACAACTTCAATATTTCTGTATGTGTTGTATTAATTCGAATAATCCCTGCAAACCATATGAGTCTTTAAAGACTCTTTTATGACTCATTTGTAGGAGCCAGAGCCCTCATAATGAGCTCTTATAAGTTTCATAAAAGAGCAGTTTTTCCTTTGAAAGTGGTCCCTTTTTAAGAGCTCAAATATGAGCACAAAATGATACTTTATTGACTCTCAAAAGTAATTTATTCGGACTCCTATAAGAGTCTTTTATGAATCTTATATTGGCCTTTTAATACTCATAATAGACTCTTAAAAGTTTCCGAAAAGTGCTAGTTTTTCTTTGAAACTGGTCGCTCTTATGAGGCATCAATATGAATCCTAAAATACTCTTTTATGATTTCTATTTTTGCCCTTTTTTTCTTCATAAAAGAAACATTAAAGTGCAGAAAATGAGCTTGTTTTCCTTTGAATATGAGCATCGAAAAGAATCTTTAAGCTATGGATTCAAATCTGTTCTCAGTTTCCTCATATATTGTAAAATTTTCAAGATACTGGGTGTTTTACGTTTTTGACACGTGTTTAGGTATTATTGATCTAGAATCTAAACTACTCACCATAAAAAAATAATATTTGGTATTTTAGAAAAAATCAATATAAAACAAAAGATCTTGAAAATCTTATAATATAGGAGGAAATTGAGTATAGATTTTAAGCCAGCATTGAAAGTACATATAGGAATATTAATGGGTTTTCCGGATACGAAATTTGTAGACTAGTATTATTTATCCAAACATGTCTGAATATAATATTCAACCACGAGTACTGAACGGAATCATGATTAAATTATATATAAGGTTAAGTAACCATGAAATTGTTCTCATACAACAACAAAACTTGGATTGCAAAATGTCAAAGTAAAACAAAAAAAGACAAGTAAACAATCAAATTAAAATTTCTGACTAGAAGTCAAACTATTGGATTTTAATATTAAATTTGTGTTTCAAATAATTGTTAAACAATTTTCTTGGAGTTTGAGTTTTTGTTACTACCTCAAAATGCCGAAAAAGTACGCGATTTGCCAAAACTATTGGAACAAGGAAAACGTTTCCTTTTTTAAAGTGCCCAGTGATATTTTTAAACGAAGACGCTGGATGGATGGAATTTGGATCGGCGAATGTCAAAGTAAAAGACCAACACCAAACAGCTGTTTCTGACATTCGCCGAGAGATATATGCTCTCAGCTTACTCAACCTTATATATAATTGAATCATGAACGGAATGAAATATTTTATATTTTATGTCAATGAACAATATTTCAAAACATGCTTTTTTCTTTAAATTTGTACTTTGAAAACGTCAAGTTTTTAAATACAGTAAATACACATTCAAAACTCATATTCCTTAAAATTTTGTTAATAACAGAAAAAGTCTTAACAACGAATGAAATGTAAGTGCTTAGATAGAAAATTGTTGTGAAAATAATAAAAAAATACAAATTATAATATACTATTGAGTTTAAATACATTAAACTGGAAAATGGAAGAATTTTTCACTTATTTGAAGTATTGATAATGAAATCTTTCAGTAGCCGTGGCAAATTTTTCAAGCGCTTGCAAAGTCACAAGCTGCACTCGAAGCATCTGTTTATATAGCGCATCTCTTCTTTCAATAGGCATATCGATTTTCACCATGCATGGTGAACTTTAAAAGCTTTTTAAGCTTTTATGTTGTTAATGATTTTTAAGAATACCAACATTTACATAACATAACAAGCAGCTTAACAAGAGCTCCTTAACTATTTCTTGTTAAGCTAACAACCAGAATAGGGCTGTTAATGTTGACTGGGTAGTGCTGTGTGGATTTTGTTGGTATACGTTTTGTCTAAGTAAAGAGATTTTTTTGAATTTACATGGTAAATGTGGCTCATCCCAATGTGCACAAAAACGGATGCGGATCCGTTACGAACCCGTTACGAGTCCGTCAGTACGCACTGCGCTTTCTTATGTTTCGATATGAAGTCCGAAACGGATTCGTTCGTATCTGAAGTCCGTTACGGATTCGTTCCTGAAGTCCGTTCTGAGTCCGAGACGGATCCGAAAAAATGAAAAAAGCAGTTCGTATTTTTGAGAGGAATCTTATGTTTCCACGAACCCGTTACGAACCCGTTACGAATCCTTCAAAAAAATTTCCACAACTTTAACATAAAAGACAGTCTTAAATTTCTTTTACAATTTCTTATTTTATTTTCAGTAGATTAGGGATACGAAATACAATTGTGTACTTATTTTTGTTGTTATTTTTATTTTTATTATACATTGATATAATTTTAAATTTCCTTCTTTAAAATGTAATACGTAGAATGTAAGAACTGAATTAGCAAAAAAATAAAAAAATGTTGAACATACATAAACATTATTGTCCCTTTTTGAATAAGAACTATTTTTAAAAAACGAGTCCGTTGCGAGTTCGCATTATTTAAAAAAAAGAGTTTTAAACGGATTCGTATGTGAAGTCCGAAATGGATTCGTATCTGAAGTCCGAAACGGATTCGTATCTGAAGCCCGAAACGGATTCGTATCTAAAGTCCGAAACGGATTCGTATCTAAAGTCCGAAACGGATTCGTATCTGAAGTCCGAAACGGATTCGTATCTGAAGTCCGAAACGGATTCGTAACTGAAGTCCGTAACGGAGAGAGGAATTTCATACGAAAAAGGATCCGTTCCGGATGCGAAACGCAATCCGTTTCGGACAAAATGTACGAAAAAGTGAGTTCGTTACGGATTCGTAACGGATCCTACACGGATTTGGCACACTGGGATTTTACAGTATTCAAGAAGATGATTATTAACTTAAATACTATATTAAAGTTATAAATATGATGATGATGAAGTTGAAGATATTCCACCGCCAATAATTTTCGAAAGAAACCACTTCGCAGACAAAAATGAAATTACTTATATAATATTTATATTATTCTACAACTCGAACCCTTTCGTAACTCGAAGTTAAATTCTGGACCCTTGACACTTCGAGTTAGGAAAGTTTTACTGTATATACGTATCATTATCCTTTTTCTAAAATAAATATTAAAAAAGCGTACGACAAGTTTTGATGTTCACGTACTTATATATTTAAAATTAATGCTTTTGCCTTATCACATGTTATGGTAAAACGATATAGCATTTTAACTGCCAAAATTCAAATATACAGATTTAACTTTTTCCGAAAAACCGTAGAAAATATTGAAGAATATTGAATAAAATATTAAGATAAAAATATTTTTGTGACGTTACGCACGAACTACTACCCCCCCCCCTGAATATTTAATCGAAAAATGTCTTCTTTACAATGAAATAAAAATATCAACACTGACTCAATAAATCTGCGTTCTATTTTAAAATTAAATCGTACACTTTTATTTAGAGCCCCCTTTATTATAGGGGTATTCACACTGACTTGGGTAGTTGGGTAGATTGGCGATTGTCGTATATTTTTTTTTTGTAGAGTACCATTCTACCCAAGTACCCATCTACCAATCTACTCTAGCTGACCCTCTGACTTGTTTGGGTAGATTGTTTTCTTGCCAAATTGAGTACTTTTTCCATGTGTTACCACCTTTTGCAAAAATATGCAATAATTGACCTAAGGGCATCAAATTTACAATATCTGTTGTCAAGGCTAATATCTCGAATAATACACAAAAAATATTGCCACACCCCCTATTTCCGCCCACAAATTAATAAAAATGCTATATTTAAGACGAATTCGGTTGTATTGAACTAAAATTTTGTAATTTAGTTCGTATGGCTATTATCGATAATTCAACAAAAAATGGGAGTGGTCGAACTATAACTGCGCCTACTTTTCAGAAATTATAATTCCTGAGTTGTGCAAGTTTTACTTAAGAAACTGGGTTTATATTTGCTATGAGACCAAGTGATGGTCACTTGATATATAAATTTTGCCACGCCTACTTTTACCGCTCTCTATATACATAAAATCGTTCGTGCGGTTAGTCGTTAAGATATCAGGAACGGTAACACCTTCGGCAACCAAATTTACAATATCTGTTAATATATTGATTAAACAAGTTAATATCTCGGTTAATAAAAAAAAGCCACACCCCCTTTTACTGCCCAAAAATCATTAAAAATGCTATATTTCGGACGGTTTTGATCGCATTAGGCTAAAATTTGGTAATTTAGTTTGTATGGTTACTCTCTGAAACTGTGTTAAAAATGGGTGTCCACGCCCTCTTTTACAGCCCACAAATCAATAAAAATACTTTGTTTAAGACTATTTTGGTCGTATAAGACTTAAATTTAATAATTTAGTTTGTATTGTTACATTCGGGAACAGTACTAAAAATGGGCGTGGTTGCTCTATAGCAAAGCCCGCTTTTTCATAAATCAAATGCGCTGAAATTTTGGCAGTCGATTTGTTTCGCCTACGAGAAAGTTTAGGAAAATTTTGCTAAACACCCTTTTACCGCCTACAAATCAATAAAAATGTAATATTTTTGACGGTTTTGGTCGCATTAAACTAAAATTTAGTAAATTAGTGCATATAGTTACTTTTGGAAACTGAACTTAAAATGGGCATAGTCGCACTACAGTTATGCCAGTTCAGATATACTAAAAATTGAAATTTTTTTTTTCCGGTTAGTATGAAAATTCTTATGTGGCAGTAAGCCGGTATGTGACAGGACGTTTTACCCTGGATTTCTAGTGATAAGATGCTGTGAAGCTCACGTTAAAAATTACTCGTATATAGAATAATTTTTTTACGCCCAATTGATGGCCTAAATTTTTCGCGCATAAAATGACAAAAAATGGTGGCAGCCCTTTTCCAGCTGTCACTCATCTACATAAACTGGGCAGATCAAACAAACATGCAGCACTGCCCAAAACTATTCTACAAAGTACTCAATTGCAATTTAGGGTGCTCGCAATAACCAAAAGTACTCAATCTACCCATAACCAACTATTCAAGTCAGTGTGAATACCTCTTAAGTGTTATTTCAGAAACGCTGATTGAATGTATCCGAAAAGAGAGAAAAGAAAAAGCTACAACAACCATACAGCTCTGTTTTTTTTTCACTCTCGCGACTCTCAATAAAGTGAATGTGTGAGTAGAAAGTGTGGCTTGGTTTCTTGATGCTGTTTTTTTGTATAGAAAAAAGTATTTTTAATTTCTTATTTTTACCTATCTTAATGACAAAAAATTTTAATAAAAATTATATTGTGCACTTGCTCTGAACCAGAGCTTTCAAATGATATAAGTTTCATTCAAATGTGTTGTCTAAAAGTCGAAAAAAAGGGGGCTAAAGATATGTGTTGGCGTATTAATATACAGATTAATTCATAGTTAGCATCATGGTATAATTATTTGACAAGGTAGTAGCGTAGACTGGCTTTTTTCTCACGAGCGGTGATGGGTAGTTGTCAAAATTAGCTGTTTATGCATTTAATCATAGAAAAGTGAAAAAATAAGCAACGACTTGAACATAGCTAGTCAATCGCAGCAATCTAAAAACATTCCAATAAATTTCGCGAACGAATTTAATGAATCAAAGAAAAGTAAAAAATAAGCATAAAGCTAGTCAAAAGCAGCAAAATACAACTCCTTTAGCTGTTTTTGACAAGTACTAATCGCCAAAAAACTGTCACGGCTACCTTGTCAAATAATTTTACCATGGTTAGCATAGGTAACAATTCAAAATAATCATAAGTAACTATGATGATTTTACAAGATTTTTGAATAAGATTGTAGATAGAAAGGGTAGCGGCTATAGAAACAGTCTGTCTAGTCTACTGTGTGAGTGACTTTATATACAGCTGCGGTCAAAATAATAGTAGCGCCCTTATATTCATACATGTTTGGATAAATAATACTAGTATACGAATTTCGGATCCGGTAAGTCCATTTTCATTCCTATATGTACTTTCAACACTCGTTCCAACTCCGTACTCAGTTTCCTCCTATATTGTAAAACTTTCAAGATACAGGGTGTTTTACGGTTTTGGTACGTGTTTAGTATTATTGATCTAGAATCTAAACTACTCACCATAAAATAAAAAATAATATTTTGTATTCTAGAAAAAATATCAGATTTTTCATAAGTATATCAATCGCTATCGTGTCATGTGCTGTAGCGGAGAAAAAATTTTGAGATTATCCAAAAAAATATCTACAAATTTTGTATCTTTTGTTTTAGCGGAGCTGTTACTGTCTAAAGTTAGAATTGAAAAAAATACTGTTGATTAAGTGTATTTTTATATGAAAAAAAGACATTTTAAATTTGGACGATTACAGCTCCGCTAAAACAAAAGATACAAAATTTGTTGATATTTCGTTGAGTAATCTCAAAATTTTAGCTCAGCTGCAGCACATGACACGAAAGTGGTTGATATATTGATGGAAAGGTTGATATTTTTTCTAAAATAAAAAATAAAATTTAAATAGAAATTTAAATAAAAAATATTATTTTTTATTTTATGGTGAGTAGTTTAGATTCTAGATCAATAATACTAAACACGTACCAAAACCGTAAAACACCCTGTATCTTGAAAGTTTTACAATAAAGGAGGAAACTGAGTACGGAGTTGGAATGAGTGTTGAAAGTACATATAGGAATGAAAATGGACTTACCGGATCCGAAATTCGTATACTAGTATTATTTATCCAAACATGTATGAATATAAGGGCGCTACTATTATTTTGACCGCAACTGTACATAATTGTTGCTGTTGTTGTTGCCTTCTAACATAAATGACTTTGCCTAAACCTCTTAATTAAAAAATAATTAATTTGAATCATTAAGTGTAACTATTAATATATATGATTAATAAATAAAATACCTTTATTTAACTTATATTTCTATTATAACATTGTTATTATTTATTGTTATTATAATATTGTTATTATTATTAAAACATATTCTCCATTTTCTTTAAAAACAAAAATAATATGGGTGTCTTTTGAATGAAACATTTCATGCTCTTCTGTCAAATTATAATAAAAAACATTATTAAATTTTTAATTATATCCTTTGAATTGCTGAATATGTATTACTAGAAAGAACATTTTGACTTATCTCAAAGTAAATTAAGCCATCAAGAGCAATATCAACAACTATTAGAATCCATTCTATTCTTAGCTGTTATTACACTCGAAACTATTAGCTGCATCATTTGAAATTTGATATAGTTCTGAAAATGTATTTAATTCGTAGAAAATGAAGGGTATTTTTATGTAGAAGCTACTGCTTCCCCTTTCTCATAACAACAATATCAAGACAGTACTTTCTATACACATAAAGAAATACAATTTTTTTAATTAATTTCAAAATTGCATGACTAACTGCCGCCATGACTATAATTCTACGATTAGCATTTCTATTATGTCTGTGTTGTTTGTGCGGAGTAAAGAAGAAGACGAAGAAGAAGAAGTACCAAAAAGTTCATCACATGCATCATTGCCACAAAAATTAGTTGCAGTTTAGAAAAGCCAAGCCAATGACGAAAAATAAAGATCTGTGGTATTTTTTTTTTTTTGGGAAATGCTAAAATTTTTATGGATTTCTAAGATGGCATATTTTAGTGACAATTTTATGGTCATGAAAAACGAAGAACTGTCTGAAAACTTATGTCAGAAAAATAGAGTAGTGTTGACAAGCTATAAACGAGAATTTTTGATTAAGAAAACGTTTTTGTCTGCCGCGCAGCATTAAACAAAATCCACTTCAATATTTGTGGTTCTGCTGCTTTTGAATTAATTTTAGAGTGGCCGATTTTCCTACCCTCGAAGTCTGTGGAGTTTTTCGTCGTCGTTGTGCTGGTTGTGTTAAATCATGTGCGGCTAAAATGAGCCGCGTGTTAATTTCCGTTTTGGCGCATTCATTCCATGCACAGCAGACACTAGATTTTAGAGTCTAGAGTCTAGAGCTGCCAACTTGACAGTTTTTTATTTTAGTTTCTTGTGTTTTTTTTTAATCTTGTTCTTGATAGCAAACAATTTTAATTACTTGACAGCAAAATTAGTTCAATGTTGTTAATTGCATTTGATTTTGATGTCTGCAATGAACTTGAAATGTTTTAGTATGAAAAGCATTTTATTTAAATTTGTTTTCTTCTTATTTTGAATGTAGAAGAAATGGTAATTTTTTTATAAATTCACTAGCTTATCTAGGGGACAACTAGTGCCTATCCTTCGAGAGTTCGAGGAAAATCATTGTCTTTTGTTATTTTTAGTCGTTGTTTGAAGAAGTGTCTGACTCAGTTGCGCGGTGAAAAATGCACTATACACACGACCAGTTCTAAGAATTAGTTTTACCCCCTTTTCTGTAGATACATGTCTGTATGTCGAAATTAGAATAAAGGCTTGTTTTTTTTTAAAGCAGCAGCCGATTTAAAAGGCCGCTTTTAATTAGTCAGCTCCTTACGGAGCCTTTTTCAAAATCTTTTGGTGAGTGCCTTTTTCCAGCTCTAGCCACAGGCGAACGCATCCTTTACCTCTCTCTCTCTCTCTTTCTCTCTCTGATCATGTTAATTTTACAGTAAGCCAGGATTTTTGTTAGCTGTCAGGTGTGACCATAAAATTGTCTACTTTATTGGCTGCTCACACCTATTTTATCCATACAGCGCTTTGATCGTGCGATCATCGATCGCTGGCGTCTCCTTTTGTCTCCAGCCTCAATCTGTGATAATGAGTACGCTTATCTTTGACTTCCTTAGATAACGATCTAAATCATTTGGCCCCGCATTTCTCACTGTTTGGTCATTTGTTTCTTTTTTTTTTTGTAGATAAGCCGCAAACTGTTTTTCTAAAAGACCCAATTTTTTGGTGCCTGAAAAAGTATTTTTATACTGTCATAAATAAAAGTCACAGGTTAAGCGACAGTCACATGCCCATTCGTCTTGGGACCGAATTGACGGGCGGAAAAAATGGGCAGTTTTCCAACTGTTAAGTGCAGTGAATTTGAATGCTGAGTTTTATGTTAAAACACTGGTCGTAATACTTTTAACACCAATTTCCTGGGCTTGTTTATTATTTTGTTTATTTAATTCAATTTGTTAGGTACATTCGGGACAGTAAAAGCGCCATTAAATTATTGTTAAAAAAATTTTGTTTTCCAACACAAGTCATAAACACAGATATGTCATGTTTCGTTTGGTTTTATTGTTTAGCAAAATAATTTGAAATATGTTTGTTAACTTGGCGCAAAGACCCACCCTTAGGCTTTACATTAATAGATTTAAAAATATGATTCCAAAACAAAATGGTCCAGATCTGACTGATGATCTGGCTTTATGTGCCTTTTTTTTTAAAAACTAAAAAACGCTATTGCTCGAAATCTATTTATGCTTAAAAATCGTACAGAGAACGATCTCATTGCGTATATTGCTATCAAAATTTTATGCCTTTTTGCCACCATCGCGTTGCTTTATTGTTTCTAAACAATTTTTTTTTATTTTTATATGATATTTATAAATTTGTAATGTGTTGGTGGTATTTTTTAACGCTAATTTTTAAGTGCATTTTAATTGGGTTTTTATTTGCAAGCATAATTTGGTGAAGAAAAAGATTTTAAATATTTTTTTATGTCTTTTTTATAAGCTTTACTAGCTGATATACCCGGTGTTGCTCGAGAGTAATTTATATTAACATTTTAATATACACTTCTCGATTAAATGTTTTTTTAAACTTTGGAATTTAGAAAAACATGTTGAATTTTAAGTTTGAGACCACTAAAAAAATATTAGTTAAACAATTTACCATGCTTTTTTTAACGAAGGAATAATTTAATGACAGTTTTTTCACAATCAAAAATTGTTTTTTATGGCGTTTTCGTTTCTCGAAAAATGCAACCTTTTGCCTGCCCTTTTTGGAAATTCTGCCCTCTTAAAAATAAAAATAGTGACCACTACAATATAATCGTGTTCTTTTTGCGAAAATGTTCACCTCAAAAGAAGAAAAAATTCACATTTCTTATAGATGGCAGAAAGAGGGCAGAAAAAATGCAACATTTTTTCGAGAAACGAAAACGTCATAAGTTTTAAACTGAATTTACTTGTTACTGGTAAAAATTTTACTTGCACTTCGCATATGGAAATCAAATTTGTAAAAAAAAAGGAAAATAAACATCAAACTTCCTAAATTTTCTAGTAGTTTCTCTATTTGGAGATAAAAAATAAAATAAACTGTGTCTGATAGTTAATTTCGTACAGCTTCACAATTCCTTTTTTATGCGAAAAATTGTTCAGTCGTTTCTTAATGTAAATTAGCAAAAAGGTGTGAGTTAAGAAAGCAGTCGAGTTAAGTAACGCGAAGTTTTGGTGCAGACTCTACACCAACACATACTTACCATAATAGCTTAAGACCATTGATGTCAAAGCTTTAATTTCCTTTAATTTAATTTAATTTAATTTCATTTTAATTTTAATACAATTATAAATAAATAAATAAATAAAACATACTTACCATAAAGTGCTTGTTCAATGTGTTAGTTAAACATTATTGTTGAATGTCAAATTTCCGCGCCAGTTAAATGTATCGACATATAAAAAACAGCGACATTTTGACATTTTAACTCTCCAATCATGTTTGTAAACTTGACTGCATTAAACAAATTTTACGGTTCAACAGCGTATTAACCAACGAAAAAATAAATGTCGCTACCTGTTCGCTGTTAAAATCGCAATGCATTTCTTACGGAAAATTTATTTTCGCTTCTGCTTAAAGCTTAAAGCTTTGTATACTGTAGGAACGAAAATTTTTATTCATTTAATTTTCAATTACAACCAATGAAGTTGAACATTTCTTTTTTGTTGGTAAGTACGCTGTTGAACTGGAAAATTTGTCATCTTTTCGATGAAATTGTGATATATATACTAAGACTAAAGTAACATTGATAAAGAACAGAGTGACAATGCTGAAAATGTAGTGAGGAGAAATGATGTCATCACCACAAAACACATTTAACAGGAATGGTGGGGAGGGGCGGCAAAAATTTAGACATACTTATATAAGGAAGATATTTCAAGATCGAGAGTTTTAATATAGCTGAATGAAAAAATAGATTTTAAGCCATAACTTTTGATTGGAAAGAGATATTGGGGTAATTTTTTCACATAATTTTTTTTGAGACTTGACTTTTTTGTAAAAAATATAAAAACAATTTGAAAAAAAAAAATCGCGAAAAAATCAAAGGGGGTTTTGATGACAAAAACAGTAAAATTGTTTTTGCGCTTACTACTTACTTACTTAGTTGGCGCTACAACCGTATGTCGGTCTTGGCCTCATCTAAGAATTTGCGCCAGCCATTTCTGTCTTTCGCTTGCTGGCGCCAGTTGGAAATTCCAAGCTTCGTCAGGTTGTCCTCTACTTGGTCTTTCCAACGAAGATGCGGTCGTCCTCTTCTGCGTTGACCGCCGCTGGGTACCGAATCGAATGTTTTCTTCACTGGAGCATCATCTTTCATGCGCTGAACATGACCAAGCCAGCGAAGCCGCTCGATTTTAATGCGCTTGACTATGTCGATGTCAGCGTACAGCTCATACAGTTCATCATTCCACCGTATTCGGTACTCGCCATTGACGCAGATTGGTCCGTAGATCTTACGAAGAATCTTTCTCTCGAATGCTCCTAAAGTCTTTTCATCTAAACTGCTCAGCGTCCAGGTTTGTGATGCGTAAAGTAGGACGGGCATGATGAGCGATTTATAGAGCGTGATTTTCGTTCGTCGAGAGAGGGCTCTGCTTCTTAATTGCGTACTGAGCCCAAAGTAACACCTGTTGGCAAGAGTTATTCTTCGTTTGATCTCAATGCTGATGTCGTTGGTTGAATTAATGCTGGATCCCAGATAGACGAAGTTCTTCACAACCTCGAAGGAGGTATTGTCAACGGTAACGTGGGTTCCAAGACGCTGGGACTGTTTGTTTGTTGACACTAAGTATTTCGTCTTATCTGCATTCACTGCCAGACCCATTCGACTTGACTCTCTTTCTAATCTGGAAAATGCTGCACTGACTTCGCGCGTATTATGGCCAATGATATCGATGTCATCAGCATACGCAAGCAGCATAACACTCTTGCTGCTCCTAAAGTCTTTTCATCTAAACTGCTCAGCGTCCAGGTTTGTGATGCGTAAAGTAGGACGGGCATGATGAGCGATTTATAGAGCGTGATTTTCGTTCGTCGAGAGAGGGCTCTGCTTCTTAATTGCGTACTGAGCCCAAAGTAACACCTGTTGGCAAGAGTTATTCTTCGTTTGATCTCAATGCTGATGTCGTTGGTTGAATTAATGCTGGATCCCAGATAGACGAAGTTCTTCACAACCTCGAAGGAGGTATTGTCAACGGTAACGTGGGTTCCAAGACGCTGGGACTGTTTGTTTGTTGACACTAAGTATTTCGTCTTATCTGCATTCACTGCCAGACCCATTCGACTTGACTCTCTTTCTAATCTGGAAAATGCTGCACTGACTTCGCGCGTATTATGGCCAATGATATCGATGTCATCAGCATACGCAAGCAGCATAACACTCTTGTAGAATATTGTGCCACTACGTCTCAGATCAGCAGCTCGGATGATCTTTTCCATCATTAGGTTGAAAAAGTCGCACGATAAGGAATCACCTTGTCTGAAACCTCGTTTGGTAATAAATGGTGGGGAGAGGTCCTTCCCGATTTTAACTGCGCTGCTGGTGTTGCTCAGTGTCATCCTGCAAAGTCGTATTAGTTTTGCAGGAATACCAAATTCAGACATGGTGGAGTACAGGTGCTTCCTTATTGGGCTGTCGAAGGCGGCTTTGTAGTCGACAAAAAGATGGTGGGTGTCGACTTGTTTTTCTTGAGTCTTCTCCAAGATATGTCGTAGTGTGAAAATCTGGTCGATGGTGGACTTTCCAGGTCTGAAGCCACACTGATAAGGTCCGATCAGTTCGTTTACAATGGGCTTCAATCTTTCACATAAAACGCTCGACAGGACCTTATATGCGATATTAAGAAGGTTTATCCCACGGTAATTGGCACAGATAGTGGGATCGCCTTTCTTGTGGATTGGGCAGAGCACACTGAGATTCCAATCGTTCGGAATGCATTCTTCCGACCATATTCTGCATAGAAGCTCGTGAATGCATTTAAGTAGAGCTTCGCCTCCGTTCTTAAACAACTCAGCAGGTAAGCCATCAGCTCCCGTGGCTTTGTTATTTTTAAGCCGAGCTATAGCTGTCAGAACTTCATCATAGTCGGGCAGCGGAACCTCAACGCTGTCATCCAAAATTGGGGTTTCCGGAATATCATCTCTATTGGCGGGATTGTTGTCAGCGTCGCCATTTAGAAGCTTAGAGAAGTGTTCCCTCCATAACGTCAGTGTACTCTGGACATCTGTCACTAGATTCCCGTTTTCATCCTTGCAGGAAGAGGCCCCGGTTTTAAAACCATCGGCAAGGCGTCTTATTTTTTCGAAAAATTTTCGGGCCTCATTCCTGTCACCATACATCTCAATCTTCTCCTGCTCGCGCTTTTCTGCCTCTCTTTTTTTCCGTACCACTGGTTTCGGCTAGGGCGTTGGTAGCCAATCACCTCTTCAGCAGCCGCACGCATGGAGTTGGAAATGTGAGTCCACTGCGCGCATATATCATCGATTGGAGGAGTGCTTTGAAGCAGGAGTTTTTGCGCTTAGCTGGAAGAATTTTCGCAAATAAATGCTGTGTCTTATGAAAGGTTGCTAGATGCACAATTTTTAATTTATTTCATTTTTACAAAAAAAACAATTTTTGAGAAAAAAGTCAATATTTTGGACATTTTTTGACATTATCACAAAACATATATACACTGACTTAACGGTACAATTCAACCTATTTTTCTGAAGTGATTTTATTGAACTTTTGTACAAAAAAAAATTTGAATGAAATATATTAATGGACAGCGGAGATATTTGCATCGAAACACCAAACTTTGATTTTCATGTCGGTTTTTTCTCATACTTAGGTAACGATGTTTTATGAAAAAGTCGTTGTACTGAAAATTTCTACAATTCTGAATAAATGTGAGTGTTTTTGATGTCAAAATAACAAAAAAATTTTGAAATTATATAAAAAAAAAACTCCGATTGTAAAAAGTATTAAAGTAACAGAATTACCGTTAGTTAAAAAATTTCAGAGGGGGCGTGGCAAAAACTAAGTGTGTTACATTTTATGTTGGAATGCATTTAATATGTATACCTATTTTGAGCAAAATCCGTTGAGCCGTTTAGATTTGCATAAATGCCAAACAAACAAACAAACAAACAGAAAATGAGTTTTATTACTATAGATAGTCAACTGTATGAAAAAGTAGATTTTAAGCCATAACTTTTGATTGGAAAGAGATATTGGGATGATTTTTTCACATACATTTTTTTGAGACTTGACTTATTTGTAAAAAATATAAAAACAACATTTTGAAAAAAAAAAATTCGCGGAAAAAATCAAAGTGTATTGTTTTGATGACAAAAACAGTAAAATAATTTTTGCGCTTGGCTGGAAGAATTTTCGCAAATAAATGCTATGTCATATGAAAGGCTGCCAGATGTGCAATTTTCAATTTTTTTTATTTTTACAACAAAAACAAATTTTGAGTCATTTTTCATTTCATTCAAAGTGCTTTTATTGAACTTTTGATCAAAAAAATTTGAAAGAAATATATTAACTGACAGCGGAGATATTTGCATCAAAAGACCAAACTTTGATTTTCATGTCATTTTTTCTCATTTTAGGCAACGATGTTTTATGAAAAAGTCGTAGTACTAAAAATTTCTCCAATTTTGAAGATATTTCAGTGTTTTTGATGTCAAAATAACAAAAACCTTTTAAAATTAAATACACAAAAATCTCCGATCGTAAAAAGTTTTATAATAACTAAATTACCGTTAGTTGAAAAATTTCAGAGGGGGCGTGGCAAAAACTAAGTATGTAACATTTTAAGTTGAGATGCATTTAATATGTATACCTAGTTTGAGCGAAATCCGTTGAGCCGCTTAGATTTGTATAAAGGCCAAACAAACAAACAAACAAACAAACAAACAGAAAATGATTTTTATTACTATAGATGGTGTGGTAATATAAAAAATGTGTTTAGTGCATATTAATTGCATGCTGAATGTATATAATATTCTGTTATTTGAAATTATTATAGTTTTACTCATACTAGAGTTCTTAAATAATAACATAATAAGAGCACGCCTTGGCTATTTAGAGTTGATGGCTGCTTGTTCCATTGATTTGATTGTGTCCTCACTTTCCAAGAAAATGCATATTTCTAGTTGAGACAACATCCTTGGATAGCCATGATGCCACATAAATAATTACCATAATTGAGACAACTAAAAAACAGGGACCGAAAATAAAGATTATTGTTATTGAACAATCATTAAGACAATTATTTTTTGATCGATATTTTTGATATAATGTTCTATCTTTGTCTGATGAATAAGCTCAATGTAAAACCAAGGCACTTCAAGGCAAAAGCCAAGGCACACCACATTTGACGTTAGATATCGCGCTACGAATCTATTTGACGCATTATAATGCCCAAAACTCAATAGCGCGTTAGGTCGGTCGGCCTTTGGCATAACGTTCTAATTATATCAAAATAGCTAGACTAGAAACAGCGAGTTCTTTGAAGTAATACTAAATTCGACCTCAGACTTTGCTTCGAGCAAAGCAGGGGTAAAGAAAATCTAAAGCAGGGGTAAAGTACGATCAAAGTTGTAAGTATATAAGTTTTCTACTAAGTTTTCTCTACTAGTTTTCTACTATTGACATTCCATGCCAATGCTGGGTTGCATTTTCCTTGAGAAATTTTAATATGTGGGTATTTCTTGTATTTCGATGGTAACAAAGATTTTCATGGGATATTCGTGGGATTTTGTAATTGGTGTGACTTTTTTAAAATGTTATGCTATTAAAGTAATATAAAACGTTTTTGATGAATTTAATATGATATAAATATAATTTAATTAAATACCCTATTAAAATTAATGCATAAATTAATATATTATAAATAATATAGTATAAATACATAATAATATTATAAGCAAAAGATTGATTTTTACTTTGAAAAAAGAATAGTAAGTTTTGCTGCTAATAATAATAATAATAATAATAATAATAATAATAATAATAATAATAATAATAATAATAATAATAATAATAATAATAATAATAATAATAATAATAATAATAATAATAATAATAATAATAATAATAATAATAATAATAATAATAATAATAATAATAATAATAATAATAATAATAATAATAATAATAATAATAATAATAATAATAATAATAATAATAATAATAATAATAATAATAATAATAATAATAATAATAATAATAATAATAATAATAATAATAATAATAATAATAATAATAATAATAATAATAATAATAATAATAATAATAATAATAATAATAATAATAATAATAATAATAATAATAATAATAATAATAATAATAATAATAATAATAATAATAATAATAATAATAATAATAATAATAATAATAATAATAATAATAATAATAATAATAATAATAATAATAATAATAATAATAATAATAATAATAATAATAATAATAATAATAATAATAATAATAATAATAATAATAATAATAATAATAATAATAATAATAATAATAATAATAATAATAATAATAATAATAATAATAATAATAATAATAATAATAATAATAATAATAATAATAATAATAATAATAATAATAATAATAATAATAATAATAATAATAATAATAATAATAATAATAATAATAATAATAATAATAATAATAATAATAATAATAATAATAATAATAATAATAATAATAATAATAATAATAATAATAATAATAATAATAATAATAATAATAATAATAATAATAATAATAATAATAATAATAATAATAATAATAATAATAATAATAATAATAATAATAATAATAATAATAATAATAATAATAATAATAATAATAATAATAATAATAATAATAATAATAATAATAATAATAATAATAATAATAATAATAATAATAATAATAATAATAATAATAATAATAATAATAATAATAATAATAATAATAATAATAATAATAATAATAATAATAATAATAATAATAATAATAATAATAATAATAATAATAATAATAATAATAATAATAATAATAATAATAATAATAATAATAATAATAATAATAATAATAATAATAATAATAATAATAATAATAATAATAATAATAATAATAATAATAATAATAATAATAATAATAATAATAATAATAATAATAATAATAATAATAATAATAATAATAATAATAATAATAATAATAATAATAATAATAATAATAATAATAATAATAATAATAATAATAATAATAATAATAATAATAATAATAATAATAATAATAATAATAATAATAATAATAATAATAATAATAATAATAATAATAATAATAATAATAATAATAATAATAATAATAATAATAATAATAATAATAATAATAATAATAATAATAATAATAATAATAATAATAATAATAATAATAATAATAATAATAATAATAATAATAATAATAATAATAATAATAATAATAATAATAATAATAATAATAATAATAATAATAATAATAATAATAATAATAATAATAATAATAATAATAATAATAATAATAATAATAATAATAATAATAATAATAATAATAATAATAATAATAATAATAATAATAATAATAATAATAATAATAATAATAATAATAATAATAATAATAATAATAATAATAATAATAATAATAATAATAATAATAATAATAATAATAATAATAATAATAATAATAATAATAATAATAATAATAATAATAATAATAATAATAATAATAATAATAATAATAATAATAATAATAATAATAATAATAATAATAATAATAATAATAATAATAATAATAATAATAATAATAATAATAATAATAATAATAATAATAATAATAATAATAATAATAATAATAATAATAATAATAATAATAATAATAATAATAATAATAATAATAATAATAATAATAATAATAATAATAATAATAATAATAATAATAATAATAATAATAATAATAATAATAATAATAATAATAATAATAATAATAATAATAATAATAATAATAATAATAATAATAATAATAATAATAATAATAATAATAATAATAATAATAATAATAATAATAATAATAATAATAATAATAATAATAATAATAATAATAATAATAATAATAATAATAATAATAATAATAATAATAATAATAATAATAATAATAATAATAATAATAATAATAATAATAATAATAATAATAATAATAATAATAATAATAATAATAATAATAATAATAATAATAATAATAATAA